>CM077462.1:12747782-13212355 GCA_039654755.1 Calcarius lapponicus | reverse complement strand
TTTCCTAGCTGGGAAAGCTACTGAAATTGTGAAGGCTGAATTGAAAAAAAAGTCTTCTGAACACAACTATATAATTTTGAAATAAAAAGTTTTATTCAGATTGCAAAGATTACTGGGATTACACATTTCCTAGAGGAAGTCACTGTGACTGGGAATCACAGGTACAAAACAACTTGGACAAGTTGGGAATCTACTCAGATAAGGTGTTTTGGTGCTCCTGCAAAGTGGAACTTAAGAAAACTGACCTAAGAAATTGAGTAGGTCCCTTCTTGTCAAAGGGCAAGGTTGTCTTGAGAGGACATTGTGATGAGGATCTGAAAACAGCAGCCACGTGTGGGAAACCCCCACTATGAACATTATGGCTCTTCCGTGTAGCCTTGGTACCAAAGCATTTTTTGGGTATTTTCTGTACTCTCCTATTGTAATCAGAGAAATCTTGCCAACACAGGTATATTAATAACTATTTTCAAGAACTAATTTTCTTCCTAGAAGCACACAGTAGAGAGGGAAATTTTTAAAGTTTTTTCTTTTGTATCAAACAAATTGCAGAGAATCACAGAAAGAGAGAGAGGGAAAAAATTGTAGTTGTTTGTTTGCTCTTGCAAGGCACTGAACATGACCTCTCAGGAATGTGTAGGAGAGGAAATGAAAAGCAGACGTGGGAAGCTGAAAAAGCAGTGCTTCTCCTCTATCATTAAGTATATAATAAGGTAGATTACATCAGTTGTTGTCCTAGTCTCCCTGGTGAAACAGGTGTCATAGATACAGCACTGTCTAATCAAATATTAACTCATCATGTGGCAGCAGTGGAGAGGGAATGTGTAAGATCATCTACCTCCTTTCACATGTGGCCAAGTCTTCAGCACCAAGGATCAGCAAAGGACATTCTTATCATTCCTATGGGTTCTCATGAACCTAATTTTATATAGTTGCATAGAATCATGATAACTGAATTTTTTCCTGCTTCCTGAACAAAAATATGTTAGATACAAACATGAATGTGGCAAACTCAGACAAAAGTTATGTTTATGTACATTGTTATGCAATGAACCCACAGGAGCTTAGTACTTACTGTCTTCAACCTTTACTTAGAATAAACCAATATACAGGGTTTTTTGTATTTCTAAGTTGTTTACAATTACAAATAAATGCCATTGCTTCTGTGAAAGGGAGATGTCTTGCTGTTATTTAGACAGGAAGGCAGTTCTAATGCCTAAACAGGTGTGTCCCTGCTGGGTCATGGTCTCCCTAAGTGTCTTGCACTCCTGAATGGCAATGAAAACTTGTTTAGTTTTTGATTATTCCATTGCACTTGCTAGACTTTTTAATGTATACAACTTTACATAGACTGTAAAGTGTTGCAGTGCTTTTAAAATGACAGCTGAATCAGATATGTGGGTATTGTACATAAGATATCAAATAACCTGAGGAAAGGTGCCTGATGAGAGTCACTTTCTATCTTCTCAGTCACTTCCTGAAGGAGGAAAAAATCAGTAACATGGTATTCAAAGGAGTGCCTCCAAAGCAAAGTAATGGTAAGTGAAATGAGGCAAGGTATTTTTTCAGGAAATACTTTCTTTTCTTTGGGCCCCAGGAAGAGTCAGTATAAAAGGAGAAACAATCACCAGGAGAGATTATTTTGTATAACCAGGTATCCTGACATACGGATTTTTACAAGTGTCCTCTTTGATCCATCCTAGATGTCCTTTTTTCCAAGATGAGAAACCTAAAACTCCTTCATAGAGTTTCAAGGAGGGGATTAGAAACTCCTGCTATTTAATAGAGAAAGGACTTAGTAAACTGGATGTAAATTGACCTTAAAAAATCAGCCAGGGGAGTCTACTGTAACCATCAAAAAAAAGGGAGATTTGGAGCTATTTTTTCAGTAAGAATGTAGGTACAAAAAATGTTAAGCATTAAGGCGTGACAAATTTGCATAGCTATTTGATGGGATTGACTGGGCTAGCAGGACTGGAAGGCTAAAATTGTTCTAAGTACTCAGATGTTGTACTTAGATGGGTGTGTGGAGTGAGCAGCTTAATGGTGCTTCATTTCCATCTGGGCCCAAACCAGCACACCATCCCAAAATGTGTTATCACTTACCAAAAAGAAATGCACAGCTCTTGTACCATATCTGTAGTTTCTTATTACCAGATACTACCCTTCTATGTTCAGGTGAGATTCTTATTATGGATTATATCTCTAAATATATATATTTAAATTATAATATAATGCATAACACATTAAACCAACAGTTATTTTATATATATTTAACCTCTAAGGCCTATTAACCCATCATCTGTACTACTCCGTCACAAACATTATTGAAATTCGTCTGACACAAGGGTGAACCCAATCTGTAGTAAGAGGTCTTGCTCAGTTATTTTTAATTATTCATTGAAGGTGGAAGATGTGCCAAGAGCTGGAGAGCTCTAGGTGCAAATGTGAGCTCTGGCTCAGCTCCACCTGGAAGGGAGGTACAGGTGCAGACTGTTCCCTCTCCAACCTGTTTGCTCTTGGGAAGAAGCCCAGCACAAAAAAAAGGGGAGCAGACAATCTGGTCATGAGCTCCAGCCTGTTCATGGTGTGGACAGCCAGTGTGTTAGGACTGATGATATATTGTGGGGTAAACTTTCTCTGTGGCTGGGATATGACCAAGGTCCTTGACTTAAAAACACCACACCTGCACTACTCTGCAAATACAGCTGGTGCTACCCTACTCTGCTTCTGCTCAAGTCAGTGTTAGTTCATGGGAGTAAAGATGGTGAGGCTTAAACATATTGGGATGTATTTTAAAAGAGGCATTCAAAACAAGCGCTGCTGGGCCACCTGTTGATGATAAAGCCTTGTCAATTTATCTGAGATTAACTGAGGATGTCTCCATGGCTTCTGTATTTTATCACCTTCAATATCTTTCAGACACCTTAATGTGACAGAGGCAGTGAGATGAGGCAATCTTCTTGAACTCTCACTTCTGGAAAGGAGACCAGTAAAGGCTTGTCATCAGTTTCTATTGACACAAAATGTTTTAGCAAGCACTTGCCATTTTAACTATTGTGGGGAAAACAAAGTAGTCATCTGCCTTCTCTAGGAATTTTCATAGCTCATGAGACTAATAGTTCCTGTCAGGTAGCTGGAGAGCTTTTTCATTAAGCATAGCTACACAGCCTTTTTGCATTTGGTATTGAAAGCACAGGCTCCAGACTTATGCTGCCTAGAACATGCTGCATATTTTAATAACTTCCTAGAAACACTTTTGAAAGAGGCACAGCACTGTGCTGCAAAAACACAGAAAAAACAGCAATGAGTTTACAGGATTCATAATCTCTGTACAATTTGGGTAGAAGTGTAATACTCTCATGGAAAGGCACTGAGATCAGGCTCTGGTATGATCTTAGTGAACTTGTTATCCTTACTTTTATGTCATCCTCAGCATGTGCTGTGGCTTGATCTAGTTTTAAATTTTTTAAATAGCCATGTTATTGGTGCGTCATAGAGGGTTTGTTACAGAAGAAAGAAACAGAATAGAAAACAGTCTCTTGTTTTTGTAAGAAGTAAAGGCTCATTACCAACAGAGAGATTCTACTCCAATAAACTTGTACTGATGGGACAGGTTTAAGCACTTAATCCTTTTTCTGCTCCTGTTATAACAATTCCTAGAATATGGCAATGCTAACAGGATGTTTTTCATAGAGATTAAAAAGGCTTATTCATTTTAGTGACTCATCTCTAGCCAGTCCATTGTTGAAAGCTCTGGTTGATTGTACAAACAGTGTGTTTTCCTAATGAAATGAAAGCAAAACTGAAGAGACCTGGTCCTTTTCAGCCACCATTTATTCTGACCTTTGTTTGCTGTCTGTTATCAGTATAACAGTTAAAATCCCAGCAAAGTCTAGTTCTCTTCAGTGTGTCCCATGTGTTATCCCAAACATCTGTCTCTCCCTGTGCTCTAGCTCTACAGGCTATTCAGAGACAAACACCACTCCAACGTGTAGTGTCCACTCTGTTTTGTTTCACAGTGGTGTAACCTCTCTGTGTCAGTATTAGGGACACATACTCATCTGGTCCTGCTTAGAAATTCTGGGAACAATAGGTCTGAGAAAATTTTCTGCAACAAAAGAAATTCTCTTTTGACAAGGTAAAAGGTACAGCTGGATGGAAGCACAAGAACAAGTAAAATGCTTCACAAAAAAGACGCAAATATATCTTGCTTTTTTTACAGAAAGGCAGGAATTGTGCTGACGAGTAAGGCTCTCAACTCTCATCTTCTTCTGCTATATATAGAAAAAGTCTGTCCCTTTTATAAGGGCAAACTATAAACTCCTGGTAGAATTAATTTTGTGTCCTTTTAGTCTGCTTGAAAAAGATTTAAATAGTGAGAACAAACAACAAAAGCCTTTACTTTAAAAAATACAGCCTAGCTTAGAATCTGCCTTTTAACATTAACTTTCCTGGTGCAATTGAAGAGCTTCTTACTTTATCTCCAGGGGGTTATCTGCATAAAGCCTCTCACAATTTTTTTTCATATGTGGGGAAGGGATTTGCTTTCTAAGAACTACTTTTAATCTTTCAGTTTTTTACATCGTCTTCTGGCTTGTTACTTACTATTTTATGGTCAAGAATTGCCAGAAGTCTTTTGATGTATAACAAATGCATATATTCAAGATAGCTTCTTCAGCTATGTTCTCTAAATAATTACTTTTACCCAGTAACAAAAGTAATTTTCTTAAGTTGTAGACAAACTGGACTTCAATTAAACATCTTGAAGCAAAAGTTGCCCAGAAGAATGATTTTCCTGTGAAAAGGGAAATGTATGTTCTCCTGACATCATTGACATGACACATACTGCCATCTGGGGTGTTCTGAGAAAGCACCTGGCTTGCTTCCTTACCTGCTGCTCTTGTCCTTTCCCCGGTGGCCACATCAAATTTGCCATTGATGGCAAATGCAAAAATGTCATCAAATGTCAGCCTTCCCTTATTTGCTCCAGGCTTTTGCAATTAGATTGATCATCTCCATTTCTTGCAGGCAGGGCAGTTGAAGCCAAGATGCCCAGGAGCCATGGGCTGGGAGTAGAGCTGGAGCCCAAATTCTTCACACAGTGCCTGCTGTGCACAGCCCCGTGTCCACAGGCGCTGCTGTCTTTGTGTCCACTGTTCCTGCCAACTGCTGCCAGTACTTTACAGCTGTATAAAACCATTACTTCTGAACTCTTCACACAATCACAGAATGGTTGGGATTGGAAGGGACCTCTGGAGATCACCCAGTCCAATGCTCCTCCTAAAGCAGACTCACTGAGAGCAGGTTGTCTAGGATTGTGCCCAGGTGGGTTTTGAATGTGTCCAGAGAAGAAGAATCCACAACCTCTCTGAGCAACCCGTTAAAGCATCTTAAGAGACCATACGATAATATCACATTATAGCATATTTTTTTTTTGTGCTGCAGTACTTATCCCAAGTCAATCATACCTAATATTGAATTCACTTTTTCTGCTCCACTTTCTTTCTCTGTGCCTAGGTAATTGAATGCTAGTGAAGTGCCTAATCTGACACGTTATTAGATGTGTGTCTATGTGTAGGTCACTAAGAGTACATTAGGAATGCAGTGACATTTGTCATTCAAACTATCACATTGACCAAGCCACCACAAGTGTTAATGATTTTACAACTGACTGCACTCTGTTATGTCTCAGGGTTGACATATTGCCAAATAGGGATTTTTTTTTTTTATAAATAAAAATTCTCTTTTCTTTCCACATTGCTATTCTCTTACATGGTATTATAGTCCTTAGGTACTTTCAGAGGAATGTGAAGACACATTGAGTAAGAAACAAAAAAAGAGGTTAAATTGCAATCTATTCCCTGTCCTATGTTTTCTTTCTTTGTGGCAGATGACTGAGGTTCCTATTACACTGTTCAGTCTTCCAGGGACTGGAAAGAAGGTATTTCATTGCCCTCAGGAACTCAAGGGGGTTTGTATTATAATGAAGTAGCAAGAAGTTGTTTCAATTGGTGCAGTTGCCAGGAAGCTTGCAATATATCTTATATCTTTATCATTAATCTGGTTTCTTCTTACCATAGGCTGAAGCAAGAATGGTAAACTGCATTAAAAATCAATATAATTTAGTAATGTATGATGGAGACAACAAGCAGGATTTTTCTAGAATTTAGAAATAAACTGTCCGTTGACTACTGCTGATGGCTTAATCTCCTCTTCATTCTGTGAACATTAGGATATGAGGCCAGCTGGGGTTTACGATGGTACTTCCAAAGCAGGGTTATTCCAGCTAGAAATGCAATCTGCTGTGAAGTCAAATCCCCACAGTGGAGGGAGGCTGCTGAGTCTTTGCACTCTGCCAGAGCACAGGCGCTGCCCTGATCGAGTGTAGCCCAGCTGGAGCCACAGCTATGACAGGACACTGGGCAGAGACGTGGCAGCCTGGAAACTCTGTCCCTGGTCATTATGTTCATTGCTGCTATAAAAAGACTTCAGTCAATTATAAATTTTGTCAGAACATTCTAATACAGATGGAAGGAGAAGGTCATTTTGAAAATAGCTCGTATTTGTTTGTCTGTCAATGCTCATAAGAAATTATACACATACACCAGATGCTAGACTGGCTGTGCCCTTTGTTCATAACTCTGGCAATTAAAACAAAACCAAGAATGTCCAAGTGGTATAGTTTTAATAATCCCAAAGATTAGCAACTAATCCCAAACCATAATGAATTTTCCATCAGCATGACTTGTAGGTCACTGTCACTATAAATCTAGTCTAATAAAGTTTGTTACCCAGAGGAATGCTCATGGCGTGCAGAAGAAGAGAACAGAAGCCAGGGTCAGTGATGGAAAAAGTACAAATAATAAAACATTGCCTAGAAGGTACTGTATTAACAATCAGTAGATAACAAAGCACTCAACTCAACTAATACTCATATACTTCACAAGGAAAATACCACTGAGGAGGTAAACACCCATCATCTTTTCCATTTACATCACTTTCTGCTTCATTTAATCTTAATAATACCAAGTCTTTGTTATTAGTAGAGTCCTTGGTTTTATCATGAGTGTTCTTTGAATGATTGCTAGGCATGTTCGGTGAAGAGACTGGTACTTGTGCTCAAGTAACTTAATTCTGGACAAAATGGTTCCAAGTCAGTAATGCTCTATAAAGACAAAGATCTGTGAGGAGAGACACATCCTTGGCAAAATGGGAAAAAACTACTCTGGTCACAGAATGCCTTTGCTGAGTATGTCATAGGAATACTACCAGTGAACCATGAAGTTCCAAAAACTCAGTCCTAAATTGCTCTTTGTGACCCACTGACACCTGAGGCCATGGGCCTATGGAGGTAAGAAGTTCTGGTGCAGATTAAATATCTTAAGACCAAAACTGTGAAACAGAAGCCTTCTCTTCAGAAGCCAGGTTATGTGGCAGGGAAGTACTTGGGATTACCTTAAACTCACTTGTGACTAAACACTGACATGATCTGAGGGAATTTCTGAAATGGTATCAAAAACACATCCATGTGGACAAACAAACATTTGACACTGACTCCTGCACTGTTGCAGTCTGGATGGGTGGACAATCAGAGCAGCAATGAACCAGTTGGCTGTCAGGCTCAGAGTCTCAGGCTCAGAGGATCATTTTTCTGCCTGGAATATGCTCCAGGGGACCTACCATAGAGTCTATCCCAGGACCTGTCCTGCCTCAGTTACCTGGAAGAAGTTATAGAGCACGCTCTCACCAGATAATACAAATTGCTGGTGGCCAGACAATACTCTCCATGGAAGGACTGTCTTTCAGAGGCTCCTAGACAGGCTGGAGGGATGGGCCAACAGGAACCTTATGAATTTCAAGAAACAAAATGCAAAGAGCTGGGAAGGAAGAATCTCTTACAATCATACAGGCTGGGGCAACAGTGAGGAGCCCGGTGAGGAGCTGGGGCAGGACGCCGTGCCCAGCCCTCGCTGTCAGAGCACATCTGGGCAGCCCCAGTTTGGTGCCCCAGAGCAGACAGAGCCGATGACCGGAGCGAGTTCAGCCCTGCAGGGCTCAGGGCTGGAGCCTGGCCAGGAGCAGAGGCTGGGGCTGCCCCAGCCTGGGCAGGGACAGCTCTGGGGGCACCTCAGAGACACCCCAGCGCCCCTGGGGAGGGGAGGACAGGAGGAACTGAAATGGGGGGCTCAGGCTGAAACATTTCCATGAGGACAGGCAGGTCCTGCACAGGGAGGCTGGGCAGGCTCCATCCCTGCGGGATTGTGAAACCTGGCTGGGCACAGCCCTGAGCAGCCTGGTGTGAGCTCACTGCTGGCCCTGCTGGGGTGCAGGAGGCACCTCCTGTGCTCCCCTCCAACACAAATTACTTTATGATTCCATTATTCTAATCAACAATGTTAGGTGTAGGACCATGAAGAGTATTGTTCCTGTTGTGATGCTATTCCCATCTAAATATGCACTGGTGATAAATCTTAGGTGGGGACAGTCACCCAGACCTCCTGTGTCTTGACCACTGACATAAATCAACCTACATTTTATTAACTCAAAAGCATTTAAATATAGCAGTCATTTTTGTTCATTTTTTACTCAGAATGGCAGATTTGTCAACAGTATATTTCACTGCTTTTTCTCCAATAGAGGACCAGATTAAGAATTCTACCCCTTTTTTCTGTTACTGTTTACAGCTCATCACCAATATCCTGTGATGGACCTGAGACTTGGAGAGGGTTTTTTTTTCCAATTTTTTTTTTTTTTTTAAGAGCTCTGTTGTAATTTTGAGTTCTAGTGGTCATTCACTGTGACTCATGGCATTTCCTGGTCATTCACTGATGACTGGTGACTGGTTCCTTCAGTTTTTTGATTCTCTCCTTCCTTTTTAGAGTTAAAACCTATGGTAACTGACTTAAACTTTCTTTTTCTCAGATTCTAAATATTTGTTTTGAGGAATTAATTATTTCTCTGCATCTTTTTCTTTATAATCCATTGCATTTCTCATGTTAGTGCTTTATTTAGCATCCAAGAACTAGTTCTTAAGCATTTCCTCATGTGCTTTTTAAAAGCATTTCTTGCTCTATATATACATTCCAGTCTAAAATATTGCCAATTAGCTTAAACATTAAAAAAATTGCTATTTGAAGCTTGATAAAATGTAATACTGATTAGTAGCAGTACTGTGGTCAAATATATTTAACCCAATAATGATCATTGATAGACAGGCAAACACAAATATTCTAAATCTGCAGTGAATATTTGCTTGTCCATCAAAATGAGCTCTAACATGGCAACTCTCTTATTGTCATGTTCTATGACTATTTTAGGGTCTCTGTCTCAATCTTAGCTAGCTCTTCTCCCCAACTTAATCACTAGCACATTTTCAGACTCCCATGAAAAGCATCTAATGTCATTTATTTGTTGCCACCACCTAAAAAAGTGAGGCTCTTTCTGTAAAAGCTCCTAAATCTATTTCCTATAATACAGATAAAACATAGACAAGGTGAACTCCAGAGATCCCTTCCAACCTCAGCATGCTATTTGTACATGTGATTTCTCCTGCTCTACTTCAGTATGTTCTTCTACGCTCACTTCCGAGTTTGTTAACATCTACCCTACCATTTTTATAGGCTTCTCACTGAATACATTATGAATGGGATACAAAAGCCTATAAACTTCAAAGACTATTGAATTTGGACAGCATCATAGAAATGGGGTTCATGCTCAGAAGCAATATCTGATGTCTTAGTCAGTGGGATCCACAGACTCTGCTTTAGATCACAATGCTGGTGCCACAGCCTTTCTGAACCCATAATTACCAAGATACCTTCCTTGTTAGCTGGCAAAGCTCTGGTTTCTGGTAGGACCAGGGGCATGGTAAGAGTACTTCAAACACACCCAAGAATGGAGAATATAGAGCTCTGAAAAATAAAAATATTCTGTGAACACCCTCAAGGTTCATCTCACCCTACTGGCATCCCCTTGGTTTGAACAGTGGTGTTGCGCAATTTGTAATTCCTTCCTGATTTTCTTTTTCTTACAGAACTGGGGTTCTGTAAATCAAGGACTTCTTCCCTCATCAGCTTACTTAGAAAAACACTGAGAGACGGTAGCCATTTTTCCTGTATGGAGACATGCTGTGTTCTGGTAGCCCAGGATGTCTCTGCCATCCCTTTCCCAAGAGTATCAAAAGCCCTTACTACTGTTCATCTTCACCTTGAAGAAGAGAGAACCTACAAAGCAGAGCTACCTGACTTGAATTACTTTGAACACTTCTGAATCCAGCCAGTTGGAAAGGATGATGAATGAAATTTATGAAAAATGTATATATTTAAGGATATTTATGAAATTTATGTATTTAATGAAATAAATCCAGAAAACGGTCCAATGTAATAAAATGCTGATTGGAAGAGACAGGATGGTCATGCCCAATACAAGCCCACACTAAAATGATACTGATAAATTTTGGACTGTTCCCTCTGGCTTCTTTGAGAGACACTGGAATGATTGCAGCATGAAAACCAGATCTCCATGTCACAGAGTCGCTGTAGCTATGTGTAGAAAGAGCTAATTTAAAATCAAAGATTAGTTGAACATGACTATATGAAGTTTGAACATGACTATAACCATGTAGTGAGCCCAATATTGCTTCATATTCACAGTGTGAGTTGAAGGCAAGCTGAGGAAGTGGGGGATGCTTAGGCTTATATTAACTCTGAGTTAACTCTTCACACCAAACCCATTGTACTTGAATGGCAGTCTTTAGTTCCAGCCTAGGAAGCAGGCTGGAAGTGTGCATGAGCCACATGAATGAGGTTAGTTAATAGGCTGGTTATAAATATCTCATTGACATCATGTAGTCATTGTCACTTCTGTTACCCTTAGCTGGGAAAAGAAAGCACTGTGAGTGATTTTTTTAAGGTACCTTCCTGCAGGGCAGCTGAAGCCAGCTCAGCTCAGGCAGGCTGGGGCAATGTGCTGCTGTGGGCTGGAGCCCAGGCGTGCAGTCAAAAAGCCTTTGTCAGGCCCTTGGCTCTGATGGGGCAGTGAGGAGCAAGCAGCTTATTTCTGAACTTGAGCAGCTAGCCTGAGTTTGTTAGATCCCTTCTACGTGCAGCCTGGGCTCTCCCGAAACGTCTGTCACAGGACATAAACATTTATGGTTTCTGTAATGCCAAATCCTTGGGCTCAGAACCAGTTAAGGTTAAATGAATACCTGCTATTCTTCACTATTGCAGCTTAAACCAAAATCAGTGTGCTTAGCTATTCAGTAGTCTGTTGCTTCATGTTTTTAATGAGTGTAGGACAGTCATGCCTGTCTTACTGGTTCTGGCACAATACCGTGCAGACAGTCTCAGTTCCTCAGTGTGACAGAGTGTACAGGGACACCAACATTTGCAGAAGTGCCACTGTGTGACTTCTGTTGAAGTGAACCAAAAAACCCCTTCACAAAGCAAAAAAAAACCCCTTCACAAAGAAAAAAAAAAAAAAAGAAAAGGAGGGATGGATGAGGCTCCCATCATCTGGCTGATTCTTAGACTTTGGGTGTAGCTTTCTGCTCCACATGCTTGTATTTCTCACTTGGTCCTTTGTCCTGGTTTTACTCCTCTGCTTCACTTCTCACTTCTACAACACATAACCATGTCACACAGGTCCACTGTAAGTTAGTTATATGCAGTTATATGACTGATTAAATCAATAAGCAGCAGCCTTTTTTTGGAATAGAGATTCTAGTTTTCCTTCTTGTGGGGTCTTGAGACTTTGCTAAGGAAATAGCTTTGCTTAGTAGAAGAGTTTTGCAGCCAGTTTCAAATCACAGAATAACTCTCAAAATCGCTGTAAGATCTTAACATGCTCTCTTTGCCTTTCTGTTTGCATTGGTACATTCACACACATAGAATTACCAGTGAGAGGTTGGTTGGTTTGAGTTTTTAAATCTTCTTGACAGAATTCTTTTCTTCCTGACTTGTTTGGTACTGAGACAAACTTCAGTAGTACAACATCAGTGATTTTACCCACAGTAAATACCATCTATTTTTCTTTTCTGAGAGTCTTTAGACTATAACCCTACCCTTCAGAGCTGAGATATGATCACATCACTCTCTCAAGGAGGACAAGTCAGGTTGCAGTGCTCACTAGATTAACCAAACATTAAACATGCATGCAGCAGATCACAATCACAATGAATAAATGCCCTTGAGACATGAGTTCCAATTTAGCACAACGACAACAAAATAGCTTGTAGCGAATAACATTTACAATAACTTCACAAGTGAAGCTGCCGTTCTGTTCTGCTAACTATATAAGCCACAAAGTCACAAGGTGAAAGTGCCAAATTCTAGGAAAGAGAATAAAAATCATACCTTCACATCAGGGCTGATTAGAAATAACAACTATTGCATCTCAATTTGTGTTCATTTTAACCTGCTATTGCTCAGCTAAAGGTCCTTTCCACTGATGACAGTTTTGTAAAATAACTCTTGCAGGTGATGAACTACCTTCAAAACGCACACAGAACTCTGCAGACTCGTAAGAGGGGGAACCTATTCAAGGATGATTTTTTGGGTCTTTTCCAATCGAAATGATTCTGTACTTCTATAAGAAGTTGAAAACTGTAATCTTGCAAATACACCAATGACCTCTTTGGTTTCAAATGAGAGCTGTGATTTGATTAATTTTTTCGTGTGCATATGCATTTGCAAGGTTAGGCCTGAAGCATGGAACTTTTTGCATTCTTCAAAAGAAAAAGGGAAAAAGCTCTGGTGAAAGAAGAGAGGAAGTAAAGCCTTTCTAGGCTTCACTGACAATGTGTCTTTCTACTTTAACTATGTATATGAGTTAGTGGTTTTTAAAGGGTATATATAGTGGAAAGGAGCTCAGCGTTGCAAAACCATGCAATAAAATAAGTAAGAAAGAATAATTTTTTTATCAGGTGAGGCAGAATAGTGAGGGAAGTGCAGTCTAGTGCTGAGAAGAAGCCAGAAGGCAAGACAGCAGCAAAACTTTGCAGATTTTAGGGTAGGCAAGTGAAGCGACGTGCTTTGAAACTGAGATGTAACAGCTGTTACATGAAAAATCCTAAGCAAAGACACATGCAAGACAGTGGTCAACAACATACTCATCCCCCAATTCCTCCCTTCAGACAGCATAGTTCAGAAAAATTTAATATTTATCCTGATTTTGGATGGCATGATTATGTAGTGAAAGCCATACCCTTGTATCAACAGCAAAATATCTGTCCAGAGGCCAGACCTCACCAGAATTTCTACACCTGTGGGCCTTGACCCCAGCCTAGTCGATGAGACTGAGACCATGTCCTGATACCATTACACACCTATGTAGACACTGTTCATTCTTGAAGGACCTATTTGAACCACACCACAGAAATTGGGAGGGCTAAGGTTTTCTGAGATATGACAAAAAACAAGGGTATAAAAAAAATCATTTCAACAGCAGCATGTCATGGTCAAGGTAGGAAATATGCAGAGACATCGGGGAAAGCAATTAGATCCACAGGCATACAGTCAAGATGACCTTAGCATTGGAGATCAAATTGAGGGATGGAGAGCATCTCACCCAAAAGTGGTGGGTGGGAGTCAATTTGAGTCTAAGATGCCCAAATTTTGGTTATGTTATGTGGATGTCACTGCTGTCAACAGAGGTTTACTCAATGGGATCCAGAGAGAAATACAGCAGACATGTTGCTTGGGGCATGATTCTGCAGTCTAAATATAGACATCTAATGCCAATAGAGATGTCCTAGGTTGTGCCATCTCGCCTGCAGCTGCCTCTCCTGGCACAAGCAGGACAAACAGGTCTGTATTGTATCTGCCAGTCATGGGGATCTGCATGCATATGGAAAGGATGCTGGACACTTTTGTCCAAGGGTACATGTGAAGTAGCTGAATTGAGTCTTAGTTTGAGTCTTTAGTCTTGAGACTGTTTTAGAATGAGCCTCTAGGATGCTCTCCTGGGTCTTCTAAATTTAGGTGTTTTATTTTCCACATATCTGCTAGTTTATATTTCCCATATAGGTGCTAGTTCCAAGTTAGAGAGTATCACTTCTCTCACAGGTGTAGCTATAAACAGGCTCCTAGTGAAGGTGAGCCATGTAATCTGAAAATGTCACTCATGCTGATCCTAGGGGATAACTGCTGGTACACTCTGAATTTTTTTAAATTAACTATAAAGGGAGGAAAGCCTGAGTAACTTGCACTTTAATATCTGACTTTTAAATATCTAAAACCACATGAAGCAAAACCCATAGTAGGGTACTAGTTCCAGAAGAAGAATTGACAAAATTTAGGTCTGATCAAGAGAAGAAAAACAAATTTTCTCTGGAATTCTTGGTGCAACTTTATCTGAATGATTTCATACTGGTATGAACACTTTAATTCCAGGATCATTTTCCAGTTTTGATTGTGAGGAGACTGGTGAAAACCAGTTCCAGGGTAAGTGTGCCTTTGTGGCATAACTTACAACATTTCACTCCAGAGACAAAGGCCTGGGGACAGAAGAAGAGACAGGAGAGAAGGGCGGGTAAAACCAGTGTCAGGGGAGGTTGGTCAAGTCATGGACAATTGTAGTAAAAGGAAGCACTCATTTAAGTCCCTTCTGATTGTCTAATAGTGATGATAAAACATTGGCTCCATTTATTTTGTTTTTAAATTGTTTGTGTTTTTACACTTGCTTTTTATTTCATTGTGAGCCTTTTGTTTGCTACAAATTGCTTCAATATGTCTTTGAACTGCCTATTTGAACACACAGCTTAATTCACTTCCATTTTCAAGATTAAAATATCTCAAGCACTTAAAAATGTTTAGAAATAGTTCTCCACTCATAAAACTTTAAAATATTTGCAAGTGCCTGGAGTAGAAAATGCTTCTGGTTTGAAAGATGTTTGGTCTGTTTGAAAACCAGTTGCATGTTTCATTTAAAATGAAATTATGTAAAAATTATTTGTCGGCTTAAAGCAATTTTAATTTGTGTCCCTTGAAATTGCTTTCATCCTCAAAACTTCTCATTTTTTGCTGCCCTTATCCTTATATTATCCTTATATATTTTTGCAGCCTTCAATTCTGTAACCACTGGTGCACAACAGTGGACAATTGTCATTACCTAATTGACAGCACCAAAGAATCATGCTAGGGCTGACAGTTTTTGCAGAAGCAGGATCTGGACAGAGCATTCCCACTTCCCACCTGAGGGACCTAACCTCACTTGCTTGCATGGTATGTAGGAACCATATTAGAAGGTTTCTTTACAGGAAAGCATAAAGCTCTTAGCAACAGATCTTACTGTGGATGTTCTGAACAAACTTTTAAATTTTCATCCTATTAAAATGTCTGTCACACTATGTAGCCAGTTATGCTACAGTGATTAGCCTTTCTTCTGAAGACAGCAGGAATTGTGGTCAGATGAGAACGTATCTTATAGGGTTACAAATATGCTTCAAGTCTGGAGTGATGCTCAAACAGGGAATAGTTTATCAAGGACCTAATGCTCAACTATGTAAAAGGCTTTTGTGAAAGGTATTATAAAGGAAGCAGACAACACAATGTTTCAATTTCTAGTTTGCTGTGCCTTGTTTCATGAGCCCCTTAACTTTGCAACTTCAAAATAAAATTTCTTTGTATTGGGCTCTTTATTATTTCCTTTCTTTTTAATATTTCATTTTGTCAACACAAAGCTAATAGAATTATTTTCTCATAGGAAATGTCTGAATCACAGTCTTCAATGTGGAAACATGGGAAGCCTAAGTCACCTTTACCAAGGAATCCCTTCTGTGGAAAGTCTGGAAACTTTACAGTGTTATTTGCTGTACTGGCTGAGGTATTTTTGTTCCATTAAAAACAGATGCTCTTCCTGAGTATTAAGACAGATTAATTTCACAGATACAATGGGATCCTATTATAAAAATCTGGTTTTGTTTCTAATCAAAACAATTTCATCATATGCATGACGCCTGGCTATAATATAACTGTTTTGATGTGCAAATGGAAATCTGGAATTCTGACTTTCTTAGAGTGTATGTAAATGGTGGCTATATTTGTAGACTCTAAAAGTGGATTCAACTGTACAAATGAAATGTTTGAATACATACCATCTGTGTTAAACATATGTTCTTTTAAGGCCTGAATTTGCCTCTGCCATTATTTCTTTGAGATTACTCCAGTGCACTTTGAACTGACTGGGCATCTCAGAATCCAAGATTAATTGGCATCTGTCTTGTTAAATCTTGATGCATATTAATAGCAAGTTGCTCTGCAATTAACAACAATAACAAAAAAAGGGTTTGATTAGTTGTGAGATACGGCACTTCTGGGTGCTGTGAGGAGCACTTACTGTGGCCCTGGCGTGGAGCCAGTCATGCACAAATTTGAGCTTCAGAAGTGACGAGGCAGGACCCTGGGAGCAGGAGCACAAAAGGCAAACAGGGAACAGCAAGCAGCCTGTGGTATTGTTGTCACATCTGGTCCCAGAGATGGGAGTGAATGCAGAGCTGCTTGTAAACAGCTGAGCTGTGGCACAGCTCTCCTGATGCCTTTCCAAGCGAGGTATGTTTCCAGTGAGTAGAAGCTTAGTTACGGAATTTAATGCTCTTTCAAGAACATCTGTGGCTTGTTTTTCTAATTAGAAGGGCAGTCCACAAACAAACTGCTTTCTATGCTGGGAGAAGAAATGACATCTTAGAAAGAAGCTCAAGGCTTTTGAAGATGCAACAACTCACAAGGGGGAAAAATAATCAAGCAGATATGCTTTTCAGAAGTCACATCACTTTTCGATAGTGTTATGTCACTGAGCCCCAACAACAACATGTGTGTCTTAAAATGAAATGTCACTGGGTGCTCCATTTATTATATTCCATCATAATTGATAGCCTAAGCTTTTCCAGCATTGGATTTAATCTTGTTGTTTGATTTATGTGTGCTGACTCTAGAGCCTTGGAAGACCTCAGTTTGAAAAACTGAGTTGAAATCGGTGGTGTTGTACGCGGGTGTACAGTGATGCCCTGCAGCTCAGGTTGCAGGATAGGAAGACAATTTTACAACACTGAAAATTGCTTTTTGAATTTGCTACTATGAAATGCCAAACTAATGTGCTCAAAATTTTCATTTTCATAAATGCACCTGCCGGTACATGACTGGAAAGTGTGAATTTCCAGAAGGCTGGGTTGAATCACTGTGCAGTGTCTGGTCAGCTCTGTCCTGACTCACAAGGTGTTGAGCCTAAGGGGTGTGTGAGGAACTCTGTACCTCATCCATGGAAATGAATGAAGGAAAGAAAAGCTGATTGTAACAACAACAGATTTTTTTTCTTTTTCATGTCAAGTGCTTGAAAAAGTTTTCATTGTTTTGGCAGTACAGGGAAACCCAGATCTACCTTTACAGCCTACTCGTCTTAGACTTTTCCCCTAGTGCTTCTTTAAGGCTTTTGGCAGCCCATCTCTTAGTGATTCCTTACTCAACAGAAAAACTAATCTCAACCCCTCCTGACAAGATATATATATTGAATAAAGTAGACATATTGGATAAAAAAGATAACTTTAATAAAAAATAAACACTTCTATAGCTTTATATATATAGCCAATAGTCATTATAAATAAATGCTATTTATACGCATGTGTGTGTGTGTGTGTATTGCTTACATAATGAACAATTTAAAGCAGTGGGAAAATATGTAACAGGAAAAACTTACCCTTGGTTAACTAGAATCATGTTGGACAACATTTAAACAAACCAGACATCCTGAAGTCCATAGGGTCTGAGAGATTGCATACACAAGTGCCGAAGGAGCTCACTGATGTCACTATGAAGCCACTCTTGATTATGTTTGCAAAGTAATGGAATGTTAGGGAAAGAAGGGAAAGAAGGAGGATCTGTAGATTAGGAGATTGGTCAGCCTTAGCTCAATCCCTGGGTAGGTGATGTAGCAACTGATCCTGAAAACCTCTTCCAGACACCTGAAAGAGAAAAAGGTGTTCAGGATTGGCCAGCAGAGATTTACAAATGGAAAATCATGTTTAATCAACCTGACAGTCTTCTTCCATGAGGGATTAGCTTGGTGCATGAGGGTAAAATGGAAAATGTTGTTTAACTTGCCCTTAGTAAGGCTTTTGACACTGTGCATCACAACATCCTCATAGACAAGCTGACAAGATGGTCATTAGATAGTACACAGTGAGGTGCATCAAAAACTGGCAGAATGATCAGACCCAGAGGATTGCAGTCATTGTGATAAAGCCCACAAAAGTGATTTTTTGAGGAAAATCACTTGAAATGTATTCCAGGAGTCCAATAGTGAGACCAATAATATTCAGCTAATGACCCCCACCAGTGACTGTGGAGCAGAGTGATCCCATAGTGAGATTGTAAACAACAGAAGACTGGGAAGAGTGGTGGGTATGCCAGATGGTGTGCTCACATTAAGAGAAACCTGGATAGGCTGGAGAATTGGGCAAAGATGAATTGTGTATTTCAACAAAGGAAATGCCAAGTCCCAGATGTACAGACAAATAACACTGAGTATCAGTATATGCTGAGGGCACCAAACTGGAAAGCAGGTCTGCAGAAAAGTATGTGAGAATCAGCAAGCTGAATATGATCCAAAAATGTGTCTTTGTGGTGAAGGCCAACAGGACAGCATTAGCATTGCCCTCAGGTTGATAGAAATTGCCCTCAGCATTGATAGGGAAATACCTAAAGCACTGGGTCCAGTTCAGGGCTTTCCAGTACAGGAGACACAGAGACACTGGAAAGTGTCCAGCCAACAGTCATAAAGGTGAAGAAAAGAGTGGAGCATCTCTACCATAAGGAAAGGCTGAGGGAGCTGAGACTGTTCAAGTTGGAGAAGATGAGGCTGAGAGGAATGTTATCAGTGAGTATAAATGCCCATGAACAAAACGGGAGACAAGATCTTTTCAGCAGTGCTTAGGGGCAGAACAAGAGGCAATGGGCACAAATGAAAAAAAAAAAATCATTCTGAACACAAAAAATTGCGAGAGTGGTCTAACACCAGAATGGGTTGCTCCGAGAGGTGGTGGAGTTTCTGTCCATGGAATCATGTAAAATCAGGTTGGAGTCCTGGGCAACCAGCTCTGCCTTATGCTGCTTGAGAAGTGGGAATGGACTGGATGAACTGAAAAGTTGCCTTCCAACCTGAACCATTCTGTGATATCCCACAGTAGAGTTGTTGATGTGTTTAATTGCATTTGCTCATCAGATATAAAAGCATCTCTGTGGAAAAGTCTATTATCAGAGTAGTGGCACATAAGAATTGTTATTTAAAGCAAAAGTGCTTCTACTACTAATCACAGCAGACCTACAGGAGCTTCCTAGGCTGCACAGGGTGAATTGACTTCCTCTTAGTGACTATTCCCTGGATTCCCTGTTGTAGCTTTGCAAAAATGCAAATTGCACTTGCCAACAAAACAACGTTGTAGTTATTTGGTTAGCTGCTTGAAAAGGTCTCCACTACCATCTCTGGAAGCAGGTTATAAAAACCAGGCTAGCACTAGACCAAAAGCAGAGAGGAATACAGCTATCACACAGGATTTCTGCTTGTCTTCCTAGTATGTAGCTATGCTGGGAATTCTGTCACATGGGTGACATGTTATGTCAATTCTATAGAGTATTTTCCTTTTATGGCCATGCTGTGTTGTTCCTGTAGCTGCTGATATGAACACTGCTTTGGCTGCTTGGCAATGCACTGTAATTAACTGTCTGCTAAGTAACAATGCCTTAAATCAGGATTTTAAAAATTTGTAGGAGAATGCCACATAAATAATTGAACCACTGGAATGAGGCTTTCTTAACACTATATCCTGTGCTGTTTGGTGACACAATAGATCTTATTAAAGAAAGAAATTTAGTCTTCAACAGCAAAACCCTTCTGAGTATGTCAGACACTTCACATGAAGACAGGTTGCTGTTGATGTATAAACTCTTACCTCTCTCAGTAAAGCTGAAGGAGACTCTGCCCCTTTTTTCTTAATGCACATTGGTCTGCTATTTTATAGTCACTGTACAGAAACATCAACCATTGCCATGTAACTGAAAAACCCAAAGAGGTGTATGTTTCTGGAAAGATTCAGATTTCCTATGCAAGTTCTGACCAGACAGTCACTTCCCAGAAATACTGTACTGTGTGGCATATGCACATACTTTTGTGTTTGGGAAATCCCAGGAAGAAATGCAACCCACTGGGTGGGTATGTGCACTCTGAGTGCCCAAATCACACCTTCCTGACCCTTTTTTAAGCCTCACTCAACTTCTGTGCTCTCATAATCTCCACTTTTGCCCAGAACGACTCTTTCCCTTCATGCTCCTGTTCTCTGGGCACCCTTCCCAGACCTATCCATGAGCTGTGTTCACCACTCACCTCTGCTGTGTTTCTAATGCTAGAAAAGAAAGCACTAGGTAAGGGTAAGGAGAGAAGAACCTCAGAGCCACTTGTTATGGAGCTCTGCAGGAAACACAGTGATGGGTCTTTTCTCCAGTGATGGCAAGGTGAAGAGAAACATAAGACCTGAAACCTGCATGTGATTTGAAGCTTGTGTTTGAATCCCATACTGCCGCATAGTTTTCTATCCTACTTACTCGGGAGTGTTCCTCTTAAATTCAGCAATGTCAATAGGTACTTGCTATCCAGGGTGACCTGGACAAGCTCTCTTAGCAGGACTTTGGATGGTTCAATTGCAGCCTTCCAGTACCTGAGGGGAGCCTACAGGAAAGGTGGAAAGAGACTACAAGAGTACACAGTGATAGGAGAAAGGCTTCAAATTGAAAACAGTAGGTTTACATTAGATATAAGGAAAAAAGCCTTTCCTGAGAGGGTGGTGAGGCACTGGAACAGGTTGCCCAGAGAAGTTGTGGATGCCCCATATCTGGAAGTTTCCAAGGCCAGGTTGGATGGTGCTCTGAGCAACCTGATCTATTGGAAGGTGTCCCTACCCGTGGCAAGGTGTTTGGAACTAGATGATCTTTAAGGTCCCTTGCAATACCAAAGCATTCTATGATTCTAGGATTCTATGACTGCTGGAAAATACACTGATTGTCTGGTAGGAAAAAATAACCCATCTCACCATTTTAGCCTCAGGATGCTCATCTTTTGTTTCCTTTCCTAAGCATTCTTGTTCCCGGTTACTTCTCAGGAGTCACTTTGCAAACTGCCCATTTCTACCTTTCTGCTTCCCTTCCCTTTGTGTCTGCCTTTGGTCAGCTCCAAATGTCCCTCACAGGCTTGTTCTTCCAGTGCTACCCACAAGGTCTTTCCTTCTGCTCCCGTTTCCCACAGCCCCTTCTCACCCTCACCCTGGATTCCCTTCCCAGACCTGGATGCTCCAGTTCCATTTTCCTTTTCTGCTGTGCCCAGGTGAAACTGAAATCTTGCTCTGTCCTCTGCAGCTTCCACCTGGAACACATGCAGGAAGGGTGCAATTTCTATACAGTTCCTGATCTCTGAACTGGTGAAATCACTGTTTCTCAAAAGCTTATAACTGGATCATGTTGGATGCAAAAGGCAGGAGGTTTTTCACATGTAAGTCACTCATCTCCCATTGGATTTCAAGTGACTTGTTTGAACCTCTAGATTTAAGAGCAGGTTTTAGAAGTCTGAAAAATGTACAAAACACTATTCTTTCCCTACACTCACTCTTGTGGATGGTCAGATCTTGCCATGTCAAATTTTCCCCAACTATTCATCATCCAGTGTCCAACTGAATCTGCAGCTTTTCGTGCATGTAAGTTAGAAGTTGACAATTCCTATTATGGGCAATTTTGTTAAGAGTTTTTTCATATAATTATCTTATCATTAACATGCCAGGCTAAATTCCTCACAGGAGTTGCTACCAATCCCACCTAGTATAGAGAAAAAAAAAAAATCAATCATTTATTGATTTAGAACACCAACTACTGAACATTATAGTAAAATATGTCACACTGACACTGTGTTTTTGTGTTGCCTCATCCAAGATTTAATTAAGACAGCTCAAAAAGCATATCAACTTCCATTAGCTTTGTATCAAGTTCTGACTGAACAAACAACTGCTTATAAAAGATGAGAGATAATAAACACGGCCAGCTTGTTTTTTTTAAATGTGAATTTGGAAGAAAGAGAGAATAATGGGCTGAGGAATGTTTTATTTCTTCTTGTCAGGGTAAAAGAAAGGAAAAATACACCCAAGATGTTTCTTTAAAAGACCCATTTAAATGGAACCACTGCTGAAGGAGGCAATTATTTTTTTATCATAAAAGCTTGACAGCCTCCTTTTAGGGCTGAAATGCAGAAACAAAATGAAATCTTTTGTATGATAGATTGAGTTAATGCACAGCAGCTTTCTGAGTGGGAAAACCAGAGAAGTGATTAGGTTATTTTTATTACTTTAGCTAGAGAGACTGGGTAGTGCTTCTACAACTAGTCACTGGGGTATAATTAATAGACCATTTGCCAATGGAATACAGAGCTTTAAAAGCAGATGCTGTTTGGGATTTCAGCTATCTTGCTGCATCTCAGGTGGTTGTAAAGAGCGCAGAGCTGTGTAGCACGGTCTGAGCTGCTCATGCTGGACTGTACATGGTTAATCTGTGTTGCTGTGAGAGCCCCTTGCTGTGCAGAGGTCCGGGCAGAGCTGGGGCTGTCCTGGCTGGGCTGTGGCTGGGCTGGGAGCCCTCTGGCAGCTGCTGGCCAGGGTGTGTGCACTCGGCTGCTGGCTGTGCCAGCTGCCAAAATAAGTCCCAAACTCGGCTTGGCAGACAGGAGAGGTGTGGCTGTTTTTCAAGAGGAAATGAGGAGCCATTTTACCATCCTGGGCTGGCCTGAGAAGTGAAGAGCTATCCAGAGCCCTTCTATCAGGTCAGACCTGCTGGTTTGTGGTGAAATCTCAGAGTGCCACAGAGAGAGCTCCTCCCCATGTCACCCCAGACGAGCTGTCTCTCCTTTCTCATCCACTTGCACCTGTGAAGGTGTTGTCTGATAAGGCTCACCCAAGCTTAGCTGATAGAATAATTGCCTTCAGCACCTCCGGGCACTGCAGGTCCTTACAAGAATGGGGAGATGGAGGAATCTGGTCCCAGCTGCACTTGCTTTGCATATTACATGTTGGTCCAAGGGAATAAAGAAGTTATTCCTGCAAAGTCAAGCAGGAACTTAAAAATAGTGTGTATTAAGGACTCCCTGACAAAGGCACTGACCTATTCCAGCATGGTTTAATACACCTTATTCTGAGTTTAGGACACATCTCTGCTGTGCAGAGATGGATTTGGATTACCCTGAAGTTCAAGCATCCCAGTTTGGGCTGGAGATGGGTTCAGTCTTCCAAAAGGGTCAGATCATAAAGACTAAAACCATGTCTCACTGGCACTGCATCATCTATTTCTTATTTTGCATAGGAAAAAGGCATAGGCGTGAATATGGACCTAAGTGTTTATTTACATGTGCCTGATTAACATGTTTACCACTGGGGAAAGAGCAATTAAGATGAGTGGGAGATATTAAGAAAATAAGTGTAATGAAAGATCTATAGGCTTGTTTTTCCCAGAAAGGACGCTAAGAGGGAAAAAAAGTAATTTTTGATGGATGCTGTGTAACCCTTTAAGAAATACAGTCTATTTCTTTGCCTCTGACATATTTGAGAGATCTTATAGTCTTCAAACCTTTTTTTCCATTTTATTCTTCATTGTTTGCAGTGCTTTAGATATTCTTATGCAGCTTGTATACCTGTTTACAATTTTCTCCCTGAATCCCTGAGCCTGCAGATAGGCAGAGAAAGGAAATATATGTGCCTTCCCTAGAACTGTAAATGTTTAGGTCAGGAGAAGATCTTAAAGATCATCGAGTCCAACCATTTGATCTCTTCCTGACTACAGGTCCAATTTCTCCACTTTGGTGTGGGAGAGACAAACAAGCCACTGAGATCTAGCAGCCCCTTCTAAATTGTATTGTATGATAACTCCAGGCATGAATGAGAAAAATGGGAAAAATGCATGCCTCCCATCCCATGCTGCTTCTCTGCTGTCCACGTAGGCTTTGTTTCAAAGTTTCCATTTACTTTTCAAGTCACATGGACAGAGTACATGGAGAGAGTACATGGAGAGTTCGCTGCCTTCCAAAGCATGGCTCCTTTAACAAGTGATTGTGAAGCAATTTAGGGCCTGTTTATTGGTGACAAGGCTGTGAGAAGCCTCCTTGGGGGCCCTGGGGACCCCTGTTCTGCTCAGGCCCTGGCCTGTGCTGCCTGCTGGGGCATCTGTGCCTTGCTTGACTGGTCCAGACCCGCCTGGCTGACTGGACAGCTCAGTCAGACCTCACCCCCTTCTCGTCCCCTCGGCCTTCCCGCAGCCCTCAGCTCTTGCTCCCCAGCCTGCACAAGACAGTGCAATGGTGTAGCCAGTCTCACACTCAGATCTGCTTCAAGACTGATTTTTTCTGCTGGTCTCTTAATATTTATTTCTTTATTGCTCATTGGTATAGTTAGTACCACAGCAGGTAATCCTATCTGCAGATTTTGAGAGCCACCACAGCAGACTTGAACATAACATAAAGTTCATTTCCAGAGCTTAACAAGCTGCCACTCATCAGCTGCCATGGTGGCTGCCTTCCTATGCTCTTAGTCTGCAGTAAATACAAGATAATTCAGCTTATCTTAACTCTTTATTGCTGCAGGCTCAATTAAATCCAATTACCTCACATTTGCAAGATAACACACACATACAGGATTACTGCCACTCAGTTGCTGGTGGAGAATCTGACAACAGCTGAGCTCAGCCTAAATATTTCTTACTCCTAAGGATATTTTATGTGGCTGTCTGCATGTCTTTTGAGTTTGTGTGCATAGAGCTTTGTATCTGAGAGAAGGTGCACTGCTTCTAGGTGCCAGCTTCTGTTAGTAAAGGAATTTACATTAGGCTGAACTGGTGACAGTGGAGAGAAAGAAACAGGCTCTGTAACAAATAGGAACTCTTAGCCTCGGGCTTGCACAATACTCAAGGCATTGAAGGGTTGGGAAATTCTCTTACAGGAGCCCCAGGCCCTGTACAGTTATCCAGGATTTATCAGAGATATTTCAAGGGTTGAAGTCATGCCGTACTTTTCTGTTACTATTTCGTTTCTTTCAAAAAGATGGAAATTAAATCTCAGATCTCCTCAGCATGTTTATAGTTAAACTTTGGAGAAGTTTACTGCTAAGTAGGAACACAGGATGAAAAACTTAACCAGGAGAGATGGAAGAACTCAAGGTAGGCACGAGAAAGGATCAAGTCAGCAGAAAGTGTTGGTGGGGCAAATAAGGCAATACAGGCAACGTCTGAGGAGACAAGGAACTTTCTATGAAAAGTGGCCACAAACAGAAGAAGGATCATTTAAATATAGCATATGTTCTGAGGTCCTTATGAGTAAGATATTTATAGAAAAACGTTGCACACATGGGATGCCCTGCCATCTAAGGGTTAGTGACTCCCAGAAATCTGTAACTTAGGGAAGCCATTATTTGCATGATACAATCATGTGATAATGGTTGCAAAATAAATTGCACATCCTTTTTAAAACTGGGGTTTTTTTAAAGTAAAAATGGCAGCATGTGTAGTTTGGAGGGCAAGGTGAGCACAGATTACCTTTGAATGTAACATTAGTAGCTGGCTCTTCAGGTAAGGTAGAAATGGCTTTTAATGGTTAAACTAAAAAAAGAAGTCTTCATCTATTACCTTCAAGCAGATTTCAAGAGTCTTGAAGTGCTAATTTTGTATCAGAATGATCCTGAGTGCCATGCTGTTAACACTCCAGAAAAGTATTCCAGCACCTGCTCTCACATAGAATTAGCTCTACTTATATTCCTAAAAAGAAGACCAAATGTATTATACTATCTTCTATAAATAATTTCACATGTATCTCCAAGAGCCATTGATCTTGTAAATATTCAGCAATTTCTGTTCATACAGTAATAGGAAGAGGTAATACACTTCATTGTGGAAAACTTCAATTTCAAAGTAAGTGGAGTACCAACTGTTTGATCTATACATAACACAACATGCTTTTAAAATCTATACCATTATAATCTTGGTTATTGTTTAATGATAAAACCTAAAAACTGGACAAGAATGAATTATATTCATATAAATTTGTTTGTAAAACACCTTTGAACACTGAGATGGATTTGAGTCAAGTGGTTTGCTCTTTATGTTCAGTGCATACAACAGTTATTTCAATAAGGTCAAAACCAGTTAGGTAAACCTTGAAAGCATTTGCTATTTATAAGTCAGTGAACTTCGAACAAGTACACATCATACATTGGAATCTGATCTACCAGAAGTAAAATCTAAAGGGGATTGAAACTCACAGAGCTGTTACACCACTTCTCACACAATATCATGTTTAAAGCACGTTCTTCTAGGAGCTTCTCCAGCCAATATGGTTCATAGGTCAAAACTTTCAGCTTAATTTATCACAGCCTTCAATATACTTAAATATATGAGTGACTTTAGAGAAAAGCAAATAGTAAAGAAAGAAACTGAGACATCCTGTTTCTATATTTTTCAAGGTAAGTTCCAAAGCAGCCTGAGAACTATAATTCTGGGATCCAATTCCCTCCTGCCAACTGGCAGCACTGGCACAGACAATCTAGATTTTATCATTTAAACTCAATTCTATCAATCAAGACTGAAATAAGCGCAGTACGGATTTTTACTGTTCATATTTATTTGTAAGGATTCTTTTATATACAAACTTCCATTTGCACTCTAGGAAGTGTCGGACCTTTTGTACCTGTTTTCTATGGTTTTATACCAACTATGCACTGAATCTGATATGACATAGAGTCACAAGGTGCACAGGAGATTTTTCAGCTGCACAGAAGTGTAAAAGTCAGGGCAAAGACATTCAAATGCCAATATTACATTCAAACCTTTAAATTCCTAAGGCAGCCTTGGATAGGGAGGTGTGAGAAGACACCCCTAAGGCTGTGCAGGCTGTGCTGTGGTGCCAAGAGAGCTGGGAAGGAAGGGGGCTGATATTATCTTCAGCTGACCTGGATGGATTTGGAAGAGGACATATGTCTACAGCTTCAGCCAAGGGTTATAAATATGGGATTAAGTTCCCATTCCTTTATGCTACACTTCCATCTAGGAAAGCTGAGTTACCTCAGTATTTCCACAGTTGTAAACTAATGATCTTTGCCATAATGGCTATACAGTCACATTTTTGTTCCAGAGCAGTCTGCCTAGCATTTATAGGCCTCCCATTAAAGTAACTCCTTTAGTGACTTTTTTATATAGCAACTATAATTGGGGATCAAATATTTTTGGTGGCAAGATATAATTCCTATGATTGGCACTCAGTAAACTGAAGATATGTTTCAGATTTTGGAGACAGAGAGATGAGAAGACTCTGTGATCTTCTTAAAAATCTACCCAAAATGTGGATAATATATTTAGATAAGAGTGATGTTTCAGCCATGAGAAAGATCTGTGAAGCTGTCTCAAAGGAGAAGAAATTACAGAAATGAAAGAAAAGGAACAGAAAATTATATTCTTCATGGGACTCTCTTCAATTCATTTGCAAACGTCCCCAGCTCTTTTCTTACACAGTATGAAGCCCAGCTGTTAATCATACACACCAACAGTGTGGATGTAACTCCTGCACTACATTTTAATCATGGTAGAGTGACTATTAGAAGGTATGATCCATGTGTATTCTTGTAGAAAGGGAAGGAGCACAAAATAAAAATAACACTGTCAGCTGAAGAGGAGCACTTGCGCTCATGTTGGAGGTGGAAACTTGTCATAGCAGACATCATCGTGAAAAATCAGACCTTGAGTGTTCATGTAAAGGCCAGTCCTTTGGCTGAAGCATTCTCCCAATTAAGGAGTAGCTGCTGAGTGACAGAAATCATGGGTTAAGATGCCAGAGAGAAGGGGTCATTTTACAAACCTGGCCTGTTAAAATGTGAGCACTCCCTGTAGCATATTTGAAAGACTTTGTAATGTCAACCTGTTCCACTCTTGCTGGTCAAGTTTGTGTCTCCTGTCCACAGGTACCTGCTAGAAAGATAAATGCTTTGATGGAGTTCAGTCAGGGACAAACCCATGGGGGATTGCTGCTTTACCGTTGTCATGCAGGAGGCTTATAAAGTATCTAAATGTACTTTTGCTTCCCATTTGGCCATTCTCTCAAATGTAGAGAAACTACACATGTTTGTTTTCCTCAGCCTGGAAGTCAGAACAACTTTTTCTTTTACTAGGCTGTTTGTTTTAAGTTTGATTAACACCTGGGACCAAAGGGGATGACTGTCCATACTGAAATCTTGAACAAAATATGAGAGATATTTTGTTAATGATATCCCAGAGTAACAGAGTCTTCAGATAATCTTTCATTTACATCACATTGTGCTGTGAGCAATTGTGTTGAGATTCAGAGACTTTAACAGAGAGTGGACTATGATTTGGAGGTAAAATAAGTCCTCTTTCCATTAATAATTTACAGGGATAGAATTTACACTGATTTCATTAGGAATTTATCCCATGTAGCATTACTTAGAACACTCTGAGTCTTGAGTCCTGGATGTTTGGAAGCAATGAGTTCATATGGGAAAATTCAGTTGTTCACCTTGCTTCCTTGAATTTTATTTTATTTCTCTGATTAAAGGAGTACCTGCTACCTCTATCCCTCTTTAAAGTTTCAGTTTTCCAAGATGAATGAATATGTCTTTTGGAATATGGGTTGGGGTAACCTACCACCTGAAACACACAGATATTATTTTTCTCATTATTTTGTTATTATTTTTCAATATCTCTAACTGTGAAATTATCTACAGTAACCTACTGACATGTGAATGTATTTACTTCTCAGGCAGCTATGAGTGTCAAATGCTAAATGCAGAATATAAATACATTAGGTGAATCTGCAACATTTACTGGAAGGATCTGGGTCCATAATCTTTTAATAGCCTTTTCCAAATCTTACAAGCACACCAATATAAGCACAAACTTATTTGAAATCTTTGAAGTAAAATTTCCTGATATAAATAAGCTCAAAGTTGATAAGCCTGAAATGCCCATATTGGCACAGATCCTGGGACAAGCAGTTTCTATGATCAAATCAGGTTTGGCTATAGTGACCCAGAATACATGAACTCAAGCTTACCAGCACCAGGGTCTAAACAAGTCCTAATTCAGAGATGACCCAAATTTCATCATACTAGATCCTGTTCTGGAATGGAGCTGAATGGAGAATTCTGTTGTCCTAGACTGGTACTGTCTCATGCTAGAACTACCCATGGCATTTTGCTCATTTTGGGACTCTGTGGCTTTTGTACACGCATTGGTTCTGACACGACGACATGCACACTTTAATTCAAAGAAATTTGTTCTTTTTACTCACATTAAATTCATGAGGAGTGCGGATTTTTTCCTACTCATTCTATGGCATGAAGTGGGCATAAGCTTTCTAGGTGTTTCAGAGCTCTGGCTTCAAGGGGAAAAGCTGACCTTATCTTTAGAAGAGCCATTTTCAGCCATTAAACAGGCAGCCACAGGGAAGAGGGTCTGGCCAAGTCTCTGCTGCAAAGGAAAAGAGGTTCTGTAACGAATACTCAGCCCAAGGGCAAGTGCCATGGCTGGATTTTGCCCACCCAATCCAGGGCTAGCACTTCTAGATGTTATCTGTCATTGCAAGGGCAAATGGGAACCTTTTGAAACAGCAGCCAAGCAGTGGAAATAATCAAGTCTCCAGGAGCTGAACTCATTTGCTTCTTCTCTTGCTGAGCAGCAGGTCCTATGTTTGTGGCTTCCAAGAGATGTGTTGCCTTAGAAGAGGTAGAATAGCTCTGTTCCTAGCCTTTTGCAAACTAACCTTCAGAAAAGAGTACCAAAAATGTTATTTTAGCACTGCCAGCCATCCAGGAGATCCCTGAGTAATACTTCTTTACACTGCTTTATTCCAGGGATCTTTATCACCCATGATCCACCAAAAGAGAAATAAATATGAATCTATCAACTTGTCTTATTACACCAAGAGCTCAGAAACACTCCTGGTACTTTCTTATGCTTCTCACCTCTCCCTATGCAACTGCAGACCCTTACCTTCAAACCAAAAACATCTGTGGGGGGATGCTGAGCACTCTCTTTGATCCTTTCCTTTGGACACCCCAGTCTGGAATTGTGCTTGGTGCTGCAGAAAAGACCAGTTTGCTAGCATTCTTGGGTGGTTTTTTATTTTTGGCCTGCAACAGAAAATATTTCATTTGGGATTTGTTTTCCTCTACCACCACAGAACTGGGAAGTTGCTCTTCTGTTGTTGATCTTTTATATCAGTTAAAGGAATTAAGCAAACACACTTCATTTGTCAATCTGACAAATGAAAAGAAAGAGAAAAGAACAAACCCAGCATCACAGGATGCTTAGAGAATGACTTCTATTTTTAGCCTGGTACATTTCAGACATGTAAACACCTCTATTAATCGCAGACCCTGAGGCAGTGCTCTAGGGATTATTGAATTGCTTGGAAAGCTGGCAGCCCTATATGGCATGCCAGTGAAGGACTTGACAAGGCTAATTGTGTTCCAAGTTGTTTTCAGCACCAGTGGGAAATGAGGTCTGTGTGCTGGATGTACTGTACAAACTAAGTAGTGACGGAGGAAGGGAGGTGGGAAGAGTGAGGTGCTGAATAAAGGTAACAGGATCCATAAGCATATGACATTTCACTAATATATTTGGCCTCTGGAATCTGAAAGGCTGTTGCATGCTTAACAGGCATGTGATGTACTATCGTGAGTGCCTGCATTTCCCTTGGAAATTTTAAATTGCTGTTAGCTCTGGAGTACATCTATATATTTTCTCTGCACCAGTAAGAATACAAAAATCATTATTAGTGATGTTTTTCCTCTAGACACAGGATTTTTCAGATCCTGAAAAGTAACTATTTTCCCTGCATATGCTTATGAAGCCTAAAAATTATGTCCACAATGTTTCAAACTCTCTTAATAATATTTCAGGATTGTCCTCTCTTGCAAATTCCCGGTAGAAGCAAACAATATGCAAATACCTTTTGTCTTATCTTCCTGTCTTCAATTATGGATTTCCATCTAATCTCTTGCTTGAGTGACTTATCTTCTGTCCTGTGAGGTGTTCCTTAAGGAGTATTTAATTCAAAACCTGTGTGAGCAGGTAAAACTTCTGTGTCTGTTTATCACATATTTAAAATTGTTTCTGCTCATCAAATTCAGTGTATTTCACCACACTATTTTCCAAGGCTTTGGATAGCTATTCAAAACCTGTTTATGTGACTCTTTGTGCTCTAGTGGGAGGAGTCAGGTAACATTTAATGGCTTAGAGATCCATGAAAACTAGCTTGTTTTCCATGCTGCAGAAAAACATGTCATAGAAACACCTCATTGAAACACCTTTAACAACATTTCCTCTTTTTATGAGCACTGCAACAGATTTGTGCTAGGTCTGGCTTTGGTGCCTTGGTTTCCTCTGTCATATGCTGTTAAACATAAAATGTGCTGCAGAAAGTGATCTGTTTCTTCCTTTCTAGGTTATATCTGCCAGTCTTACAGTGACAATGCAATCTAACATTGTGATCAAACTTGAGAGTGCCAGCTCTTAAGAACTGGTGTTATGAGCTCTCTCATTGAGGATTTAATAACAGGAAATTTTGGGCAATGCAATGTCACAGGGAGATGGTTGGCATCATGGGGTTTTGGAATAATCTGTCTACCAGAGTAATAAAAGAGAAGACAGATAAAAGGATTGAAAGGATGTGAGACGAGGTAAGGAGGAATGGATGGTGGGGGAAAATAGCCAGGAAATGAGAGAAGGTCTGGAAGAATATCAGGGGTGTGATGGAAAGAGATTGTGAGAAGAAGCATTTCCAGCAGGGAGAAGCCTGGCAGAGAAGTATGAAGTGGCATTAAAGGGAGTGAGGCCTGCTCTGGCCTGGGGACAGGAGCAGTTTGGGGCTTGCAAGGGGAGCACTCTCTTTCTAGGAGTCTGGACCAGGAAACAAAAGGATAGTTATGTTTGGGAGCAAGCCAACAGGCAACGTCTATGTCCATCTTCCTAAAAGTATTATGAAATGCCTTGTTGGTGCAAAGGCTTAGAACAAAATGGTAAGGACATTACTTCTCACCAACTTTTTACAGTTCTGGATTGAAGGATACATGTACCCCACTGAAAAATAAGGAGCAACAATTGTTATCTGGCCCACCGAGCAACTGTCAATGAAATGATAACATTTCACTTTCTCCTCCTAATCAAATAAGCTGTTCTTCTCCATTGACTCCAGGAGCAGCAGGCCTTCATCTGCATTCCCCCATGAATCATGCTTGAGTCTTGGCTGGGAGGGCCTAAACTATGAGTGGGGACCTACCAACAGTTTGGTTGGTCCACGGTCCAGCGTAGTTTTCCAGGAATATCATAACCTGTGAAAGTGCCCTGAAGTTCAAAAACAGGCATGAGAAGGATGTCTTGTCGAAGAGAATTTTTTTCAGTCATTCTTTAGCTCTGAAAATGAATGTGAAATCTTGCAGGGATGTTTCTAGGCAGTGTAGATTTTCGTGTTTTCCACTGTGCCTGACATGAATGAGATCAGCATCTGAAACTTGCACAACAATGAACTTAGAGCTAGTTTCTCCCAGTTTCCTCTATCAGAATGATGATGACCAATTGTCAAGGGTGCTAAGTCACCAAAAGAGATTCAGGATGGTGCCAGCACTGTGATAATTTTAAAAATAATTTTAAATACATTAAAAAAGATTATGTAGGGATGGCACTTTCAGTATAGGATAGTCCCCTTCTGTGGAGACTCTGAATACTTGGAGAGCAGTTCATTCATGAAGGAGAGAGATTAGAGATTTGTACCCAAATACTAAAGTAAGGTCTCATGATTATTTTGCTATACTATCAAAAAATCAATAGGTACCGTGCATTGGTTTGCATACACTAACCTGCAGCATGGTGCGTTGATGATCTAATCTGGTGTCATATTTGGATGGTAGGACATCTACCCCACGTGTCCTGTCCTTTACAATATGGTCTTCAGACAAAAGGGCAAGGAAAGTAAATTGTACACTTCTTTGCAAAATAGTTTGGATGGAGCCAAAGTACCTGCATAGATCCACAAATGGAAGAGTACTCAAATCTTCCCATCACATCCTACACAACTGTGGTGTATTTATTTTTTGTTACCACGAAGCTGAACTTTAAAGAAAGTAAAAATAAATTAGCTCCTAAGACTGTTCTGAGAGAAGCTGTAACTACCAAGACCAAGAACTGCTATGATTACTCCACAGACATCAGCACAAAAATGGCAATATATTCTGCCAACAAACAGTGCTCTATTCCATTGCTGTAGGACTATCAGCCCCAAACTGCCATCTGTGTCTCCTGCAGTGTTCAGTGTCCCATGTGGTGGATTAGCTGGCATATGTCAACATGTGAAAGAAGGAATTGTTCTGTCTTGTTGAAGGGCTTTTTCTGTTCAGAATTCTGGATATTTACACTTGTTCATCTAAAAGGTAAAGTGTTTGTTATGGGAGCTGTTAAGTTCTGAGAACTGCACAGAACAAATAGGACACAAATCTTGACTGCAGAGAATTTATCTAGTTCAGAAAAAAGACTTACGGGGTCATATGGATGACCAGTTGTACATTTTAAAAATTGCTATAGATGGAAACCTGGGTTTTTAAGAAAAAAATTCACAAGAAATTCTTGATTCCAGCTGATTTGGTTTTAGACAAGAACTAACCATAAGTTTCAGTTCAGATATTCTGTTGTAAAAGTTATAGTTAGGCTGTTCTGGGTTTTCTTTCTCTGTGGTAATTACTCTTTGTGACCTGAACTGCAGTCCCACTGATGCAATCTTGTCTGTTGCTAATAGGGGACCAGGTATGTCTCACAGAAGATGTAGTCTAAACAATAAACATTTAATTTACATAGAAGAATGTACTGCAAATACACTTTAATTCCCAGTGGAATAGAAATACTGCACCAAAAAGAGATTCACAACAAATTTTCATGAGACAATTTCATTTCATTGGTTTTGTCTGTCTTTCTCTTGTGTAAGGGCACTTGTCTTCATGCCAAATAGACATCAAGGAGCCAGAAGGGTGGGGGATTTGTAGCTGAAAGGATGAAGAGACACTGGTTTCTGAAATACTTGGAGCTGACAATACTGCTAATCATCTGTGGCTGTTTTTCAAAGAATTATAACCTGGCAAACACATTCAACTTCTGCTGACTGTAAAAGGTTACTGAGATAAATATATGATTGCCTACTTTAGCAGTGTAAGTTTGCCTGAATAATTTTTCAAACCTAAGAGAAGGAGAAATTTGGCTTGAGACCACTACGAACTCAAGAGGCAATGAAATCCTGCCTAGATGAATTATCTAAAGTTATTCACAATTAATACACATTCATGATTATTATGCTGAATACATATGGTTAAAATGCTTCTGCTGAGAGTAGTCTGGAATAGAAACCACCACTTTTTTATCTAGAGTAAAAGGACAGTATTGTGTGGTTCCTGGTTCTCCACAGAAGTTCTGTATAAAATAAAATTCCAAAAGAAGGCCTAAAGGCAGGGGAAAAGTAGGATGTAGAATCACAACTCATTTTGCAGGAATTTCTGGCCAAGCTCTGTATCTTTCCAACTAAATCCTATACATGAAATATTTTCCTATTTCTAGTAGTTTAGAAAGTAATTACTAGGCCATGGCCAGAGAAAATTCAGGGTAGATCTTCAAACTCTTCAACAATTTAACTGTGAATGGAACAAGTTAGATCTCTGTGGAGACCCCCTCAAGATAAGTTCCGCTGATGTTCTGCCAGGCTTTAAAATATTGTTTGCAACTTTAGAGCTACAATAAGTCTGTAATAATTCACCTCAGCAGCCTCTCTCAGGAGATTTTAACCCAAGTAGCTTGCCAGATTTCTTAAACATGCTTTACTGTATATAGACACTTCAGCTTTTTGTGTATTTCTGTTTCTTTGCCCATATGAACCACTCCTTAAAATGGTCTGTTTCCCTGGCACTGGGAATGAGACTGGAACAGCTTGTCCTGGCAACTGTTGCTAGTCTACAGTAATTGGATGTATTAAAAATAAAAACAACAACAAAACAATTGTTTTTCCTCATTCCTTCCCAGTAGAAATCAGTTAGTCACAGCCTTTATTTAGCACATGTGACATTTACCTAAGCAGAGGCAACTGGTGAGCCAGTTCTGTGTACCAGGCCTGGGGAGCACAAATCTTACTCATACTGCAGACTCTGTTCTGTTGTTCTGCTTGTCACCAAGGGTTAGTCATTATTCAGGATGTTTCTGGTAACAGGGCAAACTGCTACAAGATCATTATTGCCATGAATTTGAAAGGGATTGGACAGAGGTACTATTGGGGGTACCTTCCAGCAACACCCCATGCAAAGAGTTTTCCCTGGGCTTCATGTCAGGAGCACATCCCTGGCCCAAATTGTCACCTTCAGAGATTCTTTTTCACAGTCCATCAGATTCCTGTGTGCTCCTGCTCGTGGGGGGGTTCTTGCAATAAATGACACATTTGTGCCTCCATCACATGGTACCTTCCCTGTCTCCTACCTGTCCCCATCCCTGCAATCCTTATCTCCAGTCTCCAGGGAGAAGTGGGGGTTAATTTCATTTTCTTGAGAAGACACCTGATTTATGACGTGGATTCTGTTGTCTTGGGGTGGCTGTTCAAAATAGGTAAAACTTTGGGGGGCAGTGTGGGATGTGTGAGGAAGGATAATCAGGAAAGTCTTGCTTATTTTATGTGTTGTTTCAGTTTTCTTAAGGTAGCTGTAGTGGAAGGGGAGGCCTCTGGGAAGTTGCAGATTCAAATTGATTTCCCCTCTCGGTCTGAGGCCACCTCAAGCGACATCACCCAGAGAAAAACACTTCACTACCTGGCATGCTGAAGATGACCTCTTGATATGATCTCTGTATAAAATGCAGTTTTGACTCTGTAACCTGCTTGTAGTGATGTGCATTTGGGCAGTAGTATAGCTGGAGTCTAGATACCTGTCCTGCTACAAGCCCTAATAACTGGGTATTCTCCTTCCCTGCAGACTTCTCTCAGTGTTGTGACTCCAACTCGTCATTTTCTTTGCATTTGTTGACAGCATCTAAGAGAGAATGAGTCAACTGAAATGTGCAGTGCAACATCTGATTAATTTTTTCAAGGTGTCCTTTTGTTTCAATGGGAAATATCAGAAATAATTCTCTGTTTGTGCTAAATTAAATTGTTCTTTAGGTTTTCTCTCCATTCTTGTCACATCAGACATAATCTCTCCCTCCGTTCTGACCAGCCTTTGTGTTGCCTGTGTTTTGTGTGTTGCTTGTGTTTTGAGGGGTGGTTTCTGTCTGTCAACTGTCTAACTCAGAAAAAGGCTCTTTCTTTTATCTGACAGCATCTTGAGTGAAAAATAATGCTCTCACATCTCAGTTTCATCTAGGCATCACCCTGCTTGTGCAAGGCAAGTTATTTGGTACGTACATTCACATGAGGACATCCTTTAACTCTATCAGCTGGCATTTAATCATTGCTTAGATTCAAAATATATAAAATTTTATTTTTAAAAGATACATTGCTATACATAAAAGCCTCCCACAGAGACTTTGAAGATAATTATTTGGCAAGCAATGTGGGGCCTGCTGACATGGTTGGTTAAAGACCACATTGTGCTAATTTGCAGTTACGCTAACAGAGATAAGAAGCCTGAACTAAAGAACTCAATACAATCAGGGGCATTTAAATTGGACCTATGCTAAGCCTGCTGGATCTCCTGAGGTTTTGGCTCTAGTTTAGAGCATTTCTTTATTTAAAACCCCTCTGTTGAAAAGTGAGATGTGTTGAATGTTCCAGAGGAATGTGAAAGCTGGAAGACTCTCAAGAAAATGAGATTTCCCTTTCATGCCTGATAAGCGATTCATCTATTGTTACCTGCTTTTCCTTTCCTAGATAATTACAGAAAATATGAATTTTATCTCCCATGTTAATACCATCTATCTAGTGTTAAAGACTTTACTGGATGAATTAATATGCTCTGAATTTTGCAAAATCTCCACAAACAGAGGTATAGGGCAGCAAATAACTAAGGCCATTGGTCTTCTAGTTTGGCCTTACAGAGAGTACCTTAAGATGAACTTTGGTGATTCCTGTAGGAGTGATTTAAAATACCTCCTCCATTTTTCTGCCAGATATTATTACCCCAGCAGCAGAGGCAGCAGAGAGGGTGATATACCTTCTCTCTGCTACAGAGGTCATAGCCTGGTATTCACTGAAACTGCAATAACACTTAGGTCTTGGGCAGTAACTCCTGGCTGTATGGGCAGGCAGCTGAGAGTAATAACCTCTTAAATTATTCCAGCTTATATTGCAAGAACTCATTTAGTAGTACTCTGCATAATCTTGGGCCCCTATTTTCTAAGGTGCATTTGCTGAAATGAGGCTTTTTGTATAGTTTTCAACTACATACATGTGGTTATTTGTCTTCTCATCTGCACATGAAACCACCAAAATTAAATTGTCTTGTGTGCAGTATGGGTGGATATCCATCATGGTATTGATCACAGAAATGTTCTGATGTTTATAAAAATCTTAGTCCTGTCTTTGTAAAGTGGCTGGTAATGGCACCATGTTCAGGTACCTGGCCGGGAGCCTTGAGATGGCAAATCAAAAATCAGACATTTCTCACACACCAGAGGTCCACAGCATGCCAGGCTTTGGACATGTCATGTCCAAAGCTCAAGGGGTTTCCTTTGAGCTTTCCCTTCTCACTGAAAGCAAGATACTTCTTCTTCTCTCTGGTAGGACCTGGGAGCTGCTGTCTCAGTGATGTTTTCACGAGGCCGTGCCCACAAACCCCGTCCCAGCCTTGCTGCAAGCCACTCAGCAGCTTTCCTGTGCGCCTTGTATGGCATCTCTGCTGCCAGCTCCTCCTCACAGGTGGAGCTGTACTGCTCAGAAATCTGTTCAGCTATCAGCATCTGTGAAAAATATCTCATGGCATGGAGGCACTGTGGATTAGAAGGCAATGGCCACACAACTGTGTTTTTTGTGGGTTTAGGTTGGTTTGTTTGGGTTTTTTTGTTAGAGGGTAAATGCTGTGTTATAATCCCTCACAATTAATATATTCTTAATGGAGGCAATAAAAAGATTAATAGAGTTTGGAATTTTGGAATAATTATTTTGGAATAATGGTTTAAAGACTGAAAGCAACAGTAATGATCCCAGTCCCAGTGGGAACAAGAAAGAGCTATGACAATCCACATCCCTGGTCACCAGCTCCTCCTCTAGCTGGTCTAGTCTTCATCAAAAGCTTTCAAATAGGCTTTTGAAGTCACATTGACCACAGTGAGTCACAGAATTCTCTCAATGGCTTTTACTTGCCCCCTTAATTCTTGGAATTTTCTCAGGAACTCGAGATTTGATTGAGGCCTAGTTATTTTTCAAGTCTAAGTCAATTATTTCCATAGACTTTATATGTTTTTTAAATGTATTAATGACTAAACAGCTGTACTTGACATTTCTTTTGGAAAGGAGGAGAAACTGACTAGTGGTTTTCCATAATAGATATATCTATTCAGGAAATGTCTGTTGGAAGCAGAACTTCAGGGTTTATCTTGGCATAGCCAAATTGCCACTTGGAAAGAATGGCTTCATTCATGGCTCTAGATTTTGTTGTTGCTAAGAGTTCTGTGCTTACTAAAGTGTAGTATACACATATAAGGGACAAAGGTACAATATCAATGGTGTTGCAGATGAGATTTTGCAAACAGCTATCTGAATAAATAGTTAACATGTCACCCCTCAGCCTCCACTCATGTTCATTTCCCTCAGCAGAAGCCACATAGGGACTATGGTGAATACAAGAAAATCTCAGCTAAATGTTACTGATCAAGCATGCAATCAAATAAATAGAAATACTGACCTCATTTATGACAGCTTGAGCACCATTTTTCTCAGGTTGCCATCTGGAACTGGAGTTCCTTTACAATACCTGACAACTGCAAGGACAATAACACCAGGAGTTTACTTTTAACTCATAAATGTCACATCCTTTTTCATCTGGATGACTTTTATCAACTTAGATTTCTGTTTCAATTTTTTCACCTCAGAAAATGAAGATGATGAACACAATCCAAGTACATATTGAAATGGATGATGCTTGTCTTTTTCCCATATAATCTTCATCTGCCTCTGCCTTGAAATTTCTGGTTTTGTTTCCCTCCCTCTACCCTGAAGAATTTGATAATGAATTTGGGTGAAGTCTTAAAAAAAAAAGTGAAATACATTAAAAAAATCAGAAAAGTTTTTCTTGGATTGCATCCTTCAAATAAGGTCTGAAGCAATTCAAACAAAACATGAGGTTTTTTTGTTCTTCCATTAGGGAAGATCAGTTATTAGTGGGTTATACACATGTAAAGAATTTACCTCACCTGAAATATAATTTACACACTTATTTCTTCAATTTACATTGTTCATAGCCATTTTATCTTTTATAATCTGTGGAATCATAGCTAAAATCATAAAATTTTAAAATTATCTGTAAATACAAGCTGTAGTTCTGATTAAATTCCATAATCGCTTGAAGTTTTCAGCCCACTTTTGAATTACTTCATGAGCAGATTGGAAATGTTCCTGTTAATAAAAACTGAGGATCTTCACTTTTTCTCAATAACAATGATTTTACAAATATTATTGACTTTCTTCAAAGAAAAAGAATCTGAGCAATAGATCTGGCATTGAAGTCACTTTCCTTTTACCTCTTTCTCCCAAAATCTCATTCATCTGGGTTCCACCCAGAACCTGTTTGTAGTGACTTTTCAGCATGGGGTGTGTGTGGATTTTCAGTGAAACTGTGGATGTAGAGGTAGGTGTCTGGTGCCTGACAGTATTTCAGAGGCACTCTCTCAAGGATATGGTTTGGTGTGGACTTGGCAGTGCTGGTTGATGGCTGGGCTCAATGATCTCACAGGTCTTTTCCAGCCTCATGGCTCTGAGATTCTGGGGATTGCTGTAAACCACCTGCACTGGTTTTCAGGGCAGGCCTGCAATGTCTCTGCTGCACAGTGGCTGAGTGTTCAGAAAGCAAACTTGCTTTCTAATTTTCTTGCTTGCTAGCAAACTGGCTCTTGAGAATCAGTTAATGATAGATCATATATCTGAAGCTGGCAGTGCGTTGTGGATTGCAGCCATAGCATTAAGAGCCTTTAAAGGTTGAGTGGCTATTACTGATCTATAAAACATTATTGCATAGCAATTTATTCCACAAAACCAAAATGATACAAGCAGAAACTGTATTCATTACATAAACAGCAGTCTTCCACAAACAGGATTGACATTCTATAAGCAGCACACATGCAGGAATGAAAATTTTATAAAACAAACCATGAAAGGAACAAACTGTTACAGTCTGATGTAATTTCAGTAACTTTGTAGTGGGGAATTTCCACCCACTATGTGTGAAAGAAAAAGTACACAAAGTCCTGCACACTCATTATGTTTTTACTTTGATAGTGGCAAGCATATTAGTGGGTGAAATGATGGCTTTGTGTCCTTCCTGGTACTCCTTGACCATTCACAGACAGACATTGCTTCCTAAAGTTAGGAAAAAGAAACTTTGTATTTTGATAAATAATATGATTCCTAATTGGAAGAAAACTGACACAATTTAATTAAAAAAGACCCACAAATACTGAACAGCTATTTTATTGAGGTGTTTTTTCCTTTAGCAGTAAAAAGTAAGTTCACTGGGAGGAATATTGCATGATAGCTTACAGTCAATTTCTTTCAGACATCAGTAATGGAAAGTGTCCTTTTGAATATAATTACATATGTGAACAATCAGGGAAATCTGCCAAAGATTTCGCTGCTGGGAAGTTAATCTTTCATCTTTTCAAATATTTATTAATAAATGTTTTCAAAGATTTATTTATAGATCCAGATCAGTTACAGGAAGAACAACAGCAGCTATGGTCTCAATGTTTGCATTAATTACTAGAAAAGTATACATATATATATATATACACAAAAGCACAAATAACAGTATTTTAGACATACAACAGAAACTTCTGTATTGCTAAAACTAAAATCAAGCTCATAGTTTCCATTTCCAGTTTTAAACCACTTTTGTGTTATGCTGTGAATTTTACTGACTTATTATGTTCAGGCACTGCTTGTCATTCAAATTTATGTTACTCATACAAACAAGTCTGAGCGTCAGATATTGGAAGGTCATTTTTTGGCACTCCACTTCTGGAAAGATGTGAACCAGTTGGAAAGAATCTGGAGGAAAGTAACAGAAATGAGTAGAGATCCAGAAAACATAAGCCACGTGAAAAGGCTGAAGGTACCAAGGTTGTTTAGTCTAGACAGGAGCGGAGAGAGGGTGAAAATTTTAACACTTTTTGTATATCTAGTAACCAGCTTTACTGATCTATTTCCAAGCTGATGGTTGATAAAGCAAGAAGGAATGATCTTAAACTGTGCTAAGTGAGAAACAGATGAAATGCTAGGAAATACACTGTAATGGTATGGCGAGACAAGCCTTGGAAGAGTGCTGGAAATTTGATCATCTGGAGATTTGAAAGAGCAGGTTAGAAAAACGTCAGCCAAGAAACTTTGGAAGAAGGGTAGTGGAAGGAATTAAAGGGTTGAACTAGGCAATCTTTTGACAATCTCTTGAAAATTCCTTGTTTCTGGATTACATTACTTCACATCCTGGACTGTTACAGTACCTTTGTTACCTCTCCAGGCATTCAAGATAGCCTGGAGACAGATGCCATTTTCCAGATCAAAATGCACCAGTGGAAAAGGTTACCTTCCCATGTTGTTGCATGCAGTGGGAGCATGCCATTTCTTTGTTCTGTCATTCCAGTCAGCTACCAGAGTGGCTTAGGTGAACCCTCCAAAACCATTTCAGTAAAAACCATCTAAATTAATAAAGACATTTTCAAAGTGTGCATGCTATCTCATTTGACAAGCATAGGCAGCAGCAGTCAGTAGTTCTCCAGCAAGATCAGTGATAAGGAGGAGGTGAGTCTGGGCTATTTGACTCAGCATATTTTCTTCTTCCCTCTTAAGACTTTGCAGACATTGCTTATAATTTTCCCTACTAACCTTGGTGCTTTCCCACCTGCCATCCTTTCTTCAAGGAACAAATATCTTTCCCATCCTTGGAGGTGCTCAAGGCCAGGTTGGGTGGGATTTTGAGCTACGTCATCTAGTGGAAGGTGTCCTTGCCCATGTCAGTGGGTGTTGGAAATGGATGATCTTTAAAGGCCCCTTCCAACCCAAACCATTCCATCATTCATTCATCATGGGTTGTACCTCTAAGATGTTTTACCAGACATCAAGTGAATATATGTAAGGATAAGTTACAGTCAGTGCAAGACAGACTGGCGTTGGAGTCTCAGAAAAACTGGGCAAAGTAGATAATGTTTAATCATTGCTTCAAGTATCATGTCTGTTTTGACAGATCGTCTTTCTGGCAAACTGGGTCCATCTTTCAGGAACTGCCAGCATGAAGCTGATAAAACATTACTCACTGCAAAATCAGTTCAAGAAGTTATAGTGGCAAGTGGCATGGCCTCCTGTTCTCAACAGCCTGTTAATGTTTGCAGGGCAATTTGGACATCTCAGCTCTTTGCTATCTGAAACTCAGGATATAACTTTAGATTCTGCAGAAGGATACAGAAATTATTAAGACATTGATCAAACAGTATTTCTCAGAGTCCTACTCTGAGGCCCCAAAAGGACTTAGAGGTTGTGTACTTCACCTTTTGATGCCTGTATTTGGGTCAGACCATTGGACCATGCCAGGTACCTGGCCCTTCTCTTCAGCAGTCTCAGATTGGAGAGGGTTCAAGTGCTCAAGTTCATGAGCCAGGCAGAAAACCACAGCAGCTGGCTGTGAGGGGACACTGTTGACATTGCCCTCTCCATAACTTCTTGCTACTTCTGGCAAAGTAAGAGTCCTCACCTCCTCTAGTTTTGACACAAAGGTAAGGGAAATATTTGGAACTGTGAATTTTGAGGAAGAAAACTGAACAAGCTGTATTCATCCCAGAATACAAGACAAAAAACTTTACCAGAACCCCCTTGGATGTCTTAGCAGTGTCCAGACTGTGGTGTACTCATTTAAGGCATTGCCTTCTCTGGCCTCACTGGAGAAAGCAATATTTTGCAGGACTGGAGGTAAGATGCTGATGAAAGATTTTGAAGGGATTGTATCTTAGTTAATGGATGTGTCTTTTTAGAGACTATCTAAAGAGAGTGGGGCAGAGCTGTGTTCTTGACAAGAATAATCTTTGTATTGCACAGATATTTTGTTAAGGATCTCATTAAAGTAGGGTTTAGCAATTGTTCAGTAATGTATTGCAGACTGATAAACCCGAGTTTTTAACTGCTAAAAGGTTAAAATAAACCCCAAATTTTCTTCCAGTTTTTTAGACCTTGCACCCATATGCCACATCTCTTGTTCTACCTTGCATTTTTGGACCCTCTAAAAATCCCAGGTGTGTATAAGCATGACTCACACAACCTCCATCTGCTCTGTGATCCATGTAGGGCATAAGCATCTTATATCACTGTCATGGAGCCAAGGGGCTCCCTTCAAACTAAACATGCTTTCTGTATGGGCACAATGCCATCTTTACAGGATACTGCCATCTAAAGATTTTATTGTGTTTCCATATAACTGTTTGGATGATGCAGAGGGGTATTAAGCTTTGTGTCCTTATAAAAAAACAGTAATGTAATGGAATATGAAAATGGGTTCCAAAAAGCCAAACTTTTTATGACAGATCCTCATGATTTAGAATTGTTATGGAATATAGCATGACCCTGATAATTTTTATTTAAAGAATTAAATTTACTATTTTTTTCCATGCTATTTTTGATCCTTTATTTTATGAAGGTACTTTGTTAATTTTCCAAGAGACACTGTACAAAGTTCCACCCTTAGGTGTTGGCTATCTACTTTTAACAGCAACTGCATGCAAAGTTGCATTTCATCCAGACTAGAGCTTGAAATCCCTGCCAGATACTGCATAACACTAATGAAGGTCAATACAGTTTGTTCAGAAATAGCTCTAAAAATGGAAGATAATTCTAGTTTATAAATCTTCAGTTCACAGGCTTACCTACAGTTTATAGATTTACTCACATTAATCTAAGGGAATTTATCAAGATATTTAAAATTATATCTACAGTTTCTTTTAAATAGTTCCTTCATATGTAAAGAAGTTCTGGAAACACTGTGTGACAAGACAGAACTTACAAATCAATGGCAAAATGTGTGTGACAGGGGAAATTAGTAAAGCTAATATTCAGAAGGAAATTATTTTGCATATGTACTGGTCAGAATAGAAACACCTACCAGAGCAAACCCCACTACCTAGAAACAGTTTCAGCTAAAATATTTCAGCAACACAGCCAAGGAGTAAGTGACTTCAGAAAATAAGAAATAACTGGTTATGCTCAGGAAAGCCAGCTCCTTTACTTGAAAGAATTTAATAACCTTTAAACCTTTTACTTGCATAAAACTTTAACATGGAAAGAGGCTTGTAAGTATTGTACAGGCATGTTTTGTATGACAAGCAGCCTTCTCCCAGATGAAGTTTTTGAGGGCAGGGAGGGGGAATAATTGCAACATTCCTTGTAGTGTCACCATTCACACTTCAAACGGGACATATATGGGAACAAGAATTACACTGGTGCTGTTCTGAATGTATACTAGAAAGCACCAAAGTGGATATAATTTATCCCTATGGCATCCAGATGCTGTGGAAACCAATCTCATATAAGCCAGGATGTTTCTTTTATGATTTAAATTCTGTTTCTTCTGGCCCACATGAAGCATATGAATACCACCAATGGAGAATTCACATATAAACTACCAAACACTTCTCAGCAATTTCAAACCTTTTCTGAAGGGACAGTAATATTTATATGATCCCTGTATACATTTTCAATCCTTTAGATGCTTCAAGAAGAAACAGAAAACTCTTTTATGTAAAACTTTATGTAAAGCTTCAACTATGACATTGTGCACAAAACCAGATTGCATTGTGCTTCCACTGAATGGACAAATGGCCAGGACAGAGGGTGGAATGAAGATACTATCTCCCAACAGACTGACTAATTAGAAGGCTCTAAAAGTTCTTAAAGTCTTCCTTAAGAGTTTAAACAACCTTTTATTATCTGGTTTTTGTCATGGTTCTCAATATCAAATGCCACTTGTGAGAAGGAAAAGTAGATAGTTTATATACTAAAGGGTATAGGTACTTGTGTTGTTGGAAATCTGCTTGAGGAGCAAAGTTTAATTTACTTTTTTTATAAAAAAAGAGATTGGCTGCATTGAAGACTGAATTTTTTGTAATACACTTAGAGTTTATTGAGCACCAGCTGGAGATTTGATCAACTTTCCGGTATTTTTTCAGAGGCAAATAAACCAAGTAGCTAGAAAAATCTCAGTCCTCCCATAAAGTTTGTGTGGCTGAGTTCTGTTGGCTAGCTTTGTGCTGCGGAAGACAGACATTATCTCTCAACTACTGACCATTTTCCAGCTGTGTCCTTCAGCTTCTTCACAAATCTATAATTAATCTTACTGTGTTGAAGCCTAGAAAACTCTCTCCTATAAAAGCGTTTCTTATTACAGATGACTAATCCTTGCCATCTCTGCCTTCCTGCTATGGAGAACGTCATAAAATGGTAAAATCATTTGGGTAGGAAGGAACCTTTAAGATCATCTATTTCCAGCCTCCCAACAGGTTGCTCAGAGACCCATTCAACCTGGTCCTGAGCCCTTTTAGGCATGGGGCATCCATAACTTCTCTGGGCAACCTGTTATTATGTCTCACTATCAGAGTAAAGATTTTCTTCCTAATATCTAGTCTAAGCACCCACTCTTTCAGTTTGAAGCCATTCCTCTGTGTCCCATCACTACATGTCTGTAGACAATCCCTCTTCAGTTTTCCTGTAGACCTTCTTTAGGACTGGAAGGCTGCTATAAGGTCACCCCAGAGTCTCCTGTTTTCCAGGCTGAAAAAGCCCAATTGTGTTAATCTTTGTTCATAGGTGAGACAGTCCATCTATCTAATCATCTTAGTGGGCCTCCTCTGGTCTCATTCCCCCAGGTGCATGTCCTACCTGTGCTGGGTACATGCTGTACTTCAGGCAGTGTCTCATGAGAGTGGAGTAGAGGGGCACAATCACCTCCTCTGAGTGTAGCTTCCCCTGGTACTGCCTGTATTTCCTTATGTCTCAATGCTGCAACATTTGCCTTCACAAGTATTCTGTTTTTTCACTACCTACAAAGCTGCATTGATGGCAGTGTTTTGTGTGTGTGTGTGTGTGTGTGTGTGTGTGTATAAAACCTGGGGAAAAAGTGACTGCCATGCTTAATGCTCTGGAACACTTTGACAATGATAACTGCGTATTTATTTTCTTTGAGGTTGATCAACAGCTATTGGCAAGGTGTAGGGATGGATTGCTTCTGTCAGCCCAGATGGTGCTCAAAGAAGAGTTTATTCAATGATATTTTTAAAATATTTACACAAATGTTTTCTTACAAGTTCTGAGAATAACATTCTGTGTTGACTACAATATATGCTTTGCCTTCAAAGGCTGTTTATGGAAAAGGCCACTCTTCTTTCCTTTTTTGACTCCTTCATTCCCCTTTTATTGAAAGTCTCTGTCAGAGGAGCTCAGGGGTAGGCTACAGGGCTAGCTTTGGATGCTACCATCCTTAGCAGCCTGCCTGAAGTTCTTTCCCCAAGGAGGATGAGCAGAACAGCACGTGGGCCCAAGGCTGGCTGCTCCAGTTTACACTTAAGCTGATGGCAGTGAATTGACACTAGGATGCCAAAGTGCAAAGCCTGTGGTTTTCTGCAGAGTTTATTCTGTGACACTGTTGGTGACCACCAGCAGCAGAAAAGGCAGGTACAGAACAACCCAAGACACCTTTAGTCACTTCAGCAGTTACCAATGACTGTGATCACCTGTCAGAGCAGCCGTAGTCAGAGCTGCCAGTGGAGATGTATCTGGGCAGGCTTTGAAGGAGCTGCTTTGGACATGGCCTGACAAACAGCTCAGGCAGCCCAGGGTCAATGCAGGCTGCACTTCCAGTTATTTATTCAGCTTCTCCCATGGTTTGCACAACCGAGGCTGAGAGCTGTGCTGCCATAGCTACCCAGCAACATCACTGCTGCGAGCTTAAAGTTAGACTGGGCTTGTGAGCATGAGTTCCAGCCATGGCTCTGCACAAACATTCCAGCTCTGCCCTTATTTGTTTGTTTCAATTCCCCAATGGGATCTTCAGGCACTGCTGCAATAGAAATAATAATGAATAATTAATAACTTCTGCTGAATCACTTGAAAACTATTTACCATGCAGTTGATGTTTATTAGTGCAGAGTAGGTGATGCAACAAAAGACAGCAAACAAAATGAGCTGTGGACTGTTTTGATTCAATTTATTGTACATTTTCTTCTGGGGATAATTATGTCTTAAAATGAAAGCAAATTGTGTGCATTTGTGGTTGGAAAGATTCCCCTTGCCTCCAAATATCTTCTGAAAGTAGCTTTGTTTATTAGTCTTGGTATTATTTTACTATTAATACAGTGCTGATAAAGTGTCTGGAGAGAGGTGATTTCTTTTCAAAAATAGGGTTATGAGACATCAGAACTTGGTATGTTCTGTCCTTCTGTTACTATTTCTATGTTCTTTTGGAATAAATTCATGTCAGCCTCCATCTTTGAGCCCAAAACAGCTAGATGGAGCTATTTGCTCTCTAATTAAGAGGAAACCATCTTAAAGAACTAATTTAAAATCTCTGGACCAACCTGCCAATGAAAATATTCTCATTTTTTAAAATAAGATAGCTCTGAGTAAGAGCTATGTAGGAAGGTTTTGCAAGATTAGAACCAAGGCTTAAACTGCAAAGACGTTAATAACGAGCTTGGGAACAGAGCTGGTTCTGCAGTTCATGGACTGGAAAAAAATAAAAAATAAATGAAACAGAATAAAATATAACTCGAAGGTTTCTTGTCAAGCAGTAACTCTGTCATATACACCTATAGATACAAATATTGAATTAGATGATATAATGTCTCTGTCTCTGACTCAATGAACCCAGACAGATTCCAAGTGTATTCATTAGTGAAGATAGCTAAGGTGCTGCTTGAACGAACTGCATTGAAACAAGCCAGGTAGAGGTCCTATGATCTAAAATACCATGGCTAAGAGAAGACTAAACATTGTATTCAAAATCTACAAAGCAAGGCCGCAGTCTTATAGCTGATCTTGCTAGGTTAAGAAAATCTACCCTAGTGGGGATATCTTTCCTTCTGTCAACCCTCAGGAAATAAAGATAAATTAAATGGAGAACTATTTGCTTTAAAAATATACACAGGAACGATACTTATAATTTATATACATTTAATTTGCTATCCCATTTTGGAAAAGGTAGCTAATAAACATAGATATGAGGATGTTTACTCATTGTTTTTCTTTGCAATACACACAATTATGCTGATTTTACACCAAAATCTCAGAATCGGTGGAAGATTTTCCCACTGGTAGGAGAAGCTAAAAATAAACTATATCATATAATTGCTTTCACAAACCACTAATCAAACTCCACTCGTGAAACTGTGCTTCTCCCAGCTACTGAAGCATCCTGGTTATTACAGACACACAACAGAGCTGTCTGCTTCTGCTTTGGTCTCCCCTTCCTGGTCTATCCACACCATGAGCTAGCAGAGGGAACGGAGCTGCAGTGACACTGTGGCACCCATGCATCACCTCCACTTCAGAGCGCACAGGCATTTCCCAGAGGCTGCCTGGACCTCCTGCTCATTATGCTGCTCCTTTAGGAAGGGCCACTCTGTGGCCTGGACTGGTATTCCTGGGCAGGCAAAGGGTGCTGGAAATACTCGCTTCCCTAAAGCACCTCCCTTGCCATGGCCCAGGATGGAAGACTCCAAAGCAGGCTTTGGGATTTTCTCAGCTGTACATGGCACTGTGGACCTGAAGGAGTCTGCCTGAGCTGTATAATTCAGTCTCATGATAATACAGTCAGTCACAACTTTTGTTCCTCTTCGCCTGTCCAACTCCAGCCAGCAACAGTTTCTGTTTCACTGCCGCACAGGAAAGCTGCTACAGGGTCTCGCTGCAAGATTAGAAACTTTCTACTCTCCCAATATAACTTACTGCTAGCCTACTTTATCTCATACAAGTATACCTGAAAGCTTAACTAGATCCTCCCAGATGCTAATGGAATAGAGTCATGCTGTGGCTGCATTAGCAAATGAATTGCAGCAATACAGCTGGATTGGGAGGCAAAAGCAGTCATTGATGACACTCTTGTGTTATATCCTTCACAGGCACTTTGGAGTCATATCACATGAGATATGATTTCTTTCATTGAATGCCTCCACTGCATGTGTGATTCAAAGTTTTCCAAAGGAAATCTGTGCTTCAGACCTTTTCTTCCTGGATCTTGGGTTCCTTTAGGAAGAGCCACTCTGTTTGCCTGCCTCATGCAGATAAGTGCCACTACTCACAGCAGTTTCCTCCTAGTATTATCTACCTAACATCAAACACATGAAAATATCACCTCTGTTCCTGCTCATGTGCAAGACACCACCTACACCTCAGTTCACTTGTCTCCTCATAGCCTGCACAGCATCTGCTGCTCCATGCTGCAGTCACAGAGTGAATCCACCTGCTGTGGATTCAGCAGGTGCCCTGGCAGGACAGCAACCAGAAACTGACACTAGCATGCCCGGATTTCTGTCTGATGATTGTGCCCAGGCTATATTGATGCTGAATTGAGACTCCTGGGACTGCATCACCATTGGGACAATCAGTAGCAGGTATGATATTTTCCACGGCACCAAGAATCTCTCCTGTGAGCTGGCTTCAGGGTCACCCTGACATGTAATTTTGCAAGCTGATATCTGTATTCAGAAAAGCAACTGTAACCGTAAGGAACTTTACAAACTTCAAAGCCTGGTCTGTGGCTAATAAGCATGGGATGGACAAGTCCAGCACAGGCAGGGTGCAGTGAAGCTCTCCAAGACCATTCTCCACAGCTGCTTCCTACACCCAGAACAAACAAGTGACATAAGCAAAATCACTGAGACCTTTCCCATTCAGGGCCTGCATTACTCTTTGTGTTGTGGGAGAGAGGGACAGGGCCCTTCTTCCTCCCCCTGCTTCCCAGTGCATGGAAGCTATGATCCCCTAAACTGCAAGGCTTGCCACCACTTGTTCAGGCCAAAAGCAGGCCAAGATGCCTTGACAGAGTTTGCCAGAAGGAATGAGGGTATTCATGCCTTCTGCAGCTCTGGCCATGCAGCCTATGTGGTGCAGGAACCATCTTTTCAAGCTGAACAAGGATCATTCAGGGCACTCAGGCCAAGTAGCCACGCTGCTCATGCATGCAGGACTGGATCACAGGTCTGTGCTAAGGACTGCACTGTCAAATATGACACACTTCTTACTCTGTGTGCAAGTCATGCAGCACACTGCAAGGTGGAGGGCCACACAAAGCAGCCTTGATGACTGTGCCCTCCAAATTATGGGTGCCTGCTCTGTCCTGCAGGACTGTGGGAGAACAGATTTTGGGCTGAAATGCTGAGGAACGGTTTCTGCAGAAAAACTGCAAAATCTGCTGCACCCTGCACATGAAACACCTGTGTGACATGGATGCAAGGCATGGTATCTGTTCCTTCATGGATGCAAGTACATCTGAAACCAGATGCTTACATGTCCCCATCTTTTCCAGAAATTAAACTTCATAGTGGAAATAATAAAGATTAAAAAAGAAAAAAAATCTTCAAGTGTCTTTGATGTCTGCTTAGTCCTCACTCTTCCTCTGGAGGAGGCTGCAGTGGATTTTTGTAGCCCTAGTGTTGAGCTTCAATTTCTCAGCAGTGCCCCTCAATACACTATTCCTTTTCATCAAAGATGGTTACTCTAGTTAAATCTTCTCTAGCTTTCTGTCTCCTGTGACTTTTTCTGTGTATCAGTATGTGCTTTGACTCAGTAAGTCTCAGGAAACCACCCTCACTCTCCTGAGATGAGTCTCCTGCCCTCACAGGTCTTTCCTGGAGTAGCTGCTCTGGGGGACGTAGCAGCCAGAATATACATGGGATTCAGCTGAAAAAGATGGTGTGTGGGTGTGTTTTTTGATGCTTAACAAAGATCTGACAGGAGAAGAGAGCCTTGAGGGTGGTTTGCTTGCAAGTGGCACTGCAGGGAGCTGGCAGCAACACAGTGGTGGGAGAGGCTTGTTGAAGGCTCTGTTAGTTGAAACTGCTTGGGGATGAGACAATCAGTAAATGTTGCAGTAGTAGATCTAGCTGGTCCTGAGCAGTGGGAAAGGACCCCTCAGCAGGAAGATTCCCTTCCCACATCAGACAAAACTCTGTCGTACTTCTCCTTCATTCTTTTCAAATGTTAGGAAAAAAAAAATCTCCCATCTTTTCTGTGCCTTGGCTATTGCCCCAAATGTTTGATTCACAGAGACTGAGCCCTTCCAGCCTCACAAATTGCCCAGTTCCTTGCCTCAGAGTGACTTAAAGCTGGAGTCCCATTTTTGTGTGCTGGCCCTGTTACTCATGAACTCTCAGGGGCCAAACTTTCCACAATGACACAGTTATTTGAGGAACTACTATACCCTTCCCATGCTAGGAAGGGCCATCAACACCTACAACTCACAGACCCTTCACAGGCACCTTGCTCTTATCCTATGAATAAAAAAAAAAGGATGGCACATGCTAGGATGACTCTGAGCTTTAGCTCAAGGTGAAATACCTGTATCTAAGCAGAAATGGGTTAGCATAGGTGATCATCTTCTGAGCTGACAGGCCTCATCACTTCTGAGAAGATCAGTGTGGTTGGGAAATTGATGGGAAAATCCACATGGCCAAGAAAGAATTACTTAGGAGCAAGGATGCAGAAAGAAAGACCAGGAAGAGATGCAGGGAGTGGGAAAAAAGACCCAATTCCTGCCACTTGTCAGTTGTAACACAGTTCAGTGGGAACAATGTTGGTTAAACTGGTAAACATGACCAAACAAAAATGGCAACACAGTGCCTGTCACTGTCTGTTGGAAAGAGGCAAGTGGTCACTGTGCTGTCCAGGGCTTTTCCTCTCTCCACCAGGCTGTCTACCTGACACTGCTGGGTATAAGTTCCTCTCTAAGTCCCTTTTTCCTCCTTATTCTCTTCCCACAAACCTGAGCTTGAAGGCTCTGAAGAAAGGTGAAGGACATGCTGTTGTTGTCACTTCTCCTGCTCCTGAGATCCTGGCCCTTTTAAGGGAATGTGGAAGAAAGATGGAGTGGTAGCCAGCTGCTACCCCAGTAACATCCTTGTGTTGTAAATACAGGGAAGCCTTTCAGGATGTGCTTTTCCATCTCATGACTGAAGGCAGAAGTGGGAGCAGTACTGTTATTGTGAATGGTACCATATCTACGTCTTCAGGTGATAATCCAGTGCCTGCAGGAAGGGGCCATGCAAGAGTGCCAGTTTTCAGTAAGCTAAGAAGGATGAATCACCATAGAGTGCTCCATGCACAGCTTTCCTGGACTCTGGACTGAGCTAGATGCTCCTGCTGAGTGGCATTGGATGAAAAGTTATGGATATAGAGACAGTTGCTGTATGAAAAAACACTCTGGCAGATTTCAGACCTTGAAGAATACTTTGCAAAGTGATCAGATCACCAATGCAGTAAATCACAGCAACAAATACACACCTGTAATACAGCTGCTGGAGATTCACCCCTCTTCTTCCCAGCATGGAGATGTGGTATGAAACTGTACCCATGCTCCAGTTAACCCGGACAGAAGGTGACTATTTCAATTTATGGTGGGGGTGGCCAAAGCAGAAGCTCCTCTGAATGTCCTCACATGCTTGCATAGCTCCTGCAAGGTTTAGGTGTGGGCTCTGGAGGTCAGTACTGGCCTGGTGGCACTGGGACACAGGGCTAAGGAGGTTCAAACAAGCAGCCAACTTTGGGGTGGACTCCCAGGCCCAAAACTTTTAAAGCTGTCAGTGATGGACACAGACCTTCCCTGTCCTGACAGTGTGATTATTTTCTTCAGAAAAGCCATATATTTCTTCTCAAATTTCAAGCAACACTGCTAGCAATCTGCTGATCCTGCCACAATGTTATTCAACTATCCAAGAAAGTTTCCCCCTCTTCGTTGCACAGTTTGATGAAAGATGTCATTTCATCAAGTGTCTGTAAGTCTTCCAGGAGAATGGGCAGGTGTCTGATGCTTTGACACACAAACAAAGATTGGAAGCTGGAAAAGGAAACTGTGGCAGGGCTGGACTGGTAGCCAAAAGGAAAGGTAGCAGGCCCAGGGTTGACTCTGTAGAAGATTAAATGTCCTTGCAAAAATAGCTGAGGCATAACAGTTGTTGATAAATAGAAAGACAGAGATGACACTTGTTCATTGAATGTCAGAAGAGATGCTTTATGGGATCTGTGGAAGAGTCCAGAACCTCCTCACAACACAGATATTTTATATAACACCTAGTGGCAATGTGGCCGACACCCTGGCTCAAAACCCACTGTCTCCATGGAGTATTGGAACACTTTTGAAATGATAATTTCATTTTAGTGTCCTCCAAGGGGAATTTAACTTGTGTGCACCAAGATGCTGGAATTGAGGCAAACAGGGAGGTCTCTTGAAAACTGCTCAACTGTTTCAAGCCCCAGTGTCCGTGTAGAATTCTTTCCTCACTCTTTAGAGGATAGGGGGAGACAAGCAAAGATTTTACATTGGTGTTCTGCCCTTATAGCTAAGATGTAGCACTGTAGATTGATGCAATGCATACAGGATCCCTCATCTATTTTCTATGTTCACTTTGTCTTCTGAGGAATTTGAGTGTACAAATTCTTTTTAGCATCTGACCCACACCAATAGAAAAGTTGGTATCTGGACCTGGGAACTTGGAAGCACCCACAGGTCAGTAATAAGTACATGACTGGTAGGCTGCCTACCTTGAACACATGAGGCTGCACTGAAGCTGGATGAATTCTACTGTGTCCAAAAAGGCCAAGTTTGATGTCAAACCTTTATTCTTATTTATACGTAGAGGGTTTTTTAAATTGTTATTTGGCAGTAAACAATCCAAGATGACATCTCCCAAAAGTCCTGTAGTATGGAAAAGCTTGAACCAAAGTAATCTAAGTAATTGGAGACAGAAAACTTATCCCATTGGACCTACGTGCTTTTTTAAATTTCTCACTTTCAATGATGCTTTTGGAACTGAACAAAATGGAAAAAATGAACTGGATTTTTTTATTTCACCAAAGCGTAAGGAAGGGCTCTAGTTTAAATCAACTCTGTTTAGGAAACCCATGTTAAAAGCAAATCTTTCACTTAGAATTATAATCAATATATCATGAAATTAAAACTTTCCAATGTGGTGTCTGGCATTTCCTCTTTACTACTTCATATCTTCCAGTTGGATTAGCATCAAAGAATCATCACAAGATGTTTGCCTGAGGTTCAGCTGCATGATCACATCAAACTTTTTTCTTCACACCTGAGGGATTATCTCAGAGTTAAGAGTTTTATCTACTTCAACTATTAAGCACAAATATTCAAGCTTAATATATCCTTTTACACTTATTGTGTGATGATCAATAGGGGATTTTTGTTTGATTTTGCTCTTTTAATACCTTACTTTGGAAACAAGGTACTCCAACATTTCAAGATGAATAATTGCTGAGATTTTTCAGACTATGAGGCACCAAAATGTCCTGAAATGCCTTGCCTGACAAATATATTTACAATTAGGCTTGTTTAATCCTTAACTGATCATCAAGTCCCATTTATATGTAGGTGAGAAGAATCTTCAGGCTAGCGAAAGGCTGACAGGAAACCAGATAGTCAGATATTTGGATAAAATAAGGAAGTATTATCCAGGCCTGAGTGATATTCTGCAAAACAAGGAAGAGCAAATGTCAGTTCAGAGTTCATCAGGGCAGATGAGAAATAGAATTGCATGCTGCCTTCTCTTTCCCCTGTTAACAGCAGTACCTGGGGCGAAGAGTCCCTCGATAGCCATGGGCCTTGCAGGAAGCTGCTGGCAAAGTCCAGCCACATGTGCACTGAGGCAAAGGAGGTTCAGTTACTCCACCTAGGACACAAAGAAGTCATTTCTGGCATGCAGACACTGCTGGTTGATTGGCAGAGCCATGGGAGAGATAAATCAAAGCAAGTTCATCTTTAAACTCTTGTGCTATCAGCGCCCTGCTGTGCTGGTAACTCATCTTTGGTGCCCTTGTTTTTTTCCTCTCCCATTTTGAACAGGTTAAGGAGCACATTCCCAGTATAGCTCAAGAAGCTGTCTGCTACCTGCTCTTCCCTGAGCACCCATCCTACCACATTGTACCACAACTCTGGGGGGAGCCACTACCTTCCAATGGCAGGGAGTATTCCTGTTATTAATTAGTGAATAAGAAATTGAGCTCTGCTTGATTTGGATTCCTATAGTTTGTCTGCATTAAGTCACGTGCTTAGAAATAATCTGCTCATCATCCTTCTCTTTCTCCTATTGTTTGCAAAAGTCACTTATTTCCTATGCTGAAATGTAGGATGTTATCAGATGTCTATGGAATGGAAGTAAGCCTGTCTATAAAGGGATATTCTACATAAACAGATGTTTCTCTGAGGTGTGGGAGTTTACTGACATAACCATTTGTGCAGCTGAACCTCCTCTGATTCCTTTCAGACCTCTTATCATACACAATGTCCTTCAAGTGGGAGACTATTTCTGAATTTATAGTTGAATATTAACCATTTCTCATTTATTCTCTCAGAAAACCTGGTTTGGGATAAGGTGAGGAAAACAAATGGGGAAAATACTATACTACAGAGAAATCAGAGAGATTGTAAAAAGTTGTCAGATTAAAATGAATCATTTTTTACGAGGCAGCAACCACCGTCTTATACTTCAGGAAAAGCCATGTGCAATGTCCACAGAGATTGTTTCTAATGCTGTTGATGGTATTCTTTCCTGATCCAGCAGTAATACAAAAAGTTTTCTGTCCTTGTGTATATCTGTAAAATGAGTTCTAGGATGGATTAGGAAATTCTAAAATAGAACACAGGAAGCCATTAGGATTAACCTTTGTGGTGATGATGTCAAAAAGTCAACTGTGAAAAGTCATTGATCATACCTTGCTTGTTTATGAAAATTAATGCATCTGCACTGTTAAGGAAACTATTCCTTCATTTCCTTTTCTTATTAATTTCTTTTATTCCTTCCATGATATCCACTCCCTTAAACAAGGGATCTAGTCAGGGCAGAGAGGGAAGGTAGGAAGAGAGAGGAAATGTCTAGTGGAAAGGTATGGCTGTGCAGGTTGGCAGGCAGATTAGCCAGGTGATGAATGATACTCAGGAATGTTTGCACACTGTGCCTCATTAATTGCTCTCCATGAAGTGGTGAACTAAGAAAGGAAAGGCTGATTTTATTTTAATCTGAATTGCTCACATGACCAAAGTTTCATTTCATCACTTGTATGGCTCAACTCCCTATCATTCTATCAATAAATAGTAAAATTTTTTGCTGTTTTTCATGTATCTTATACATTTTGCTATTCATGTTTTTGAATAGCAGTGTAAGTTCATGGATGCAAAAGGAAAACAAAGCATGCTTACTATCCTTGAATCATGCACTGCTTGCTTGCTAGAGTGCAGTACAAAATACTGTACATGTTGTAAAATCAGAGCATATCAGAGTGAATTATTAGAGTCCATATTCAACCACAACTTCTCTTCACTCAATTCAAGTCTTATGGAAGATCCAATATAAAAATTTGAAACCCAGACTCTGACACTATTTCATTCCTAATGAAGGACAAAATCGAAAGCTTCAGCAGGGCACAAGGCAGAAGTCAGTGGTGGGCAAAGTTGTATTTCCAAGGTACAGCTGTGGCATGCTGTAGACAAATGTAGGGGTGCACAGGCACTTATATGATATTTAATAATATTTTTTCCATGCCAAGGCTAGACTTTTTCCCAGTTCCTGTGCCACTAATGTCTATGCATCCTCTGAGGGGCTCCCTACCAAAGGGACTCCTGATGGAGCCTCTGTGCCTCTGCAGTCAAAGCTTTAGGACTAAGCACGCCCACTGGCAGCAAGCTCCCTCCTTGAGGCATCTTTGTTGCACTTCTTGTGGGCTGGAAGTGAGGATGAGTAAAATATGGTCTCTGAGCAGTCTGGCAGGGGTGCTGGGCTTCTGCTCTTTCCAGCCAGGGCCTGCATATTCATTTGCTCAAGTGAAGAGGCCTCCTTCTATTTTAGAGCATGCAACTTAAAGTGCATATTCAGTTGAAAGTCTTGGATAGTAGCAGTGCAGTCCACTTTGCTAATTAAACCAGAGCAGTGTTTAATTCATTTTGACAGCACACTTCTTTCCCTGTTGTATTTTAACAGCAGGAATTCTACTGGCTGGCTAATAGCTCCACGGAAACATGCAGTTACAGAAATTGCCCATCAGTCTTCATGTTTCTTGCTATGGCCAAAATAGTAAAAGCACAGAAACTTATCTGACCAGATATAAACTGGGTGTGTGCCATGGAGGCTTTCCTGTTCCTCCAGGCAGTCACAGGCAGCATAAATTTGAGCATCAAGCAGGGGACAGAAGCATAACTACAGATGTTCTTAATGTCTGCCAAATTCCACAATCCTATTTAGAAATACTGTTCTTTCTGGTCCCTTGAGCTAATGCATAGAGTAGACTCAACTAGTTACCTAACATCATAAAGTGAAAAAGGGAGTAGGTGTGTGGTGTGAATCCTTGGTGATGCACAGACTAGATGTTAGACAGGGTAAGAAATTAGGTTTCCTTCCATCCATCTATCAGCTGTTAGAATGGTAGCCAGAGAGAATACAGCCTGGTAGGAGAAACTGGAACCTACAACAGTGATATCCTGTGAAAACTATTAAAGGAAGACAGATGCAATAGCATGTGGATTTGTGAAAGAGGAAAATAAAAGAAGCATTGCTTTTTGGCAAAAAGAGACAAGCTGATAATTTTCTTCCATCTACATCTATACCTCCTGTGTCTGCTCATTCACTGTCACAGCCCTAGGGTGCTTTTAGAACAATGGTCCATAAGAACCTTCAGAATTGCAGAAAAGTGTTTGAAACTGCTATGCTGGTTCAGTATGCACAGCATTTAACCTGTAGCTGAAAATGCAACAGAAGAATTCATTAGGTGCCACTGCACCCCTGTGAGACACGAAGGGGTTGTCCTCTCTATTTTGCAAATAAACAATAAACAACAGCAATTATTAATGCTCAAGTATAAACCTGCAACATTATTAGCAAAGACCAATACACAGTGCAGCTTTCCTCTGTAAAACTGTCCTTTTTTAAAATACATTAACCAGTTAAAAAAAGAAAGAGGATTTCAAGCTAATAAAATACCAGGAATTTTTCATGTCATCAGGCTATCCACAGCCTGATGACAGGAGTCTCTCTGAGCACTAAATGAAGACAGGATGAGCCGCCTACTAAAGGAAACATTATTTTTCTGTCCCTCTCTCTCTCCCCCAGCCTGCCCAGCTGCACATGGCTCTTAGGCAGTTTTGAGAGGATGCCCGTGTAAGAACAACACTAAATGCTTGAGTTTGTGCAGAAGCTGAAGCCAGAGGGCAATACCAACCTGGTGTTAGGCAAAGAGGCTGCAGATCCCAACTCTGGCCTTTCATGTCTCTTTCTCTTCTCATGATGAAGCAACCAGACCCTTGGTCAAAACACCCTCTCTCCTCCCAGGAGTAGCCCCATGCTTCTCTTTTTGGATCTTTGTGCATGCAGTGGGTACTTTATGACTTTTTCATTCAAATACATTATTCAGCTCCTATTGACAGGACAACCAATTACCCTGGAGTGATTTCAGAAATAATGCTAAAATTGGCAGAGAGGTGCTTGTCAGGGTGTTTTTAGTTATTATTAGACTTTTCATTTCAATTTTACATATTTTTTCGCAGTGTATGAGCTCCTGACTATACAAGAGTTAAGCACACAAATACCTTTTAATCTGTGGTTCCTAATCCATGCTGAATATGCATTACTACCTTAGGTGAAACAAGACACTTGAAGGTTTAATGTTTGATCTAAGTCCTCAGCTGAAATACATCAAAGCTGGTGAGGTGCCTACTCTTTTCTTTTTTTTTTTTTTCCCAAGAAAAGTATTCCACATTTGAAAATAATTATTTTAACTATTTTCTCCAATGAAAGAGTTGCACTGACAAATATTTCACAAGCTATTTCACCTTCTTTGGCTTATTCTTTTTCTGTGAGTTTGTTTTTGTATCAAGCAAAGAGAGCTAGGACAAGGCAGCTGATGTAAAAGCACAACCTTTTGTGTTTTGTTATACTTGCCCAGTGCCCTGGAATTTTATTTCCATGACAGCCTTCTTGAATGGCATATTTGCTATTTTCAGTTTACTCTGCGTCGTGTTTGCGTATTGTGTGTGCGTGTACGTGTGTGGGTGTGCCTGCAGAAACAATTCCCATTGATCAGAAAGGCCAGGAGAAGGTTTTTAGGAGATCTTATGAAATACTTAGAAGGAAACAGTGCCTGTAGCGGCCAGCACAAATAAATTACTAATGTTTACAGCTTAAAAGTTTTTTAGAAGCCAGGCTGTTCAGGGTGGGTATATGCACATATATGTGTGTCTGTGTGTGTACATGTCTGTGTGTGTGTGTGTAAATATAAAGGTCAATGACTCATGCTGTGTTTAATCAATGAGTGAGTAAAAGAGCCCAGGCTGGAGGCATCACCTAGCACACAGGCCTAGTAATATCCCCCAGAACCCATAAACTGTGACATTTCACTAGCTTGGGACTTCTGGCAGCCCTGCTATTGTCATTGTTCTTTATTGGGTCCTTTATGATATTATAAAGGGCATATAGCTTTTTCTTTGTAAACAAAAGTATAGTGCATGTTTACAGGTGGAGAGTATTACTTAAGATAGCTAATTTTGTTTTATTCCAACAACCTAGCAGCTGCTTTGAAATGGTAGAAGTTAGTGTTTCCAGAAATCGCTTGTATTTGATCATACAACTAGCCAACATCCACTTTGGCATAAGAGCTCATTCTGTCTTCATTTCTGAATAACTGACGAAAAATTTCATATGGAAAAATTCCTCCATTACACACACAAGTAGACCTACAGTTCAAATCTAAAATAATTTATTTTTTAATGAAGAAACTGTATCTGAGAACAAAAAGAGAGTGCTGATATTTTTAATGATTCACATATTTACAATAAGGAAAATAAATGGCATTTGATTGGTTTTGACTCCTTATCCAGCAGTAAAACCTTTAGCTCTACTGTCTCTTTAAGAAGATTTGCACTCAGACCTCAAGCTCCACAAGCAGTGAGTGCTCTGAAATAGATGATGTCTCTCTAGCTGGGAGTTGAGGCATTCCTATCTATATAGTATCCTGAAACATTCACTGACCTCTATTATCTGAATTCAGGCAGAAACTCCTTCTAAAACATCCATAATTTTATTCTTCCTGAATAAGTGCATGAATATTTTTTTCCTATGGAGAGAAAAGTGTTCAAATATTTCCAGATGAAGAAGGAAATTGAACCTTTCAGAGATCCAAGATTCCCACACCTTGGATGTCTGAAAGAGTAATGGTAGATTTTTTCCATGCACTTTTTCCATTCAATGCCTACATCTATCTTTCTTCGCCATCACCTTATTGTTCTTTTTAATTATCTTACTTGGAAATAAACAAAGAGTTTCATTTGTTTTCAGGGTTGTTTTTTTTTCCAATGGATCATTTCAGCAAGAAAATTGGGATACTTCCATGTGTTAATGTCACAGCAATCCGCAGCTTTTGCTCTCAAAATCTGGGTTGCACCTGTTCTGTTTTCCTTATTTAAAAACTGTAGCAATAGGAAAATAGTGCTCATTGATAGCCAGAACATGCAGTCCCTGACTGTATACAGAAAATACTTGAGTAAATATTACACCCTCCAGATGTGTTTGCAGAGCATGAGCAGAAAGGATTCACTCTCTAAGCTTTGAGGTCTGGACTTAAAGAAAGAGCAGAAGTCACAGTAGGAGAATTTCAGTAATTCTTCAGTGCTCTATATCAAAAGAATTTTTAGAATTTTAATATTATATGCATAAGTATATGTATATGATTTTCAGCAGTCAGCAAATTCCAGTTGAGTTTAGGTTGCTTTCTTCTCTGTCACTTTGCCAGATTTAATCAAGGATTAAAGCTGTGACTTGCTCACCCCTGGCAAGAAGGGTTCACATATAAGGGATTGGGAGAACTGCAGATTGTACTCTGGCAAACTCAGCACATGTACCTTTGAGCCTGGAAAACCTAAGGAAGCACAGACAGAAGATCTGCACCTGAGAGAGCCTGCTAGCTCTGCAGATGCAGATACTGAGTGCACCCAGCTTGCGTGGAGTTGGTTGATATCCAGAATTTGTGTCCACTTGCAACATTCTGGTTTGCTGTTCACACGGGGATTAGGTACGGCTGCACCTGAAAAGGCTGGAGTTAGAGGACAGTGTGTTCCTATCAAATTACATGAGGGCTTAGAGCTCCAACACTTGGCTGATTCAGCTTCTGAAGTCCAGTTAGCCAAGTTTTGTGCTGCTTATAATATATATGCAGCATCCAGAAGCTCATCTTATCATGTCTTCATTTTAGCACTCTCACTTTCAACAGTGAGATCAGCAAGCAGAGCATCAGTGAAGATGAAATCTTTCTTCATTAGCTCCTCTCTAGAAAGACAAATTTCAACTTAAGCTTGCATTTGTGTGTTTGTAGAGAACAGTCACCACTGCTGAGACAATAAAGACACACTTTGCCAAAATCTGGGGTGATTGAGAGCAGAGGTTTATTGTGAGCTATAGAATAATGCTGTGGGACAGAATCCTAACATGATACAGAGGGAACATGGCATTCATCTTTGCACACAGAACTGCCCTGACAGGTCAGAGCTGAACAGTAGTATTGTTACTCAGTGCTAAAAACCTGCACAATGCAATACCAAACATGCACTACATGAATGCACCAGGTGAAACCTGCTGAGCCCGTGCTCATGGAGGCCTCGCATCATGTGACAATACCCTTGGAAAGAGGGAGCTGCCTTACGTCCTGTAGGGTCATAAATACCAGCTTTTGTCCTTGTTCTTTATCAAGTACAACTTCAAAAAGCACTGCGGGAACTCCTTCAATATTTCTAAGTATGCAGATTCAAGGGATTAGAGACTCTACACAGCCCACACAGTAAATGTATTTGTAAAGTACTGCTTAGGTGTCTGAAAAATCATGGGATAACTCAGGTTTCCATAGCAGTACAACTATGTCTTCAAACTGCTTTGTGTTCCATTTGCAGATATCTTTGGCATGGCTGTTAGCAAAAGCAAATTAAGGTTGTAATAGACCCACCTCCATGAACATTTGACCACCTCCAGGCAACCAGTGTCATGAGCTATATATGCTTGTTGATCTATCATTTCTTGACTCTCAGCAGCTGCTTGCCCTCCTCCCACCCTTTCCTCTCAGGGTACTTCCTATTTGAAAGGTATCATATGTCTGGGGCACCCTTTTGCCATCTCTGGTGCTGAGCTCTGTCTTGGCAGCAGAGGCTCATTGAATCATGTCAGTTCTGCTGCCAGCTGTACTGTTTCTCCATGTAGAGCCCTCTAACCAAATGGCCATGAACTCACATACCTTGCCAGTTTTCCCTTAATTCTTAATCAGCCAGCCACAAAGCAAAAGCAATCAAAAAAAAAATGATTTGTCACTCTGGTTCCTGAAGCACGTAAAAACTAAAATATCCATTGAAATGTATCTCTAATAGAAAAACAAGAAGGTTGCCAGGAGAAGTTTGTGCTCTTCTTACAAATAATAGCTAGCATTCATAACTGAGATCTAACACTGTTCTGTGACTAGGTTTGGGATAGAAGTTCTGAGGTCTATGAGAAAAAAGCGTAGAAATTACACAGAGTGCTAAAATCAGTTTCTGCACCTGTCAATATGATGGCAGTACATGCTATATCTTTCTTTCAAAAATATCTTAGGGAATGTTTATGAGATCAAAACTAGAGAAACCAGTTCTTCATTAACTAGTATATTAATTGGATCAGTAGTCAGAACTATAAAATACTGTGATGAATGTAATAGGGAAAAATAATTGCTGGCTTTGAAAAGAAAATGCCTATTTCTGAAAGTCTCAGGATAACAGTAGATTCCAAGGAATGCGACTGACACAAAAAAAAGGAGAGAATTTCACTTTGTATGCAAATTTGATGTTTGAGCTCCTTGGATCCTTTTAACATTCCATTTTGTGTAAATGCCAGGAGGTCCTAGTAGACAGGAAATCCAAGTATACATCCATGGATTTCAGCACTCAGAACCGTCTTGAATCTCAGCACTCTTCATCCTGGGGAACAGATCCAACTCTATAGCACTGGTAAACTCCCTCCCTCCCTCCCTCCCTCCCTCCCTCCCTCCCTCTCTTGTTCTTACATGAATACACACAAAACCACACTTATTTTTGTCTCAATTTCATGTGAACTCACTACAAATGGAAAGGTTACCACTGAATGTTTCTCTAGAAGGGGGGAAATAGAAGTTACATTTCAATATAAAAATGTTCTGTTGAAAAATTCCAAACACTCTTTAATAGATAAGCACACAGTCCTGAGACCCAAAGTGTTTTTGTTAAAGCCTGTCACAGATTTTTTATAATTGTAGCTATGTATGAAAAATAATGTTATCTATTTTGGATTAAACAGAGCTTCTAGGGACTGCTGGAAACAAATGTCTCTGTCAAGATACAGGAAAAACATTTTTTTCACCATCTGAACTGTAATGGAAATCTTTCCTTAGCATGCAGCATCAGTAGTAAAAAACAATGCTAAGATAGACAAGAAGATGGAGGAGAATATGGTCATGCAAACTGGCAGTATGCCAAATCATGCCAACCACATCTAAGAACAATAAAGTAAAGCAAAAGAAAGCCTAAATGGGTGTTTTGTGCTGATGAGCTAAAATCGTGAGGATTATGTAGAAACCTCTGCATCATGAGAACGTGAGATAGCTCATGCAAGGAAGGAGACAAGTAAGAGAGACTATGTGACAGAGATAAAAGATTGGAAATTTAAATGGAATGTAAATTGAGAAAGTCCTTTCATAGGTCTCATAAGAGAAGAGAAAAGGGATAAAACATGAAATTGGGAAACAACACATTTAACCATGACTTAAAGGAAATTTTCTTTATGCACTGTGTAATTATCCATTAGAACTGCTTGCTAAAAGATAATTGAAGCAAAGGGCTTAGCAGGATTTAAAAAATGATTAGATACAGATAATGGGAACATTCATAGTTAATTAGAGAGGATAAGTAATGAACAGGATATACTTAGAGTTTGCAAGAGAGTACAAGAACTACCAGTTAGTAGAAGTTAGCTTGATATTACCCTCACAGAGAGATTATTCTGCACCTGTTCCTTCTGGGTTTTTGCACACCTTTTTCTGAAACATTTTCAGTCAGACTCAGGATGACAAACCAATCTGTGGATCAATGCTACATTGGCAAATGGCTACTACCAGGTCATAAAGGCAGCAAGGTGAGATCTGGGAGGTCTGTGAGAGGCTGAAACCAACACAAAACCAGTATTTTGCTCTGCCCTTTAGAAAATGTGCTGAATTGTTGAGACCTTCATGACCTTGGAAGCCTTTTCTCTGTGCTGGACTTTGGCAAAACAGGCTCATGCCTTCCCCAAAAAAGTCTGGCAAGGCCTGCATGGGCTATTGTGTCCAAGCAGGGTTTTTCAAAGAAAACAACCTGAGACTGAACCAGATGAGCTCTAGGACAGGTCCCAATGGAGACTGATGGATGCATCCTCTGGCAACAAAGGCAGAACCAGCTCAGTGAATACCTGCTGTTTGCTGAGTATCTCATGGCATCTTGGGGTCCTGGTTCCCTGGGTTCCTTTCCAACCCTTGGTGTCTTCTCTGTGAAAGCAAGAAGAGGAAGAACAATGCTTTCTTTTTTCATCTCAGCAGAGCTGAGGACTGGATGAAGAACTTACTTCATCCAGATGAAGGACTGGGGATTGGGAGAAAAAATCACTGATGTGGTGACAGACAGTCTCAGAGTTGAACTGGTCCATTTTAAAAGGATTAGAAAGTTATAGCTCTCAGCCCAATCCAGTGAGGTATGAATTTCTCTACTTCTGTGTCACACATTTCTTTTACCTTTTCAGGGAAACATACCCATAGAGAAGAGTATTTTAATTCATTTGCCATAGTTTTACAGCATTTACAGTGATTTTGCCACTCAAAGAGTGTTTCTATGATCACAGAATGGACAAACTGACTGACTCTCCATAATGGTGGGATAGTGATCAGTTGAGGGTTACAGAAGAATTTCAGTTGTTTTACAAAGGCTGGGAAATTATTTTTAAAAGTCCAGTGAAAATAAAAATACAAAGTAATATTACTATATTCCTAAGCCTACTTACATCTAGCATTGTGAAGTAGATTACAATAAACATTTAAAAAGACTGTATACCCTTTGTGGGTCATTCTATGGGTCTAATTGAAGGATGAGATAAAGTTAGGTATCTGCTGGACATTTTACCAGAAGTCTGGCCTCCCATTATTTTGGTATTGTTCTTAGAAGATTTTGTAGGATTTGAAAAATCCAGTCTGTAGTATTTGAGAAGCTCTATTCACTTAATATTTCATATTTCTTCTTTAGTCAGGCCTAGAGGCAGCAACAGCACACACTGTCTTTCAATCCTCTGAAGAAGAGTTTTTTCTATTCCTAAATCCTTATGTTAATTAAAATTTTAAATAAAATCTTTTATCTTAAAAACTACAGTGTAAAAGTAATGTTGAAAGCATATGATTGACCTTAAAAAGACTTACATTCTTACAATAACTTTTGGAATTGTATTTTCATGGCTTATATATAACAAACAAATAAATGATGTTGCACCCTAATGTCAGTGTAATATAATTCTCAGTTGTCATAATAATTGGACAAAATATTATAACCTTTAAAATTTAAAATGTAGATACATAGAGAGGATATGTGTGTTTTAATCAGACCAACATAAAATGACTTAGTTAAGTTTCTTTTTTCACAAAGTGAAATCTGACTAATTCATGCATAGCCTATGAAACTGAGCATACACAGAGCACAGCATAGATATTTCTAGACAGACCAAGGCTTAAAATCTACAAAAAACCCTCATGACATCTTTAAATTATTGAAAAGCAACTTTGATGTTTCTCTGCACATTTCCATAATAATATAAAATATTTTTAAAACTCAGTTTTTCTTTATTGGGTATTTCTGCTACTTTCTTAAAGGGTAATTGAAATTTTGGAATGTGCATATGAAAATTCATGGATACTTTTAGGAATCTCTTTTCCAACTGAAATCCAATAGGCCAATATTATAAAAATTGTATCAGTGATTTATTATTCCTGCTTACATATTTTCAACAACATTCGTTCTGTGTTTGTCCAATTTATATGTTTCAAGTAAACAGCATGTTTTGCAACTGGCAGAGATCTCAATACCAGCTCTGTGCAACAGGATACAGAGATCCTTTTATGATTCTGTTACAAATGATGTGGCTGGGCAATATCAGATTCCCTCATTTTTAGTTAGAAGTAACTGAAAAAAAGCCACATTTAAGGATATACCTGTCATTGGAGGTGGTGCTTTCTGATGAACCAGCAGCTGGCATACATCTCTATAGGAAGTTGTTAAGAGATATGTAAGTCTACACCCACAATACCATTTGAAAAATAGCTTTTTACAAACTAAGTTTCTTCCTATGAGAAGATTTTTTGGCGGTTTTTGAAAAGATGCTAACAATATCACTGGTCATATTTAGTGCTGGAGAAACCTTTTAATAATTCCAGATTGGTCCATGATATGGTCAGTGAGTGAAAAAGGGAACATGCTCATGCTTATTCAACAGCCAAGGCAGTGTGAAGAGGGTCTCTGACCTTGTTCTAATCCCAGTTACACTGCAGAAACCAGACTGATTCTGGAGTTAGTCCTCAAATAATTCAAGAATGATTCCTCCAGCCTGCAATTTCTGCATTTCCTTCAGCATGCATAGGCCATGTTCATTTTTCTAATTTGACAGAAAACATGTCTGTTCTCAAGGTGCCAAACCATTTGCAATTCACCATGTCCTCCTTTTTTTTTTTTTTAACAATAGTTTTGTATGGCTCAACTCTGCTGGTAATTCTGATGAAGATGCTGGTGATAAACAAGAGGGTATTCAGGAAAGCACAGGGAGAGGTAATTAAGGATACACTGTTTTCTGGTAGGCTGAAGTGAGGTATCACTCTCCTTATATGACTCTTTTTATTACTGTACATATTGTGTAAACATAAACTCTTTCATGTCTGGTTACTTTGTTCATCATGTGGCTGTTCATATACTCACACAATTTCTTAATTAAAAATTGCAAAATCTTCAGAGTTTCATCTCCCTGATTCTGTCTCAAAGTTAACCTGATGAAATAAAAGCTGCCATGACAGCTCTGTGCCCTACAAGGGCTTAAATAACTCTTGGTTATTTAAGGTGGCTCTGTTGCACACTCCCTGCAAAATTGCTAATGCAAAACAGGTTGAACAAATGCATCCTAGTTGCCTGTGAGATGCTTCTATTTTCCATGGAAACTAAGTTTTGCTTCTTGGTTCAAGCACCCAGTGCTGATACTTGAAACTCCCAGAATAGTTTTATCTTAGAAGTAGCTAGTTGTGGAGAGGGAATTTCTTTGGTACAGTCTTTAAATATTTCACACACAAAAAAAAAAGGGAACAGACTCAAAATTCTGTTGTCCTGAACATGCAATATTAAGAAAGAGACACCTTCTATTTTCAAGAATTCAGACATGTCCTTTTTATTAGTACTTCACCCCAAAAAACATCATTTACAAAAAAAAATTACTGGCTGAAGGAAACATACAATTTTTGGATTTTGCTCTTCCTTCTGGCATGGTATTCACTTTTTGACTGTCTCACATCCAGCTGCAAAACAGATCAGTGCTGCCAGATCCTGTTTCTGCAAGCAAGCCCCTAGGAAACATATCAGTTCACATAACTTTGGTTTAGCTCTTGCTTTGTTGGGCATTATCTCAGTGTTACAGCTGCCAGAGACCAAAGGAATATTTAATTACTGCTTCACACTGAAGGAAGGATGTTTAGTGTAGGCATTACCTTTAAGCACACCTCCACTTTCAGCTCTTACTGTCTTTTAGATGGATTTTAGTCTGTTCTGTCCCAGAACATATTGGACTTGCAGAACTGGAATATTCCTCATATTCATGTTTTTTGGGAAGGGAGAGTCTTTGATGTGAGGCTGGGAGGATTTGAATTTTTCAGGATATATTTTCTTTCCTTTCTCTTTCTAGTACAGTTGTCCAGTTGATCATAGGAGAGGTTGATACGGAGAGAAGTTACATGGAGAGAAGAGTGAATTTGCATAAATGTATAGTGTAGGGTCTTAGTGGTGGCTAAAGTGGGAATTATATGCTGGAATCAGTAAGACTTCATGAGCCTGTTCCACAGACCCTTGCGTTTCATTTCAATAAGTCACCAGACATATTTCATAAGTTAACACTTGCTTTGTGCCATATGATTTGTAATATTTTACTTTTGCTCTGAACTGCAAATGGAAATCACCCCAAGGGTACCCAGTATATAATGATGTCCAAATGTATACATGTACACATAAGTGTATATACTTGTTTTCTTGGGAGAAACATCTACAGACAAAATGAGGCTTGCCTCAAGGCACATCACATCTCCTCCTACCCTCCTCTATAGGGATTCATTCTGTAAACTGATGAGTATTTAATCAGTTGTCTTTCATTCTTACCTATAGCAGGAACAACATCCCATACCTATCCAAAACTGATGTAGCATTTGTTGAAGACAATAAAAAAACCCCTTTGATTTCAGGCCTGAAGAAGGCATCCTTATCCATAAGGCTGTTTTTTTTCTGCTGGCTAGTTTAATAAAAGATATTACATATTCCCACAAGGTTTGCCCAACATACCTTTTGGCCATTCCTTCTACAGCAATATAAGTAAAGCTGTGCTTGGCACATAAAAACTCAGGATTAAGGACTTACACACCCTTACAAATGCTCTCCTTGGACTTGAGCATCTGAACGTCCCTAAGCACAGTTAGACTCTGAGTGCAGTACTAAGTGCAACTGCTGTGTAAAAATACAAAATCCTTGAGCTGCTTCTCAGCTGTTTCAACTGAAAAAATGAATTCCTCGAAAGATTGTTCTTGATATTGGTTCTTTTATTAAGTACAGTGAAACACAGAAATTTCAGTGCATTTATATTTTAGCTAGAGCTGTGTCCCTAGTTAACCACACTAAAATTGGACTGAGAATTATCATTCCTGTTTTCATCAACTAGGTTAACTACTAGCAGTCATATTTTCATGGCTGAGCATTCCCCAAAATATACATTTATGTTCTGTGCAACAACCTTCTTATGCAAATATCACCAAGAGGAATTAATTGCTTGTGTTCTTCTCTCACACCCTTGGGGTAGAGCTTGTTATGTACCACCACGCTGAGCACAGCACAAGTTCAGTAACAGAAACCTTTAAAGACTGCGAGGTCCCTACAGATTTCAGCTCCAAGAGACCGACTGCATGTCCTCTCCTGGCAGCAGCAATGCCTCCAGTGGGAGTGCTTGGCAATCCCCACCACTGTCCCCTGGGAAGATTTGCTTGGGCTAGCACTTTTTACCCTGCTTCAGCTTTAACCTGGCTCATTTTGATGGGGTCAGGGACTGCCTATCCAAGTAGCTCAGCCAGCAGGTCTGAGACAGTAAATTCTGGCAGTCTGGCAGTGACAGCTCTGGAAGTGGGTTCCCAGCTCTTCACCACTTCCCCCTGCAGCTAACAGAGAGGGAGTGGTGACCTAATCAGTGAAAGTTTTGGTTGTCTTTTCCTTTCTTTTAATACTTTTGCCTCTAAATCCTTTTTAGCACAACAACTGGTAGTCTAGTGCCAATGTTTGCTAGGGGACTGACATATGAATTTGTATAGGAAGGAATATAAAAGGAAATATTCAATCTTAGAACATGGAGGCTTTATTTTTTCAGGCATAAGTGAAATTATCCAGCTATGGAGGAGGACTGTTTTCATGCTCCCCCTGAAATTCTTTTCTGCAGCTCATTGAGTTTCTGACTCATTCATTCTGTGCAAAACAGAGTGATTACATATTTTAAAAGCGTGTATCTTTATTGCTGTTTGTGGTGCTTTTGGTTTTTTTTTCCCTGTTTTTTTTTTTTATTGGTTGTTTTTTTTTTGTTGTTGTTTGGTTGGTTTTGGGTTTTGTTTTTTATTTGTTTGTTTATTTTGTTTTTTTTGTTTGTTTGTTTTTTTTTGATAAGCCAAATGGGTAAAAAGAATGATATCTTTAATCTGTCTTTCAGTCCAGATCTCATTATGGGCAAATATTAAACACTGTTTCATAGCTTTTAACAGAGAAACCCTTATTGTCTGAGGTGTGAAAATGTGTGTCTTAAATGAAGTCTTTCCTTTTTTTCTTGTAGTCCTTCTTTTCTTGTAGGTGCTGTCGCTGACATTCTGCTGCATAGAGATCAGTGGAACCCACATTTCTTCCCGCTTGACTAGCACAAGGGCAGGCCTACATACAGACCAGGAGACACTTCTTGGGAGAAGCTGACAGCTTAGGCATAATGGGAAGGCCAAAATGCCTGCTACCACCTCTGGGATTAAAAAAAAAAAAAAAAGGAAAAAACAGAGAAAATAAGTCCTCAGAGAAGCATTTCAGTCTCTGCTATAATTCTGTCGAGAGAAGGAGGTGAGTGAGCAGATGCTGGTCTCCTGCACTGGGGATTGAGTGGCAGGTCAGCACAGGGCTGCAGGGGAGGTGGCTTACTGGCGGCGCTGCTTAACAGGTGCAGAGCAATTCTCCCCACAGCTTTATTGTCTCTGAACAGAGGTCCCAGCCAGGTAAAAGGGATGTGCAGCACCCAATGCTTTGCAGCAATCTGATGCCAGCTGCTTGAGCTGGAGCTGTACTGTCCTCAGCTTCCACTTTGGCTCTTACTGGAACAGACTGCGGCAGGACAGAGACTCTCTTCCCTTTGTTCTCCATTTGATTTCCTTTCTCTGACCATTTCTTCTTTCCTCATCTTCTCCCCACCTCTCATATTATTCCTGTTTCATCTTATGCTCAGGGGCCATTATCAGTGGCTATGTACCATCATACAGACACTTAGACATCATTTAGACATCTGGGCAGTGTCTTCACTGCTGAGGTTGCTTGGACTCCTGGAGATCTTTCCCTTTCTAGTAAAAAGTTTGAACATCTTGTATTAATTTTGAACTATATAACAGTACTAAATACTTCACCTGAGCTTAACACCTTCATCAGATGTTCTCTGACTATTTTCAGTGGGTATGGCAGGATTTCTATAATTTCTGTTCTTCCCAATACACAGCTGAACTGAGGCAAATCCATGCAATTTGTTCATTCCATTAAGCAATTCATCCAAGATCACACTGGATTTCAGAACCTGTATCACCTGTCAAGTTGCAATAAGATAATAGTGCTACAAAGTGGCATTATCATCTCTCTTCTTTCAAAATAGCCTAATGAAAAGCATGCAAATGTTTGACTTTCACATTAAGTACATGGTCCTGAGGTAATCAAATTAAGAGAAAAGTCACCATACTGAAAGGGAAAAAGTCTGCACACACTCACATCCACCAGCACAAACTTGTCTTACCTCTTCAGTACCACTGAAGCATGATGCCACCAAAGCTTTGTGCCAATAAATAGCCCCAGGATAAGGCTGCTTACAAGTCTCCCATTCATGAAGTTCTCTAAATATTCGCTGTCATGTGCGATATTTCAAAGGCATAACAGTAAGAAAATGTGTGCTATTTTACAAGGGTGAGCTAAATGCATTTCTTCTGCTCTGTGCTTGAGATGAAAAGAAACCAGGCAATTAAACAAGGAAGTCTGGGGCCTTTTTATGGCATCGTGTGACCGCAAAAGAGAGGATGGTAATTGCCACTGGTGTGTGATATCCTTTAGCAACCTGGCTCAGAAAATATCTCTGCATCCTAGAATGCTGGTGTTTTATAGAGCCTGGAGGCATATCAGTCTTCAATAAGAGAGCTCACCCCATTAAAGCATTTAAAATTAATTTTAATCCAGGGAATTCAACTCCTGTCTTTAAACCTTTACAAACAAGTTTAAAGCTGACATGTGTCATAAATTCGTAGTGGTCTGTAGAGGTTTTTTTATAAGCTGAACAAAGCATAACAATTACATAGGGAATTCAGCAAAGCCCAGTTGGTGTCTATAGGTAATACACTCAGAGAGGAGTTCTTTCTTTTTATAACAGCTACTGTATGTATAAAGTCTACAAGAAAATGTCACTGTGATAACAACTATCCCTTAAGTCAGGCATGTTATAATGAGAAGACAGTGCTGCTCCTTTATCTATGGGACAATAAAAGAGCAAAGTAGATATCCTGTCCCATAGCTTGGACACTGTCATACAGGTGTGGTTTGCCATATATCACATTGATGACATTTGTCCTGTTCTGCTGCAAAACATGGAAAATACTTTTGTTTGACTTCACTTGCTCCTTCCTTCTGAAGGGTTCAAACAAATGCACATTCATTGCTCTAAGATGAAAAAACACTGAATTTCAGCTCTGCCCATTTCACTCTAGCATCACAAGATATTGTACTGACAGTGGCTAATATGCAGTCAGTACTTAACTGACGAGGGTTTGGCTTCTAGACTGGTCCAGTTTTCTTCATCTTGGGCCTCATGTAGTAAAGCAATGTTGACTCCCACCTCTTCTTTGTCAAGGACTCTGACCTTCACCAGTTATGCTTCAGGCAAGTGCTAAGTGCTTTCAGTGCTGCTGTTTCACTGCACTAGGACACCATAAAGGTACTGAAACTCCTCCCTGGAGCTGGCACTCTGACTCTGCTGCTTATTGAGCTGCCCCTTGTGACCTGGCTGTGTTGCTCTGTTCTTTGGCAGCTGTGCCCTGTTGCAATCCCAAAGGCAGCAGCTCCATTGCACCAACAAGTCTCAGGCTGAAGCACCAACTGCCTGTGGGACACTGTTTGCCATCCCATCAGGTGTGCTGATCCAACCCTCTTCAGGGTTACACTTCAGACCTGAAAAGTGAAAAGATCCAAGCTAATAGCTTCCCAGTCCTGCCCTAACAGTAGTGGTGGTGTTTTTTTTTTTTTTAATGGGAACATTTCTTTGATCCTACAAAGGAGCAGCTGAGATGAAAGAATATGGAACTGTCTTAAACCTGCTTCCCTGGAGAAATCTTAAGTGAACCCTTATGTTCATTTATTTTCTGTTGGTATTTACATGCTGACTCCAGTCATAATTAATCTGCAAGTTCCTTAGGGCAGAGACTAGCCTTTTGTTTGGTGTTAATTAGCAGTTTATGCAACAAGGCCTCTGTGACTTGACTTCTAAGTGACACAAAAATCAATGTGTTATGTTTTTCAGGTTTGGGGGAGGTTCTGGCAGTCTTCACACAGAGAAGATTGACATTTGGTTGAGCATCATAATATGTGCACATTAGTGGATGGTGCTGTTAAAATGATAAGCGGTTATGATTCATTTGATGTTAAGATTTGAATGATGACATTGGGATTTTGAGTTACTGGTCTACTGGGATCTAGTCACCCTCATCTCTGCAGGCTTTATTTCAGGCTGTCTGCACAGTCAGTAAAGGAAAAATGTGTGGATTTACTCCCAGTTCATATATGCCGTGTTTTCTGGAGTGGTTAGGGTTGAAATCATATTTATTTTCCTGTGTTAAGACTTGGATTCCTTGGGGGATTCCAATGGGCTGCTAACTGTGTAATGGCTGCCAGGAGCTGCTACTGACCAAGTGTCTACGCTCCTCTGGCTCTGGTCTCCAGGTCAGCTAGAAAACAGTAAATATTTTCCACAGAATTTTACTAAGGAGGTATAAAAATTTCTCTGCGGGTAAAAGAAATAAAATAGGGTATATTTCAAATTTTCAATGCAATACTAAAAGCATTTGATTCTTAACAAAATATTCAGTTTCAGCTGTTTAACTGGTCCCTAAAAACAACGCGAAAGAAGGAAATATGCTATGTGAAAGGTTTTGTTCTGAAGGCAGTTTTTCATTAAAACTTTTAAATCATCTGTATTTGTGACAAATAGAACGCACATGGGGATTTAAAATATTGTTTGCGTAATATGTCAGTGAAAGAAATTTAGAGCTTTTTCCAAGCTTCGGAGAAATGTTAGGAGTTCTCAAACTGTTACCAGTCTTATTAATCATCCTGGATTTTTAAGTATGTATTTCTAACCAAGCTAAACAACTGAATGAAAGTTAAGGCCAAAGTTTGCCTGTGAATATGCATATGTAATATCCATTTAAGTCAATGTGAGGACAAAATTTAGCTCATAAGCCTTTTAACTGATAAAGTCCTAAAATAGCTTTACAGGCAAGAATTTCCTGGCAAGACTAGAGTTTTGTAAATCTAAAAGCATGCAATCATATTTCAATGTAAAATAGCATATAAATATCAAGCCACATCTTGAATTATAGCCAAATGCAACACTACATCAAGCACAGCTCAGAAGTGCTATGTACAAAATTACTGCTTTGTCAGGTTTCTGCATTGGTGGATAATAAACACAGAAATTTGCACATACATACATATCATTTGAAAAAAATTGGAAGATGCAGTTGTCCTCATTGTCTCACTTAGAAGCTTTTTTGCTAGAAGGAATATAACATTTATCTTTTAAAGTCAGAACAGGATGTAAGTGGACAGTATTTCAAGGAGAGTGTTATGTCTAAGGCTTACTGCCACTGTGTAGTGCTACATCCCTCCTGGGGTCACATGCAGCACAGTCAGTGGCTTTCTCAGAGTCAAGTAAAGTACTTATGAGCTTAAGTAGCACAGACATTTTTATAAAAGCCTTTCATCCCTGCCTGCCCTCCTCCCACCTGCAATCTGCATAACTCTCAAAACCCAGTGAGAAAATTTAACACATTAGGAAGTAATAGTACAATTAATCTTTCTCAGAAACTTTTCCATTCCTGTTTGGCTATTCCACTCCACTTATGCATTTCCATCCTAATTTAACATTTATCCATCCTAGTTTAACTATAACTTCTCATTTGCTCTCCCAAAAGTGAAGTTCAGTGTTATGCATTGCTGGAGCTCCAACCTGGATGAAAAATTAGAGGATTTGCAAATGAAAGCTTAGTGACTGATGCAATAGACAAAGCAAAAGTTGAGTTGGGAAGTAACAACTGAGGATGATGTTATCATAATGATGCCTTGGAGTGGATACCTAGAACAGAGGCTAGATAGAGTTAAGAGACTGAAGTGGGTATTTATTAAAGGCTTTCACTTGGTACACCTTGGGCAGTCAAAAGCCTCCCAGAGGCTTCACCCAGGATGAATGATGGTGATAGGTTTTTCAGACAGATGCAAGTTTGGTGTCTTTGCATATCAGGGGTTAACTGTCCAATAACAGCCTCAGGTTGCAGGCACACAGTTTGTGGAGATTGGGTTTGGGAGTGGGGCTGCAGCTGAGCCTCATCCCCAATGGGTCCAGCTGTGAGCAGCAGGTGAGCAGCATTGATAGCAATGAGCCATGGAGGGCCCAGGTGCACTGACCAATCCCAAAGGGGACAGAGGGCACACCGGTGCAATGCATCAACATGAGGGTATAAAAGATTGCACTGAAGTACAATAAAGGTCTGATGCTTGGAGCTTTTTCTGATGCCAGTTGTGCCCTCCAAGAGGTAGTGAAGTCATATTCCCCTGGTTTGCTTTCATCCCCCCAATTCACTTTTGTTTGTACTTTTCAGACCTGGGGCAGAGGGTGTCCTTGGTTCTTAGGCCTGGAAGGATTGTTTTGTCTGACCAAAATGTGAAGAGAGCTTTTTAACGCACTATATGGAATCCAGAGTTATACACTAATGCAGGACGGGGTCTGAATTGAAAGCTAAATGAATGAAAGCTAAAAATTTAAGGCATTGATAATGGTAAGTCAAAGACATCTCTGCAGCCCACTGTTGATAGATGTTGGTGCCTCTTGCTGTGGCCAGAGAAGAGGACTTTAAGGCAGGATAATGACAGCCCAGACTACTGCTTTATCTGTAAGAATGGAAAACAGAAGGTACAAGACCAAATGGGAATGAGCTCTGAGGCCAAAGAGAGAGATGATGGTAGAGTGCCTACAGATAAATGAGCTTTCTTTCCTTCTCTCATTATATTGTTTGTTCACATTGGGAGCTTGTGTGTAAGACCACTGAAAAAACTCACTATGTCCACAATTCAGCGGTTAAGAGTCATGGAGAGAGAAGAGGACAATGACAAGAGACATGAGTGGGACCTTTCTGAGCTATAACTAACTAGGAAAGAGAGGTATAAGGGAGGAGATCTAAATAAGCAATTTCAGCTCTGATGCTCAGTGAGCACCTTCAGCTTGAGCCCACCTTGGGTGCTGAAGTCCTTCAGAGTACTGCCTAAACTTCTCAGACAATTCAAAGCCAGTGACAGCTACCTTGTACCAACTGAGCAGCGCTTCCAGGGTGGCTTATTCTGTCCCATGGAGCAGCTGCAGACAGCAGTAAGCCATGCCCTTTGCCTTCTCACATGGATGAGCAAACACAGTCCTTGGAAGCAGCAGGGCAGGGAGCTGAGTCTAATCACACCAGCCATCCTCAGCCATGCCATCCCCACCAATAAACCAGAGCCCACAGTGCTGCCCGTGGGGAAGCAGCATCTTTTTACTGAAACATGACTTCTTGTGAGCTCACTTTGTGGATTAATACCTTCTTATAACAGAAGAAGGCCCTTGTATTGATGGCCAAGTTTTTGCTCTAGACGCAACAGTTCTCAAGACACCAACTGCTAGCCTCTCCATCTAATGGTCAGAAAAGAAAATAATTAATTCCCATAATTCCTGCTGTTTATTTCTAAAAGCAATAGTACCAAAAACCCTGTTTTTCAGTGAAAAGTAAGTTACAGCAGATTTCAATTTGTGGGTGTCAGCTTACTCTCTCTCAGAGGAGAGGGTTTTTTGCATTCCTGCTTTTGTAAAACAAAATGCACTGATGAGCCAAGAGGCTTAAAACATACTAAATGCTGATTTTTTCCGTTTGTCTCTTTGAAGAAGCATCATCTTCTTCAAGAAGCTTCTAGCAAACACACTGGTCACAGTTGCATTCCATCTTCCCTCTCATCTATTCTAGCATTCAATGTTCAGAACACTTAACTTCCTTAAACAAATGGAATTCTTTTTATGGAAAAACTGAAAGTTCTTCTGTATTGATTAGTAAGTCAGTTAAATTGGAAATTCTTCTGCCAACTGACCTCATTTTAAATCCAAGGCATGGAGAATTTGCTTCATCTTTCACCACTGTTTGTTTAAGAATGGCTTATTCTGTCAGTTCCACCGAGGCTTTCTTGTTTAACTCCAGTGAAAGTGAGAAAAAACCCCACAGGCTTACTGGTCTGAATGCTTGTGCAAACAATGCAACCCTAGATGAGGATTCATGCCATTTATAACTATACATCTATAAATGTATACACACAGAAAAATATGCACAGCAAGCTTTTAAAAAGGGCTGGGGTAAAATTGCATTTCAGTAAAGTCCAGGTTAAAAAAGCCTGACTTAATAACACTTGTTCTGACAATATTCAGCTTTAGTATTTTCATTATTATACATATTTTAAAAGAATTTTCAGAAGGTCTAATAATTAAAGTTACTATAGATCCCCTGCATGCAAGCCCCAGACAAACCAATGCATGTCTCCCACGAATGACTTGGGGTATTCATAGGTTTGTCACTGTTATACAGACATCTTCATATAGCTACTGATTTCCCCACTGTTTAAAAAAACATGCAAATGTTTCTGAGAAGGACACTTTCTGGTGGCATGCTCAGTTATGTGCCTTTTCTCACCGTTCTTTAAGAATCTAGCTTGATCAATCTGTTGGCTCAGGTTGCAATGTTGGTTTAAGAGTTCCTCCTTTCCCCACCTTTGGCTGCCCACCACTATTGCTGAACAGCAGGTCACTGCCCCCTCAGCAGCGCTGAAGCAACAGTTACATCACTGAAATAACCTAAGAGCTATTTACAGAAAACTTTATATATTAGTGGGGTTTTGTTGTTGTTGTTTTAGGTTTTTAAACCCAGTTTGGTGGCTAGCTCGCCTCCATAGAATTAAACCATGACAGCTGAGGAAGTGATAGGTTAGAGCTATGGGGCAAGAATAAGCAGCAAATGCAGGAACCTCTTAAATCAGCTGCCACCTGAAAAAAAGCTCCTATAGCTACATCGTTGTGTGATGTGCTGGGGGAGTAGAAGAGTATTTTTATGAATATAACTGCAGTGATTCATGTGTTTGGTGTTCTGGAATGTGTTGAGCATATGGTATTGCAGGCTTTATGTAAGTGACCTTGCAAGTTTGTATTTTTAAATCTATTATGGAGCAACTAATGAATAGGTTCTGATTTCTCCTTCCTACTGGGAGAAATCCTGAACTTCTGGTAAGCATACTCTTTGGGGCAGAACCCCCAACTATTCCTGTAGGACTAGCATTTCTTTCATCCCAATGGAAAGAGGAGCTTTCCACAACATCTCCTAGGAGATTTTTGCTCTTGGCATATGTTATCTTGTTGTTTTGTTGAGGTTTTTTGTGTTGTTTTTTTTTTTTTTTTTTTTTTCCCTGTGGGAAGAAATTATGTGAGCCATGTTAGCAATAAAGAGATATACTGTATACAAAGTCTTAACATTTTCCAACAGCACAAATAGGCTAGGAAGCATCCTACTGTTCTTGTTCCTTGACAGATATAAGACTGATGATACCAGTGAGTGACAGGCTGCCAGGGAGCATTACTCACCCCAGAAAGTCCCTCACCCTTGGTGCTGTGCTGGTGGATATCTCCATTGTGGTCTTTTGGCCAGGCCTCCTGTGGGTGATGTGAAGGAGAAAAGAACTTGGTCTGGATTCATCACTTAGCTTGGTGACCAGCTCAATAAAACCCTCACACCCAGACCACAGCTTTTACACAGTAAAAGGGCTGGCACCCAAGGCCCAGCCTAATCTTTCTCCTGAGTTTTAATTTAGCAGCAGATACCCAGTGTACCATGGCACAAAGCATGGGGACCATAAAGGTGCTAATGACATATTGTAGGCAAATACATTTCCTTGGTATTGCACTGAAATTCCTTGACTAGGTGCTTAATGATTATGTACTGTGCTTGAATGGCTTCTAAACAATGTCCTAAAAGTGTGGTAATGGTATTTTTTCATTACAAATAGTTAATTCTAAATATTACATCAAATGGTGTTGATGTCTTTTAAGTAAAAGGCCTCAATTAGCACTTTGTGGAGCTCTGGTCTGCCTTTGGTGACACATATGGTCTGCAGAGCCTCAGATGCAGAAATTGATCAGAATAGCTTTTTCAAACTAATTATTCTGCTGAGCCATTCTTCAGGCACTCATCCAAAATATAAATGAGCATGTTCCAGAATAATTACTCTACTCAAAAAGCAGGGTAAATATCCCAAAATGAAATAATTTCTGTTCCAAATTAGACTCTCTTTATAGAGGAGTCATTCGGTAATATTGGAATAGCAAGGAAGTCTGGAGAGTGTGAAGATTTTGATTACTCATATTATTCTGCTGTCAGTAACTTCTCTAAAAAGTCATAGATTTCTACATTTGTAAAGCCATTTAGAGTGTGTGAGGTTGCTACAAGCACATCTACAAAGCTAGATGGTTATGTCAGATATATTTGTACCAAGTGAAATATAAATTGAGTTTGAGTTCCCAGTTTGCATATTTACTATGGAGATAAGGCTTTTTTAATAGTTTGAGTACAGCATATCCAATGTAATGAAGTAGTTTACTTGCTTGAATGATAAATTGACTAAGGCCCCATTTAGTTGAAGGTTTATTTTTGTGGCAGAGCGTGTTCCCATGTTGTATCTCCCATCCGTATGCTCTCCCATTGTACAGCTGCACGGTGAACCAGGATGAGAAACTGGTAACCCAGAAAAACACTCAGAAAAACAACACCTTTTTAGTCTGTATTAATTCCTCACTCCAGTTTGGGGGCCTTGTTTGGTGCCTCACACAGTTGTACCACACATGGGGTACAATGGGAAACAAAAGGCAGATTGACAACAGCAACCCATCTTCCTTCTATATTGTTAGAGCTTTCCACTGCTTTATGTATGTGTAGAAAACTTTCTGCTGTTAAAGGTGCTAATGAATAATTTCCAAATCAAAGATGAGTGAGTGTGTGTGTGTATCCATTGGCTGTCAATCAGTCCAAAGGCATAGTTGTGAAACAGGGTCATGTTCCTTCACCACCTTTCAGTATATATATTAATTAGTGTTGTGTTCAAAACTATGTTAGCTTTAACTTTTTTTTTCTTATTAAAAAAAACCCTTTTTTTTTTCTTATAAGACACTGTGCTAACTTCTCAATATTCTAGTTTCTTTTCCCAAAGGCCTGTCAGAATTTGGTTCAGGTCTCTAAAAGTAGCATGGCTGGCTTGAAATTATAGCACCACAGTTCTAATTATTTGCATGCAAAATTAAAATGCAAGAGGATAATTATGCCAAAAATGTTCTCTTGTCTAGACAAAACCTTTTAAGGTTGTCAGGATGGGGAAAGGCTTCTGCATTTGTCTCCAAGAAATTCTGCACTCCTACCATGCAGAACAAGCACCCTGAGGACAATGTCTCAGAGACAAGGCAGACTTAATGATTATTCCCCCACACACAAAGAACGTTGGTTTTTGATAGTGTCAGGTTGACTACTCACATGTAAGGCCAACGTGTTCTGGCTTGTGCTGGCTTTAATTCACACCTGATTTTTGCATCAAAAATGACTGTTGATTATGAATCCATCTTCTTCAACCAGGCTAAATATTTTAATTGAGAACCAGTCTAGAAATACATGGATATATCAGGTCCAGCCCCACTGTAAATCTAATCTTCAGAGAAGCCTTTAAGATAAAAAAGTCAACCGTGAAAAGAACCCTGAAAATGTCTTCTCAAGGCATCTGGCTAATTAAGGAGCTGAAATTCAAGCAGCTACAACCTTAGGAAGTGTTTTGTGAATGTCGGTGCACATCTTTGTGCATGTGCCAAATTTTTGAATGTATAGCTCTTCCCTTGCCAGGGATATGAATGTGAAAATGTCTAATAAGTAAGCCTTGGGCCAAGCAGAAATGAGACAACCAAAAAATCTGGCTAAGCCATGACACTTTTAGATATTTCTCCCCAGAAGACATCTATAAGCCACTATATTTTAGGACCAAGGCTTTTTATCGTTCCTAAAGTGTTAGCAGGAAGACCATAGTAAAAAGCCAGGGCCAATAAATCATTATAAAAAATCGTTACTGAGCAGACACAGAAGCCAAATTAAAATAGAACCATCATCACTTTATTAAGAGTCATATTTTTTAAAATGCCCATAGGACAGTGCTTCTCTTATTTTTGCCCTAGTACTGAATCCTGGTTCTGCACAGAATTATCCCCAGGCAAGCACACACAAACACTTACAGATGGCTTTATTTTAATATGTACACATACCCTGAACAGCAGAAACTGTACATGCCATATCCTGGGACATGTATGCTGTCCACAAGCTCAAGCTGAGTGCCCAGGGATGCGAGCCCAGGCTGTGCAGTTACTGTGAGATACCATGGGCTGGGTCAGGGATGGATGGCTGTGGTCTGGGGGACAGGGTCATACACTTGACCTGTGCATGTGGCCCTGACAGAGCACCCTGTGTCACATGCTGGAGGTGCTGCTGCTCTGTGAGCTCCTGTGGCCACACAATGTGGATACACACAAGGACAACTGAGTAACTGAATAATCGGCTCCTTTCCAACTAATGAATGCAAATGCTAGGTGTAGCCTGAAGTAGGAGAGTAACCACGGCGCTGCCCTCTGCGTGCATCATGTTGGCTTGTCCAGGCAAAACATTATCTGTGTACAAACACAGGGCTGACAATTTCTGACCTTTAAATCATACCAAAAGACTTTGGTCCTGCTCTGTCTTGGTGTAGGGAGCTCTTGAAGGGAAAAGATAACCCTCTGGCCACATGGCACTTTGAAACCATGAACTTTTTAACAGCTGTCTGAATGTGACCCAAAGTGAGACATGAGATCATCTAGTAGAGAGGAGTCCATTCTGATAAGAATGAGGTAGAATTTGACCTTAAATTCCTCCTATGGAGATGAGACATCGCTAAGAGTAGACAAAAAGACTGAGATTGTACCTAGGAATCAAGGATTTCTCAGACAGATGGTGGGGCTGGAAGACAGAGGCATTAATTGCTTTTGTTTATTTGGTGGACGTCTAACCTGTTTCTTACAACAATAAGTGGGTCTTACTCATATTTGCTGTGCTATTCCTTTTTACACTTTCACAAAACTGATCAAGAGTAAACATTGTTTACTGCTCTATGATAGGAGTCACAGGGAGGCGCCATCACAAGTTGGGCTAAGATGTGAGACAGGATTTAGGGATCAGAACCTCCAAAAATTCAAATATATATGACCAAGCCTGCAATTTTAGATTGCCATTTAGGTACTGCCTTGACTTGAAAGCATGGAGTGCTTTGTTCCTGTTTCCAGTTCAATTTCTATATGTCAACCCATGTCTATTTTATTTAAAACACTAAACTAAGGCTAAGGAGGGACTGGAATCCACAAATACTCTCTTGTTCCTTCAACAATAGGCCAAAGAGTAATTCTTTTGTCTATATTTCATATTTCTTTCCAGTCCTTCCACTTCTGTGGTAGCCCCTGCATCCCCCTTCACAGTGGGGTGAAGGAAAGGTAGATTGTGGTCTTTGTGGAGACCATTAGCAACAACTTCTGAAAAAAACCCAAAACCCTGAGGTAATCTGACAGAATTAGAACTTGGCTTAGGGAGCTGAGAAAGGATAGACCTTTCTTGCCCCCTACCCTCACACACATTTGGTAGGACAAAAGTCTTCTTAGCCTGAGGCCCAAGCAACTAGTGGGAAAGGCTAGGGGAGGAGTTGGACTGTAGAAATGATTGCAGTTTACTTGCCTAGACAAACACATAAAAATGAAATGGGAGAGTCAACTGTGCTGATGGAAAGGCTGTAGAGAAATCCAGAAATACTGGTATGATAGCAGGATTTTCCCAGCATTAACTGTCCCCAAGCAGGTATGTCATAACAAAAATCAGGTGAAAGTTTAACTTCATCAAAAGCTGAAGCAGGAGAGAAGTTCCATGACACAATCATCTCAGAAACTCTGCCCACTAGCACTTGCATTGAAAAGAAAAAGGACAAATATGAGCTTGGGATGCTCAAACCATACCATCATTTGACTACCTTTGAATTTTCTTTATCCCTTGCCTTCAGTCCTGTTGGAGTAGGTGAGGCACAAACTTCCTTAGATTCCTTGAGTCACAAGCGTTTGTGCTGTTTGCATGGGGGAACATATGGTAGGGTGGAAGGCTGGAGCACAGCCACCCGAGGAGTACTTTTACAGGTGCTGTACAAGCAGTATCACATCACTGCCAGAGCAGCACATGCCTCAGGGCAGTCTAGCTCAGGCCCTTTACCCACAGTCCCTTCCACCAGCATTCCTCCCTTCCCCTCCATGGGGGATGCAGAGCCCTGGGTCTGCAGGGATGACCTCAAGGGGCAGTCTGGAGATGATACCAAATTGTGTTGCTTCTGCTTTCCCTCGCAGCTGTTGTGCCTCGTTCCTCTGCTTGCTTCCAAGCCAATAGCAGCCTCACCTGTTGTCAGCATTAAGGCTCTCAAGCTCTTTAAGCTCTTTGCTGAAAGATGCTCCCAAGTGTCAGATCCAATTGTGCCTAAGCCACACTAGTGAAGGTGCAACCCCAATAATAGTATGCAGAAATTATACTGAAGTGATAAATACTTGAATGATTATTCATTGGTCAAATGATTTGCTCTGATAAACTAAACTAGAATAGCACTGCTATATTGATTCAGGCTCTGAAAGGAACTAAACTGATTGCTGCAGCATCTAAATGCTGTCCCATGGCCGGCCCTCCCTGGGTTTCAGGGAGCTCTGTCCATTTGTCCTGCCTTCTGACTGCACTGCTGACATCTAGGCACAACCATTTCCTGGGATTTCCTGGAGACAGACCCTAGGATCTGTCATTTCTAGACTGTAAGAAAACCCAGAGTCCAATTGAAGCAAACTTACTCTCAGCAGTAATGTGTTTGCTAACAGTTCTCCAAACAGTGTTACTGCAGGTATTTTCTCTGTACACTGTGCTATCAGTGGGCATCTCCCACAAAGCCAATAGAGACCTGCTAAGTGTAATGACTGTACTAAGGACTGATCAATGGAAGTGAGTTGTAAGGAGTTATAATGGCACCACCCTTTCAGAAAACAGCAGCAGCAAATACGGCTGTTGCTTTCTGACAGTTCATTGTGTGGAGCCTGCTAACTACTGAGATTAGTAGGGAATTGAATCACATCATTAGCTGGACTACAAGACCACCTCTTGCTTCACTAGCTGAAGCAGCCTCAAGTCTCAAGCTTCTGTAAAAATAAGGGAAGATCCTTGAAGGCCAAGCAGTTAGCAGTTAAAATGCTGCAATGTACATGTGTATTTAAATATGTATGTGTATGTATGAAAATGTGCCTGTGGTAGGGACAATTATATCAGCCCAGTAACAGGAAAATAGATGGCCTTTATTGTTTGAGTACAAGCAGTTCTTTAAGTACTAGCACAGTTGTGTAACAGCACGGAAATTTAAAGCTGAGCTCTGTTTGCTCTAACCAATGCAAGGCTGGCACCCTGTCAGTTCTGACTCAAGCAGCACATTGTAGCTTTCCAGCCCCATTGGGCTGTGCGTCACAAGGAGAATTATTTCGTACTCCCTTCTCTTACTTAGAGACTTAGCAGAGCACAAGAAGCAGAATGGATTTTTTTTTTTTTCTGGTGAGTTGTGGGTTTCTATTTGCTTTCACTGGGATGCTCTGTAATAGGATGACTGCCAGACTGCTTTCTTACAAAATCACCTTACCTGAGTAACAGTGCTGTTCCTAGACAGGAAATATGCTTTACACAGTACTCTCTACTGTAAGCATTGGTGAGTTAATGAGGTCATAGAAATAAAAAAAAAGTTAGAGATTTAAGGATTTTAATTTCACTGTTGACCAATGTGAAGAAAATAACTCTGCCTGTTTTTCTCCCCACTTTTCTGCAGAGAGGTCTGCAGTCATTCTTAGTGAAGACCACTGAACAAGCAATAGAACTGAAGCAGCTGTGATTTTATCCTCATTTTATCTTTCTGCAGTCTAATTGCCCAGTCCTTTATAAAGCTTTATGATGGTCCAAAACTTGTAACACTAGCAGTTTACATTGTTGTTTGTTTGGGTTTTTTTTGTCAGATTCCACTTAAATCTTTATTTTCAGAATTAGCAAGCATCTCATGTTAACTTTCATCCTGAATAGCAGATGGTTTTTATTCATTCATGTATTGTCATAATTTTAAAATCTCTTTTCCTCTATTATGTTGTGACATACAATACTCATGTACATCATAACTCACTGCTTTATCTGGTGTTCAGTTCAGAAAATAGTTAACCCTTTTTTCCCCTCAAGGTAGCTGAGTAGGTATCCTCCTTTTTTCTCCCTTTGTTCTGAAAAAGGCTCTTTCTCCCTTCAATGTAGCTCCCTTCTCTGCTAGATGGGAAGAAGACAGGATGGGAATGAAAGAAAAACTTTGTGACTTCTCTCTTGCTTAAGTACTTGAAGCAACATTCTGTGGGTAGTGATTTCTGTAACCCTGTGTAATCATTCACCAGGTTCCACTTCACCTAGGGAAATCTTCCAAGCAGCAACAGAAGGAGACATGCCAAACTACAGAGCTTGTCATGGGCATCAAGAAACAAGCAGACCTATCCGAAATTGCTTTTAACTAAATGTTAGGCTCCTTCTGTTTTTAAATTCATTATGCTTCATTGCCCACATTTATACAGAAATCTTATTCTTTGAAGGCCTGAAAACTTAAATCTCCTTTAAGCAGACCTACATGCAAAAGGGACAGGTGCTACCTTTGACAGTGGAATTTCTGGATCATTTGGGTTCTTTAGGTATTTTTGTGTAAGCTTTACAGCTATAAAGGAGATTACACTCTACTTCAAGTTGTCAACAATATAGAAGAAAAACAAGGCTAAGACAAAACCCATACTTTTCAGTACTTTGGAAAACACTGGAAGAATTGGACATTTTCAGTGTGCCACACTGATTTTGAATATTGTTCTGATGCGCTGCTTTACAGTCCTAAGTAATACTACAGGTAAATGATGCCAGAAATTAAAGTTAGATTTCTTACGGGAATGTTTGATAAACATGGATTATTTGCACTACCATTCCCACAGAATTACGTTTCAGAGGATATTTTAAAAATTCAGTTAAAATCATTTTTAAGTGGTTGTTACCATCTGTGATAATATGCAAAAGTCTAACAGTCACAAAACAGCCTGAAACTTATTAAGATTTCAGTATATTGACTTCAGCTGAAGGCTGCTTGAATCTTGGCTTTGACTTGCATTTAGAAATAGATTTAGCTGGGAAGTGGCCATTGTCCCAGCTGCACACTGCTCAAAGTTCAACCATAATAACAAAGAAGTTTAAATGGGATAGACATCCAATCCTCTAGTAATTTCCAGCATGGTATATAACTGTATGATTAGCATTCACATGCCCCCACTGATGCCTACCAGTTTCTGTCTATGGCTCTAGGATAAATTATAAACAGAGGTAATTCAGACATCTGTCCTGCTCAGCCACTGCTGGGAGGTGGATGGGATAGTTGTGAGCCCTGCCTCAGCTATCCCAGACAAACCGGCCAGTGAGACAAGCCTGAGCCTTCTTAGAAACTGTGTTGTAAGTTTGTGGGAGCTGGAGGTGTCCATGTGTGTATCTAGAAGCTCCATTCAGAGACTGAGTTCCCAGACAAGCAAGTAGATAAGTCCTAGTTGGACTGGAATTAGGGCTGGCAGTATATTCCAGAGGCCTAATTGGTACAATCATTGCATCAAAGATGCTGATACTAAACCAAAACAAAACAAACAAGCTACCCAAAAAAACAAGAAGAAAAGTAAGAAAAAAACCAGTAAAATATTTGAAAACAACTGATGATGCAGGTGATTAAGGTGCTTCTCCTGCTTCTTTTTCCTTTTCCTAGAGTGTCCTGTTAAAGCTCTAAGACAGCTCTGGGCTATGCCCTTTCAAATCACACCTACCAGTCATTCCTTCCTCGCTTACTCATTGTCTCATCACTCATCTGCTCACATCTATCCATTTGCTAATGTCATTCACTACCTACTTAAAAATTATCTTTCATCCACTTACTTAATGAAAGATTCAGATAGCTCAAGGAGTTTTATTTTCTGTTTTAAACTTATTTTTCCTGCAGTCCGGAAGACTTCCTCTCAGAAATGAATGTGCAGAAACCTGTGGAACTTGGAAGGAGCTTACTCCTAGCACAGTTTTCACTCCCCAGAAATGCCTCAGGGCACAGAGCTTTTGACCTTCTCTATTTTCCTGCCTGCTGCCATTAGAACATAAGAATCTCCATAGGATCAGGCTGAACTTCTCTGCTGGCACAAGAAGCACTCGAGAATTTCTCACTCACCACATTTACAAAGCATGTGCTGAGCTCTGAAATGCACCAGATTTAATTTATCTCTAAGGCTAGTCACAAAAATAAATCACAGCACTTTTTTATTAATCATGTTTGAGGTAAACCCCTTTCTGCAGTGTACCCTCCTCTAAATTATTTTATAAGCAAACCCCCAACCTTCAAAATGAAACGTTTTAGACTTTGATATCTGACATCGACATTTATGATTACAAGGCCTCCAAATTATCTCTTATAATAAAGAAATTTCTAGTATTCAACTTACTCCACAATGCCTAAACTTTAGATAATATTTGTTTGCAGATCTTTGCAAATTTGTTCCTCTTTATACATTTCCCTTAGATATAGAAGATTCTCCAGTTTTTATTAGAAGTTTCCTAGCCATCATCATTAATTAAAATGCTCAATGCTTTAAAATAGACATAAATACAAAGAACTACAAATTTATCACAAGTAAAATTTGATGTTTAAGCCAATCTCATTCATTTTTTCTTGATTCTTGACTGCTGTGTTTGGTAACACTACATAAAAAAATCATCAAAATTTTATATTTTTCTTCTAACAGCCTTGAAATCTAACTTCCTTTTTTTCCTGGTTCTAAGTACAAAAAACCCTTTCAAATCTGTGAAAATCGCACCTGAAACTCACCTTTGTTCACCTCATTTCCTAGTGAGTTTAAATATGATTTTTCATATCTTTCTTCCAAAGGACTTACCTGAATAAAATAAACGCTGTAAAAACATCGTTTGACAGCGTATTTGATCTCAAGAGAAATTTTCTTGGAGATTTAAGGAAGTGAGAGACAATCATCTGATAATTTTATTTTGCTTTGCTTATAAGGACTGCAGTAATATTCCAGAAGCTAGAAAATCACAGGCTGAAACTGTGAGGCATTGAAAATCTTGAGTGAAATCTATCAGATGTTGTCAAAGAGCCCCAGCAGACAAAGTCAGGGGAGCCATGCAGGAGGCTGTGCAGGTGGGGAGCAGCATCCACCTGAACCTGGGCTCAGCACCTCTCTGGGCTCAGGCAGCAGGGAGGGAGGGAGAGAGAGAGGGAGGTCATTTTTAGCTCTCCAAGGGAGCTCCTGGCTGCTGGGGAGAGCTGGAGCAGGAGCCTTGGCTCTGCTCCCTGGCTGGACTCACACAATGAGCCCAGAGGGCTCTGCCAGCTCCCTGCTGGTGTCTGGCTGCTGCCTGGCAGATGTAAACAGCTCCTTAGCTGGAGGGTGACCATGGTGTTCAAAGCCAACACACAGACACACACAATGAATATTTTTACTCCCTCATATAAATTGTTAGACATTTGCTGCCAATTATTTGCTAGAAGTTAAGGCTTAAAAGCTTTCTGCAGTCCTTTTCTAGCCTTACTCCTCCCCCATAAAAAAAAAAAAATCAATCTTGCTTTGATTCTGAGTATTTCACAGATATTAAGGTAATTTCTGGGTGCTGGTACTTTGTTTAAATAACAGGAAAAATTTTTTGTTCGCCCAGGCAAATGTTCTACCTCTCACACATGTCCTGTTAGCAAAAGGGGACCTGATCCCCTAAGGACAGGAGCTGTGCTGAGCTACCTTACCTCAGCCCTCAGGATGAGCATGGCTGACATTTTGCTGACCAGGAGCCTTGCCTGAGACAAGAACTGCGGGCACAGGGCAAAGTTTGTCCAAAAAGTGAAGAGACAAATACTCTCCTTTGGCATCTCTTTTGAGGCCAAAGGGCATTAAGCACTACATTAAATCCAAAGTGCTGATTGATATTTTGCTGCTTGTACAATTGGGCATTAGCAGGGACAGGAATCTGGCACTGATTCCACTTCATACAGGAAACAGGGAAGAAACTCTTAATTTAATAAAACATTTCTCACTTACTACTGCCTTTCCTGGTTGAAAGAATCTCTTATACTCTGTCCTAGAAATACTTTTCTCTAAATACCTTTTCTCTATTCTAAATCGTGATGTTTTGACAGGGCTTCTATCTATTTCAGAAATCCAGTGACTTCAAGTTGGTCCTGTCCTTCCTGGCATTCTCACATCATGACAGTTACAGAACTCTTAATTTTTGTTTTCTTTCCTAATTTTGTTGTAAACATGCTGGAATAAGGACAACAGATTCAGAATACAAAACTTAGTATTTTGACATATTAAATACACCTGTTTTAAAGTTAAGGAGAGTAGGTTTTTGAATCATCTAGTCCCTTGTAATTTCATATAAATAGCATCTTCATGGTCTGCAGAATTTATTTCTATTCATATTCTTTGTTTGGGATATTTTTGTTTTGTTTTTGTCTGAGATGGAAGATGGCCTTTTCATTTTGTTTACAATGCTACTGCTGTGAACTTACTACCAGCCAAGTACTAAAATTAAAACAACACAGAAAACATGTACACAGAGCTCACTGTAGGGAGAATATTTGATTCCAAGTCTGTGCAGACATGGAGAGGAAAAGGGATTCACATTTGCCAAGTTACTGTTGTGGCATAATGCTGTACACAGGTGTGCTCCCTAAATACAGCCTGCCTTGAGGATGGGTTCAGCTGTCAGCACTCCAAGTGTACATTTTCTCTAAGCAATACCATATTTGGCTTGCATCAATGGCTATTGACCAATGTATTTAATCTTTATCACCTTGTGGTTGGGTTATAGATAAAACTTGCTGCCAAAATGATCTTCCTACTGCTTCCACATCAATCCATGCCTGTATCTCGTGACTATTCCTGATTTTTACACTATGATGTCATTTGTTTTAAACTTTAAGATGCACATTTTACACCAAGAGCATCTGCTCAGTTTTGCTGCTGAAGTCTGTCACTGCAGCAGCAGGGAGCTCCGTGAATTCACTGCGGAAAAGGAGGGGTTAATACAATGGAACCAAACCCTTTATTAATTTAAGCTCCTGTATCAGTTTCTGGGCCTTTTATACTGCTTAGGCTTTTGCTGCCTGCCAACCGTATCTCTAATTGAAGTTGGAAACATCAGAGGAGATGTCTGTAACCTCAGTGGCATTACTCTCAGCTGGTATGAGTGGAATGTTGGCTCTGCATGGGGAAACCATGGCTCTCCTTGTTAACTCCTGCTGATAAAGCCTGCATGAAAGCCACGCATACATCTCAGACGGAAATTTGGGTTTGGTTTGTTTGAACTGGAAACTATCACAGCTCAGTGATCTTTCATTTGTTTACCAACAAAAATGTAAATAGGGGGATTTGTGGGTCAATGCACAGCAGAAATGTTACAGCCTGGTGCAAAATAAGTGGCAGAAACTTTTCTTTGCATTCTCTTCTGTTGTCTGAAGGAAATAAATAAATAAAATAAACTATTTATTTTTTTCACCAGCTGGTTTTCAAAGCACCTCCATATTTAAATGTGAACTATAGCCCTTTCACTAAAACATAAAATTCTTGATTATAAAAGCAAAAAATATAAGAAAATATATTTCGTATTGGTGAAAAATGCTGTGTAAATTCATATTCTTTCTTTGGATGGTGGGTTACTATTTGCTTGTCAGTGACTGCTTAAGGGTTGTATACATAGACTTTAGCTTCCCCTGAAATCACTGTGAGGCTACCTTTACTTAATAATTAGGTATTTACAACATTTGTCTATGTAATACATTAAATCTCTGCCTATTTTCTGCATGCATATGCACATGAAGTTGTGAAATAAATGTTTTCTGAGAATAAACCTGTAGTGGCCACATTATTTATTGATCATGAGGCTGCATTTTGTGCGAATGCACAAATAAGTATGTCTGAAATCTATTACACAAATGGTGGGCATGTGTTTCAGGGCTGGTTTTTTTAAATGTAGTTTTCTTTTTAATGCTTGCCATACATCTCTATCAGCAGGTGGTGCAATGCAAAATGGAAGAACTGAGTTTTGTCTTGCTGTGATCTACTGTGGTTCCAGAAATGTATATCTGCCTTGCATCTACAGAACAGCACAGCATATATGATAGACTAGAACAGAATATTTCAGTTGGAAAGGACCTAAATGATCTTCCAGTCCAACTGCCTAAAAAAATCCAAATGCCTCTTAGACACTGACAGGCTTGGGACATCAACCTCCTCTCTAGGAAGCTAGTTCCACAGTTTGACCACCCTCTTGGTAAAGAAATGCTTCCTAATACTTAACCTAACCTGATGCAGCCTTGAGCCCTTCCCACACATCCTATCCAGAAAGAAGAGCTCAGCACCTCCCTCTCCCCGTCCTCAGGAAGCTGCAGAGAGCAATGAGGTCACCTGTCATCTTCATTTTCTCCAAACTAAACCCGTCCAAAGTCCTCATCCAGTCTTCACTGGACATTCTTTCCAGCCCTTTCACCATCTTTGTTGTCCTCCACTGGACACATTAGAGGACCTTCACATCCTTAAATTGTGGAGCTCAGAACTACACATACATTCCAGGTGAGGCTCCACAAGTGCTGAGATCAGTGGGATAATCACTTGTTTTGTAATGACCATGTTTGATGCACCCAGAATGGGATTTGCCTACTTGACTGCCTAAGCTCCCTGATGACTCCTGCTGAAACCACTGTCAACCAGCACTGCCAGATCCCTTTCTGCAGGGCTCATCTGCAGCCAGTCTTCTTCAAATTCATACCTTTGTGTGGCATTTCCAATCCTATTTGCAGAATACAGCATTTAGACTTGCTCAATTTAATTCTAATTATCATTGTCCAATGATCCAGTCTATCTAGATCCCCTGTAAGTCCTCTTGTCCCTCAAGGGAGTCAACAGCAACTCCCAGTTTGGCATCATCAGCAAACTTGCTAACAGTGCATTCAATCCTGAATCCAGATTGTTGATAAATACTTGAACACAACTGGCTGTCACTGCTACTGACCAGTCACCAGCAGTGTGATGTGGCCTCATTCCCTGCAACTCCTCAAGCCCTACTCTTCAGCCAGTTCCTCATGCTGCACACTATGAGCCCATCCCACAGCTGGACAACTTGTACAGAAAGATGATGTGAAGGACAGTATCAAAGGCCTTACAAAAATCAAGATAAGCTACATTCACCACGGTCCATTCACCCACTAGATGAATGAGCATATTAGAGACAGATATCAACTTAGTTAAACAGGACTTTCCCTTTGAGAACCCACATTGCCTTGTGCCTGGTAATTACATTATTATTTAAATGCCTTCCAGTAGTGCCCAGAAGGACAGTGAGGTTGGTGGCACACACAGTGCAGGCATGGCAGGTGACTGCTGCAGGACCCTCAGCTCACACTTCTTGTGAGGGGCCCTGAGTGGTGCCCTCTGTGTTTCTTCAACCTTTATTACCTCTGCAGGGAAACTGCTCTGAACGCCACTGATGTGCTCTGCTGTAAATCACTAACACAGAAGCACAGACGGCATTTTTGTGTTCCTCATTCATTCCATTACCAGCCTTACAAGGATGTCTGTATTTGTGATATAGTCCACAGATTCCCCAAGTCATATCAATGATGACATTGTGATATATATTATATATAAATTATATATAAATCACTTTTCAATAAATTGTATAATACAAAAGCTATACATATACACACCTAAGTATGTGCATAGTAATATATTTGCCTTTTCCAAGTCTTTTAAAATTAGTACGGAGAAGGTCTTGCTTCTAAAGTCATATTTTTACTTCAAGGTCTTTCCACTCTGTCCAGAGGAACTGGGTGCTGTTAGGTGGTAAGTACCACTGGAAAGTAGCCCACTGATCTTTTTCAATTAATGACATGAAAACGAGGGGGTTTTGCAAATTGTGTAGTTTATTGTGCTTCAGCGATTGTCCCAAAATACTGTAAAATTTATTATGATAAGTAGATAGCAAAAAAACCCCTGTGAGTTCAAAAATAGATGGCCCTGTTTGTTGGAGCTTCAGAAAAAGGCTGTGTGATACGAATGTCAATACTCAATAATTGATGACATTGTAAGGTGATTTTGTTTCAGAGTTCAAATGCTCTTGTTGTATGCCAAAAGTCTTTCAAGATCATGTGTTCAGAAGTCTCTTAAATAGCTGGATATTTTAAGGGGGAGAGGGAGTATCAATTTTCAGAAAAACTAAAAGAGTTTTAATAATTATTATTATTATTATTATTATTCCTCAGTTTACTACAAAATACATATGGCAACTAAGACAAAATATCTGCAAGGTTTAGGTATAATAAAAGTAGAGACAAAGATTTATCTCTTCTAACATGGATGGAAAGAAATCTATAGACGAGTGAAAATCTGTAATGTAGTAATTGACTTACTGTGGAATGATTCATGTCTCAATTGTGTGTGAAGTACAGATAGGAGATATTCCAGAGCACAGCACACAATGTACCCTGCACTGTAAAATAGCAAGAGTCTTTAGGCTAGAAAAAGCTTATGAGACAGGCACAAATACTTTAACTACTGCTATGAATGGGGGAGCAGAACCACTCTGGGTTTAAGCTCGCTGTAACAGTAGCTCCCATGTCAGTGGAAACTGATGCCTCTCATGTGATGAGGGGTAATCTGGAAGATGCTGACACATGCCACGTGACCAGATGCAGAATGTAAAATGTCCCTTACCAGCTCCTCATGTGACATTGGCATCCTTTAACTGAATTTCAGTGGCACATTTTGTTTTGCATTTTCTCAAATGCATGCATTTTCCCTTCTAAAATCTACCTCATAATGACCAAACGAAGTAATTAGGTTTTCTACCAAATGTGAAGAGGAATTTTGATATCACAAAGTGGAAATGCTTATCACAATTAACTTTATCTCTTAATAATTGTTGGTTTTCAGCAAAGAAAGGAGAAGAGAGATAAAGCTTTCTCTGATGGTCTCATCTAGTGGATAGCTAAGACATTTTTTAAAGAATAATTTAGTGAAGTGCTATTTAAAATTATTAAGAATTTAAGTAATGGTGTTAAAATTGCTGCTCAGCTCCAAAGACATCAAATTCAATCCTGGTATGTCAGCTACAAACTTGGAGGTGGTTTGGAGGACAAGTTTTGGGAAGACATGTCTAGACTTCCTTGTAGAGATAGACTTCATCACATCACCCATTATTCAAGACTAGGACCTTGAGCCACCACTGTGGTTTTAATTCAGGATCATTGAAAGTAGTCCAATAAGTTCTCTGTAAAATAAAATATTTTTAAATTATAATCAACAGTAGGTAAAATTATGCCACTCACAGATTTTATAAGGAAAGATTGAGGTGTTGTCTGCATCTGGTCCTTGGAAACATTTCAACTGCTTGCCACAAACCTTCATCATAAAAGGCATAGGGCAGTCTCCAGATAAAATTAAAGTGTTAAAACAGACAGATCTGATCCTAAAAATTTGGGGGTCACTTCTCTCAGACTCTTGCTAGCTTTTTTATTTCTCCAGATGCTAGTTTGAGAGGACAAAATATAAATGCTTACCCACATATTTCAGGTAATTTTAGCTTTCTCTCTCCTCCTTCTGCAATGGAGTTACTTACCTAGTTAACCTACTCCTGAGGCCCTCCTCAAGTGACTTTATGTCTGAAACACATACACTTTGAAACACATTAATTTCTCAACAGTTCAGCCTATCCATGTCATTACTCTGTACCACACCTCTTCAGACATGAAACTCATTTTGTTTCTGGCAGTTGCCGTTCTTCTACAGGATTTACTGGTGAGGAACCAGCCTTTGGTGATATACATGGGCACCATCTCCTTCTAGATGTATTTGAAAAAGCAGTGGGAAACCAGGTGCTTTTCTATTAGCCCTCTGTCTGCCTGAATTTCTAGTTTTGTGGATCTGGCACCTTTCAGATGGCAATTCATTGTGGCAGGGAAGTGAGCACAGTGTTTTGGCTTCTGTGGCCTTCTTTGTGCTCTGCAGTAACCACGTTCCTGCTGCCAGGGGACCATGGCCAAACTGCTGCTTTTCTGAGAGAAAACTGACAAGCTCCTGCTTGAAGCCTGGAAAAATACTCTCAATAGGTAAGTCCTCAAGTGCACCAAAACATGGAAAGAAAAATTCCTTTCCCAGAGTTCCACGTCACCGATTCTTGACAACTTATGACTTTGTTTTCCATAATCTTGTCACTCTGGGTAGGTTCTGAACATGCAGATTGTGTGAGTGGGAATGGGTGAAATGAGAAGGAATCTGTATGTAGACCCTCAGCAAAGAAATAAATTTACTGAAGTGTTGTCTGCATCTGTGTACTTAAAGAATTAAGTCTTTAGCAGATATGGATTAATATGAAGTCTTTGAAATCTAGAAACTCATCCCATTTACTAAACAGGAAATTTGTCCTTGAGCATCTTGTTCCTTTTGTTCTTCTGGATTCTTATTAGTATCTTGAAATTCAATTTTAATAAATTGTAGCAAGACACAGTAATCTGACTATAAAAATTGTCAACATAACTTTTAGCAAAACAAGCCCTAATTTTTGAGATACAGACAACACTTAATACTTGCTGAAGCTGATAGGAGCAAAAAACATAGCATTTCTAAAGTGGTCTGAGATTTTTGTAACCAAAATGATCTATTTTATTTTATTTTATTTTATTTTATTTTATTTTATTTTATTTTATTTTATTTTATTTTATTTTATTCTTACCAAAAGCTGCCTTACATAATTGCCTACTTGGCTTCATGACTCACACTAGGGAAACTGAGAACACTATTCTTAATAACTAATAAAAATGTGTTGAGCTTCTCACTGATGATGGAATGGGGTTTATGGTGCTCCCTATTCAGTATGCTGGAGTTCCTAAAAGTAACTTTTAAACAGAATCTAAACCAGTAGTTTTACATTGCAGCTAAATTTTGAAGTAAAATATATGTGTTTGGATGAACTGCCATTCTTTTTCTAGTTATAAATTTAGAAACCAGGATATCCTATGCTTTGTATACATCTTGTAAGTTATGAAGTTGCTAGAAAACTGGCTTAAATCCATAGCTTCTAGGTAACAAATAGTTCTCACTTTGCTTCTAGGTAACAAATAATTCTCACTTTGTTTTTCCACGTATAAGGGAATATAATTTCTGCCATCTGCTTCACCGATTAATTTATTTTGCAGTAACTTCATCTGTTGTCTGCAGTGACTTCAGTTGCAGCTTAAAAAACTCTCTGATCAGACTCGCCAGTAATGTATTGTAGGTTTTAATTTCTTTGTTTTATTTATGGAACTCATCACTTTTCTACAGTGTTTTTTAATGCCTACAAGAAGAAACTGATATCTCTACATCAGAAAAGGCAATTAGAACACAATTTCTTGCTTAGGACAGACCAAAATCTATAAAGAATAATCTTTATACGTATTTTTCTTTAGGAATTTTTTTGTAACTAATGAATTTTGATGTGTTAGTCTTTGACAGTTTATTCTGAGCTGTTATTTAAAGGTCTGAGTTTTTTAAAATAACTTTTGTTTTCAATTATTTTGATTTGCCTAATATGAATATCTGACAAGGTATGCAAGATGTGTTTTCATGGCATTAAGTATTCAGTGAAAAAACTGTCTTCAGATACTTTTTTCCCCTTTTTATCCTGTTGCACTGTACTGTAGCATGAGGCTGAAAACATACCCTCAGCACTGCTGAAAAGTTGTTTGTGGCACCATGCTGTGAGGTTGAACATGAACTAAAAATCTTGCAGATAAACTGTTTGTGGTGTAAAACCATGGCGCAGAAATCACTTGTCACTCTAGACACTGCAGGTCTTCCTGTTCCAGAATTTGGAAAATCATCCTGCTCTGTTTATTCCACTTCTATGAGTCAGTTAAATCACAGTCTTTGAACTCCTCATACACATCTCCTCACACAGCACCCTTACAGAACTGGATCTTCTTTTCCAGTATGACAGCATTGTTCAGATCTAATAAAAATGTGGAGGCATTGCAGGCAGGCAAATGCTGTCATTCCCTCTGTGACTGTTCTTTGAGGCTGAGGGTGTAGATTCATTCCTCCAAAAGGATACAGGCTGTATCTGATCAGAATTTGGCAATCACTTCTGTGTAAAAAAATTGCAGTGTGATCTTTCTATTGTAAATTCTGGTTTTGTTATTTTTCTGTTTGTTAGCTGTGGGTGAAACTGGAATGAGAAAAGTGAGGATTTTTATTAACAGGGTAAAGAAGAAGGAGTTGGACAGTCACATTTGGGCACCTCAGTACAGGAGGAAAAATTGCATTTCCTTCTAGCACAGTGGCATCCTGTGCTAGAAGGAAACCTGTTATGTCTGTAGCTCTCCTGGTAAATTCAAGCTTAATTAAACATTTCTGGAGAGTCATTTGCTATTAAATGCTTCCACTGGGAGCCAAAGTACATGAGGAATTACATAGCACTTTTGTCAAAAGATAATACATGGGGCACTATTTGGTCTATGGCAGCGACAATCATAACCTTGTCAAAAAATAACCTTTGTTTAAGCAGGATTAAGAGCATATGAATGTGTCTGCCCCTAAACATTATCCACTATCAGAAGTGTTCACAGGCAGACATTCAGAGAAATCCTAAATCTTGACTTCTTTTTCTCCATTCAACATGACCGATATTTTAACTTAGATTGTACTTAGTTCTATCCTAGTACAGAGCAGGCTAGACTGCAAACCATAACTACTTGTGGGTCTATGGCTAGTCAAATAATAATAACTTGGAAAGCAAGAAATGCTAATTTTCTGGCACTTGTTTTCTTCTCAAGAGAATATAAGATTTTAATTTTTTTCTATTAAAGAGATACACTTTGATTCTACCCATAGTCCCAAGGATGTTTTGATAGCAAGAGTCAAATTGTTACACTGTATCATTTCTACTAGTTAGAAAATTTCTTAGGTTTTTATTTATCTGGATTGATAGGGTGACTGGAATACAATTGTTCTTTATGAGAAATAATGAAATAATATTTTAAATCTGACAAAATCATTGCTCAAGCTGATGACATATTTGCAATTATTTTAGCAGTTCTTTGATCAACCTATGAGAAATAATCTAGTATGTTCAATTGCAATTTTATGTACTGTTGATACTTGTGCTATAAATAAGGGATTGCATGTAGGTCACTCGACTGTTTGGTTGTAAAATCGTTTACTTAACATACTGATGTCATTAAATTATTATTCCAGGTCACTGGGTAATCACACTGGGTAATCACTGGGTAATTTTTAAAAGAAGGAAACATCCTTTCATGGAATCAGCTTCTAATTCAGCCCATGAATTCCTTTAGTTCCAGATCTATTTTAAGCAAAACATAAAGGGCTGCAAATATGTTTGTATTGCTTACACTTCTCTGTGTGCAATTCATGGAATCATAGAATGGTTTGGGTTGGAAGGGACTTAAAAAATCATCTAGTTCCAACAACCCTACCATGGTCAGGGGTGTCCCCCACCAGACCAGGTTGCTCAGAGCACCATCCAGCCCAGCCCTGAGCATTTGCAGGGATGAGGCTCTGCAGCTTCTCTGGGCAGCCTGTTCCAGTGCCTCACCACACTCTCGGTGAAGAAGTTGTTCTGAATATCTAATCTAATTCTACTCTCCTTCAATTTAAAGCAACTGTCCTTTGTCTTATCTCTATATGCCTTTGCAAAAAGCCCCTTTCCAACTTTCAATATTCATTCAAATATGAATAACTTGTTTTGGCAGTCCAGTTTTTGGATTCTGAGCTGAAGCCTTCTGAAAGCATAAGAAGGGCAGTCAGGTCTCTTGATATTGCACAACAAAAGTGGGATAGGAATGAGTAAGTGGCCTGAAGCGGTCGTGCTCGCTCTGACCTGTAGCCACACTGCTTCAGGTTAGTCTTCTAATACAAGACTTACCCTAACAAGCAGGATGTGACAGGCCAGTGCAGAGCTGGGGAGTGAACTATCAAATCACTGTGGCAGTGATTAAAATCAGGGCTAGAACTCACTCCCTGAGTACTACTGCTCTACTTATTTGGGAGAGCAGGAACAGTACAGGGCATTAACGTAATCTTGACTGATGGTTCATAAACTCTTCAGGAATTTATCCTCTTGTTTTTAATAAATGTAATGGGAACAAGAATTCAATATGCCTAATTTGATTAATACTAGGTGAAAAGCATGGCTGGGCTAGCCATAAGTGAGTATGAATTCAGTTTCACAATAATTCAGATTCAGTGGTAAAACTAGTTTCCCATTCTTTTTCCTCCTCTCCATCTCAGCTGGCTCTTTTCTGCCCCAAGCTGCTCATTCCCACGCCCTGTCCCCTCCAAAGCAAATGTTATTTGTAGTCCAAATCAGTTCAGTGATCCAGTTTAGATTGCAGTTCCACAAACAGTTGTGTTGACACAACTGTGGAGGTGGTACAATGTGGGGAGGCAGGGATGAGTGGTTAGGGACTGCACATTGTGAAATGACAGCTTGAAAGTGATACCTGGAAATGAAAGACTTTTTGCATTAGACCTATGGAGCCATTATCACAATTATAAATCAACAAATCAGAACATAAATCTCAGTAGAGAAAGTCAACAAAATAAATCACCTTGTCTTCATACAAATGCTAAAGCTGGGGTATTCTGGTAATCTGCCTTTTTCTGCCTTTTGTTCTGCCAAGCTGAAGCAATAGCTGAAATGTTCAAGACTGTCCTGAATTATAAAATGGGTTGCACATGTTGTTGTTTTCCTTCCCCCCTCTTCCCCCAGTGAGTTTATTTTTCATTTTGAATGTTGCTGTTGAACTCTGTCATTGTAATGCTCATCTAATTCCTCATTCAGTTTAATAGTTAAGCAGTAATTAGAAACTATCACTGGGGAAAAGGTATGCTGCAGCTATTTGATGTGACCCAGCCTGACAAAAAATATAAACTGTCCAAAAGTAGCAGTAAGAGAATTGCAAAGGACCCATTCTCACTCAAATTCAAAGTAAAATATTAAACCCTATATCTTAGAACAAGTGCTACTTCTCATAACCATTTCCAAACAATGTACAGTATGGTTTACAATGGAGAAAAGTGAGAGTAGGCTTTCTTTGCTGAAAGAACTGAAATGAAGGAAAAGGCAGAAAGCACAATAAAGCCAGTGGCTGTGTAACAGGTACGACAGGTCCTTCCCACATCCCAGCACTTCTCTGGACAAAGCCCTCCCATTCAGAGGTCTGTAGGTGGACCCGTGGGTCAGGCACACGTCGGAACCCAGGACATCCCTCTGGCTGTCCTGAGCAGCCAAGACCCCCGCCAGGGGGCTCAGAGACCCTGGTACAGAGCCCAAGATGCCTGTGGTTTTGATTATGACCCGTGGAGCAAATTACCAACCTTAGATGAAGATCTGCAAGCCACAACAGTTAAGTAGAATGATAGTGAATTTATCACAAGGTGAAAAATAGATTTTGGGGTTTTTAGAATGGGGGTTTAGAGGGCAAGATGGAGGGATCTGGGCATGTCCAGCCTTTCTCTTTCTTCTTCTTCTAGGCCTCCATCTTCTGGGTGATGTTGGCACTTACAGATTGGTCTGGAGTAGAAGCTCATTGTCTAACATAGGTGATGGGTATTGGAAAGTAATTGTAAACATTGTATATGTAGTTTTTAGTATAAAGACATAACACCACCCTGGGGGCAGGCAGAGTGCCTGGACTGTCTTGCTGAACGGACCTCAGCTGGACAGGAGAAAATATTTTATAGATAAGGATCAATAAACAACCTTGAGACCGAGAAATGAAGAGCTCTGACTCCTTCTTCGAGCGCTGGGCTGGGAAAAGAGACTTTCTAACTTACCTCGGGGTCACTGACCAGCAAGAGGCCCCGAGAGGCACAAGCTGAGGATGTAACATGGCCAGTGATGTCTCTGTTCTCAGCCTCCTTGGCCCCACAGTGGCCGAGCCAGGGAGGGCTGGGCTCGCCTGCCCTGCACCCAGCACTGCCCTTCTGAAACCTGCCTGTACACTGCTGTGAAACCACTTCTGTCCTTCAGAAAATCTTCCAGTAAGAACACTAAAATATTTCTTCAAGGCAGGGAAAAAAACCCAAACAACTGGTTGGCTCTCTACCTACATTATTTTTTTTACTGCTTTACCTATTCATAAAATAAGGTAGGAGGGGACAAAATATTTATCTTCTCCTTGTGGACTAACATCCCAAAGAAACCCATGAGATTAAAGGGAAAGGTGAGGAATGAGAGACCTACATATCAAACCCTGCTTTTCAAAATCAGGAATGTAGTGGGAGGAGGAAGGAAGCAGGATCAGTCAGGATTGAATGAAAATATATTTGCAATAACTTTTGTCCAAAATGTTTTCTGTGATTTTTATAACAATAGAGCAAACATCCCTCCTCTCCGGAGGCAAGACCAGGCCTTAAAAATTTATTTTACATTTCTGTTTCCATTGTGGTATGTTTACTGGTTGCAGTAATTTTATGATTGCTTTTCAGTGGCTTGGAGGCATAGAGTATGCTTTATTTCTAGATCAATATTGCAACAAATTGCATTCAGCAAACTGTGAAATCTGCTAGGATTTTTCATTGAAATTTCTCACCTAACCCATGGCACATGCATTCTGGCAGATTTATTGGATGACATTATCCTCCCTCACCCCTTGACCTGACCCAAAGGCATAGAGAAGCTCCCCTCCCTGCCCACACCAAGGGCTCCCCCTGCCCTGCCCAGGACCCCATTTCAGCCCCCTGGGACTGTCAGCTCCTGCCCTGGCGTTGCCAGACCACAGCTCCCTTCAGCCCTGCCCTGCTGGCCCCACTGAGCTGGGGTAGGGATGCCCTACATACCTATTACTGAAGCCTAAATGTGAGAGACATGTCTCCAGGGTTTCCATTACTTGGTGGTATCTCAGCCATGGACTTTTTGGCTGTTGCTTTGCACTGTGCACAGAAGTCCTGTGTGTTTCACAAATGTCACAGGCTATGTGTTCAAGACTTTGTCTGTTCCATGTCAGTTTACCTCACACTCTTGGCTAAAAAGAAGCCATGCAACAAAAAGGTTGTGAGTGATGAAGGTGCAGAACCTTCTTCTGAATCAGAAAAAAAACCTTTTCAAATGGGAAATGCAAAGTCAGCTCTTACAGATCTGCAAATTCAGGACCCAGGCAGAGAGCTGAATAGACAATAAAATTAGGAAACAATTTTTGAATAACAACTTTTTGTTCTGGATAAAAATTCCAAAGTACTTATTAGACTTTAAGAGCTCTTGACATTTGTGGATTTCATAGTCATGACTAAATTTGTTTTCAAGATTTTTTGGCACTGCAGTGTTTCCATATCGTAGAAAACAGGTGTTCCTGGTTCTCCAATCTCTAAGGACAGAGGTCCACTAACACTTTTCCTTCTGACAATATTTTCCTCTCAAGCTGCTTGCTTCCATTCCCTTACTGATATTTATCTCCTCAGCTCTGCCAGTGGAGTGCTTGATAAGATTTTACTCAATAGGATCAACAAAATGTTCTAAGCTAAGAAAAATGCTCCAGAAATGGAAAAAAGGGGTATTTTCAACACAGATTATTTCACTAATCTACTTTAGAGCATGGCACTGAACACACATTGTCCTGCAACATGACACAACTGAGGAAGTGATAGATTGTGGTACAAGGAGGGAATGAATAGCTGGAGTGAGAAAGGACTGAAATTTATTAAATTGGTTTTGTCACCAGAGAAAATGAAGTCTGTAACTGCTCTACAGCCCTTGTCTAAGTAGGGCTGGACAATATGAAGATTAAAAAGTACTGATAGCAGCCAGGGGCTCATCTATATGATCATCCCACAGGATATGCTGCAGCAGGGAATTTAAACAAACAAAGTGCTGGTAAAACAAAGCTCCTAGGGTTGAGGATATTTTGGTTACAAAATTATAATACATCTATCCTTCAACTGCAAATCATCCTTTTATTTTTCTAGTGGAAAACTAGAACAAGTGTTTATAAAGTGCATCTTTGTGCACCTAGGTTGATTGTGCAAGAAATTCATGAGAAAGTCTCACAGGAATAAGAATTAAGAAAAACTGAGATTTTCAAACTTTACAGGGAAAGTATTACCTTGGCTTGGACAAGAAGAGCTTTGCTTGGTATGTGTAGGTGTATGCTCTTGATGCATTAGCAGACTCTTTTAAATCTATGGTGTTTTCAGCTCAGGTGCTGATTAAGAGCTTAGACCTTTATGATTACTTTATAAACAGTCAAGGCAGTTTAAGATGTCTACACCTGCCATGTGGTTTGGAGGTGGAACCATCAGTGCAGGTGTTGTGAGCAATCTTGCAAGGGTTTGCCAGGCAGAGCTCGGGTTGCTGTCCCTGTTGGGTGCCTGTGGCAAGGCAGGGGAAAACACTCCTGAGCTACCCCTGGTATCAGCTGAGCTCGGGGGCAAAGACATTCTGCTGAGGACTGGGAACAAATCTCAGAGTGCCTAACTGTAAGCCCCATTTAGAGGCAGAAATGATCACCTCTACCACCTTACAAACCAAATTAGAGATCTAACTTCTGTGCTTCCCCTCTTCTCCCTCCTGGATTACTCTCAAGTGAGACATTACAGGATCCGGACCTCATCAGAGTTTAGGAAATTAGCATACTGAATGCTAGGCTTAAGCTCAAAAATTTCCAAATGTATCTGAAATGGCTTTAAGTAAACCAGAAAGAAAATTCTTAAAAATAATAGTGATATTATTATTAGCTTTGCCAATGGTAAAGTACATTCACTTCTTAACACTTGCTCTGAGCAACCACGGCCTCTAATAGACCACAAAATTGTCAACTGCTAGCTGAAAAGGAGATTAAAATGCATACTGATTTGCAGTAATTTATTATAGGTCCTTCTAGGAAAAAGCACAGAATACTTCTGTCACTAATAAAGTTATACCGAAATGGGATTCCATGGGATTCTGCTATCATTCAAATAACATTATACACGCTCTTAATAACCTTGCACTGCTAATAACCTTCTACTGCTAATCTTTGTATAATATGAAACTGCAAATTAAGAAGTCTTTTCATGTACAGGGGCAAGACTTCATTTAAAGACCTTGATGGTGTAAGAAACAGACTGAAATAAATCCATATTGCAAACAGTCAGCTAATGAATGTGAAGATAAAGAAGGACTTGGGAAGACAGAAGCAGTGCAATGTCAAATCTTTATTTTGTACAGTTTCTTACAGAAACTATTCCTGTTAAAGTAGGAATGTACCAATACATGAGTGTTTTCTGCAAACTAAGAAATGTCAATGGTAAAAATTATCAATGAGGTTGAAAAAGTAAAATTTCTTTATATTTGGTCAGATAGAAAATTAAGATTAATGGATTCTGATTAGTCCCATATTCAACTTAGGAAACACAGTAGCTTAGCAATACTAAATATCCTATTCACTTCTTCTTTTTATATCAAGTTACAAGCCAAGACTTATGCTGATTTTATAAACATTGTTTGTTCTTATCTTAATTTACTATTTGGGCTTATCATGGTTTAGCTTTGATTAAATTAAAATCAGACCATGGTATTGAAGACTTTCATTCTAAGTTCTTCCTGTAACATTTTTTTCCTAAGAGGAACAGTCTGTTTTATTTTGATAGAGTAATTGAAATTCACTGAAATAATAAAGCTTACTCTTTAGCATATCCAGTTGGTGTACCCCTGCCACACAGTTGGACAGATCACAGCACTGGCAAAAACATTTTTCTGGCAGCAATCCTTTCACAAACAAAAAAGGCTTTCTTTTGTCCTTTTTCAGGGGTTGGGGGTGTTTAACACCAAAAGAACCACACCCTGGTTTTGAAACACAAGCATGATTTAGAGCCAGGTGATTAAAAATGTATTTTTCATTATTCCACAATTAATAAAAAATGGAATTTCCTCTTGCAAACTCTGCTGTTCTTGTGTCTCTAGCCCACCTCAGCCACAGCACTACCACCAGTTTTCACAAAATGGTATTGTACTCTTCAGTGCACGTGTTCCAAGGCTGGCACCACGGAGCAGGGCTGTGGGGAGAGGACAGTCACACCCCTCTGCCAGTCATTCTGTCTTGTGGCCCTCACTGCATGGCCCTGGAGGTGTGTTTGTGCTAAACAAGAGGATCAAGGACCTGCTGCTGAAACCAAGTGGCCCTGAGATGCTGTTCCCACACTGCCAGGCACAGCTCCTCCTTCAGGACAGGTGTCCGTGCCGTGGTGCACATTGTCCTGTGATCTCTGACATAGCCTGGACATCCAAGATGTAATTACCCCTGCTCACCTGGGAACTTCTTCAGAGAAAGAAGAGCCAGCAAGGTCCATGGTCAGGGGTCCAGTGTTCACATTCAATTTATGGGCACTTTTATTTAATTTGTTGATGGCCCTCTCTGTCCCCAGCCCAGCACGCCCCCTCTGCTCTGCCTAGGCACAGGGCCTGCTCACACTGGCACGGGGCCTGCGATGTGGCTTGGATTGTGACTGTTCATGTCTGAGGATATATGAAGCATGGAATTATAGAATCATAAAGGTTGGAAAAGGCCTCCAAGATCATTGAGTGCAACTGTTCACAGCCCAAAAATCTACAGATCTCGCAGCCAGGAGGGGAAATACAGGAAGAACATTCAGACAGTGAATGAGTCAAAGCCGAACAGTGAACAGCTAACAGTGAAAAATGTCCAAATCTGGTTGCAAATCTTGGAAAGTGTGTCATGAATATGGCAGAGAACTTAAAATTTGTGTCCCTGCTTTCCTCTTACTTTTCTCTGGGTATCCATGTTAAAACACCTGGAGAGTACTCAGGTGATTGCTAACAGCAAATAATTGCAGCAGAAGAGAACAGGAACTGTACTTGGACTTTATGAAACCCTGAAGTCACCAAGTTCTCTGAAAAATCCAGCTGAAAGGCATGTTACATGGGGAAACAGCATTAGAGGACCTTTTTTCTTTTTTTTTCAGTGTCTTCACTCATGACATGCAAGAGAAAAATAACCCCACCAGGGTGTCCGGAAGATAAATTCATTAATATTTGTGGAGAACTAGAGCACTACAACGAGAGTACTATGGGAAAGCCCATGAGAAAATGAGTGATTCTCTATTCAGTGCTGCATTTGGATGGAGGGCAGTAAATAATGGATAGGGCAGACATTGAGAGGTGAGTCTAAAAAGAAATATTGAACAACTATCCATTCATTGTGCTCTGTTCATCTTTTCCTGATCCTGCTCTCTGCACCTCCCATGAAGTTTGTTGAATTTAATCTCATCTGATTTTAGTTTATAGACTAAGGTGTCTAGTTTGTGCTTCCCCTGTAGTCAGTGAAAAGAGAAAGGTACCTTGGGAAGCAATTCATCACACTAGCTCTGACACCTGTGCTAAAATGAGGTGATCACTGTCTGGGGTGTCTATCTCTTTTCCTGGACACACACTGATGGAGTGCAGAGAAACAATTTGGCTTAGTCCTCCAGAGTTGGGATGACTTCAGTGTTTAGATTAATCCCTCCCTAAATCTCAGTCTGAATGGAACAGTGTGCCATCCCAAAACAGGTAAATCATTTTAACAGCCTTGTTTTCCTTCTGGTTTTCTGTGAATCATGATCTGTTTTGCACTGTGAAGAAAGATGCTGAAATTTGCATTAGATTGTCACTGACAAGATGCTTCAAAGGTGCTATTTGTGGAGCAGCTGGAGAGTGATGGCATGACACCTGATTAGACACAGAACATCTGTTTTTGTTTTCACTGTATTGTCTAGAGAAGAATCCCTCCCTTTCTTTGTGTCACTATACGTTGAAGGTTCCTTCATAGTACACAAAACTGAAAAAAATTAGAGTGATTTTGAAAGAAGCTATTTGCATTAGGAAACAAGTATCCTTCCTCATTCTGGGCAAATTATTTTAATCATTCATATTGCCAATCTGATCTTTGTATTATGCCAGGGTGAGGAATCACACACAGTGCACAACCCTGTTAGCAAATAATACAAAGCCAATGATGAAATTTATTTTTGTGATTGAATATGTATTTAATTTTAAATCCAAGACAAAGGGGATAAATAAAAGCTCAAATTAAATAGTTCGGTTGCAATTAGATGGGGGAGAGGTTTTCAGGTATAATTTTTTTTAAATTTTATTTATTATCTTTCTGTTATTAAAATGGATTTGTGAGAACTTACATCTGTATTACAAGGACCAGGATCCTATGAGCTTCTGAGGACTGGGCTTCTTGAAATGGTGAGTAACTAGCATAGATTTAAATAAACTAGTAGCTAGTTTAGATTGAAATAATTTTTGCTTTTCATGAAACCTTGGTGAGCTCAAATCCAGTTGTATTTTATTTGTTATGCATTCTTTTCTTCTTCCAGGATTGCTCTTACAAGGCATCTTTTGTAAGTGAAATTCATGACTGTATTTTTGATGGTTAAATTTAAAAACTTATTTTGAAAGGGCGTTTTGTAGGAAAATGCAGAATAGGAGGTTAATTAACAGAAAGCTCAACAATCAATCATCTTCAATTAAATTTTGGCTATAGCTAATGCAGTTACAAGCCTGTGTCAGCCTCTTCACTCCAGGGACGAGTCAAATACATAATGCAAATCCACCCTACTTTTCTTCATAACATTAATATTCATTCTATAAAATTTTCATGGTAGGTGAAGTTCTGCATTTTATTTTCTGACAGCAACTCAAAATAGCAGTTTTATGCTGGTATTTTCATTTGTTTTCTTTATTTTCTAAACACTCCTGTTTCTTGTATCCCCAATCAGGCAATTCCTTTGCCACATGCCTACACCAAGGCCAACTGCATCCTATAATGAGCATTGAAAACAAACCAATAAATCAAAGAGCTGACCAAATGAGATAATATGGCTTTAGAAGCCACCTAAATAAAAGTCAAGGTGGCTTCCAAATGCTGTGTCAGATATTACTAAGAATAAAGGTGGAATTGCTAAAAAGAGAAATTCCCTACATTTAGCCATTGCTAAGACATTGCTGGTGACCTGTGACCTGCAGGAAGTGATCATCTGTAGACTGGGTAACAGAACAGAATTTCAAAGGACTGATTTAAAAAGTTGTGACTTTCAGTAGTTTAAAAGCTTTATTGGAGGTTGGTGTAGAGCTATGTTAGAATTGACTACATAAAGACACTTCATTTGCTCCAGTGAAAAGCTGGATTAAATTAGTTTAAGTGGCTTTGCACTGCAGTGAATGAAGAATACTCACATAGTTGGTTTTGCCATGGAAATGGCATCTCAGAGAGAGGTAATGCTAAGCAGCTGTAAAGTAAAATATATTGAAGTCCGTGTGTTGTGCAGTGAACATCTTCCCATGTCCCAGGGGGCCTGACCACATCAGACAGGCAGCTGAAAAGGCACTTTCTATATGATGGAATTTGTTTCATATTTTTATGAAGGTTTGTGAGGTATGTCCTACATGTTAAAGGTCCAAAACATGCAATGGCACTCTCTATATTCTCATCTATTTACAGATGTGCAAAAATGGAGACAGGGGCTTCTGCACAATCCCTCCCTCAGCCATTATCTACATGGGTTTACATTACCTTGCTAATTTATTAAATTTTACCTTGTTCTCATATGCACAATGCCACTTCAGTCTATAAACAGACAACTTCTCCTGGGCAGTCAGTCAGGATAACACAAAACCTCAGAGCTACCTCTGTGGGTAGTTATGGATAAAAGACACAAAGAACAAAGTGAGGAAGGATCAGCTCTGGCCAGAACTGCTCCTTGAACAACATCAGTGGCTGCAGTGCAATTTAATGTGGAATGGTTGCAAGAAACTAGAGAGCTCTGAAATGTTAGTGCTGGATGATACAAGTTAGGATTCAAGGCATTTTCAATGTCTTATAGCATCAGGAAAGGCTTGTGGTCAGACACCTCACCAGCAATCCAAAAATAAGTAACCATGCTGCTACTTGAAAACATGAGGCAAAATACAGAGCACAAAATTTTAAATGTTTTTAATGTTTTAATTTGTCTTTAAAAATGTGTTTTGGTCCATTCAGGTTTTCCCCCAGCTTTTTAAAGTGCAACAATGGACTCAATGACTATTAGACTTAGGGAGTATATCAGATTAGATTAATTTTAATAACACTATAGATACTCATCAATCATATGTTACCTAATACTCTCTCTCTGAAGGGTTGCTTGAAAATCAGATATTTTCATTTGCTAGCAAGGTCTGGATTGAAGAGAAATGTCTCATGCACCAACTGAATTTCATGATGCAATGTCTATAAATCAAAACTAAGGAAACAATTTTGTTTAGTGTGCAGACAGTTTTCTCCATGCTTCAGGGCCTTCATACTGGTTTCTTTTATGTGTCCATTGACTATTCTGTCACTATCTGCCAGTTTTCTATCACCACTTATCCTGTCCTTTCTGCTATATTTTCCTGCTATTCTACCTTGTGCTTTTTTCTCCTCAACACTCCTTCTCTGAAAACCTTAAGGAAATATCTGAATGAAACTCCAAGGTAAGAATAATTTAACTGCATGGGGTTTTTTGTCTCCTGAAAATATTTAAAATCTCTATAATACACTTGTTTAACTTTCTTCCTTTGCTTCCCCTCCCTCCCCCCGCTTTTTTAGTTTTTTTCTTGTGTTTCAAATTAGTCCATGTTAAGCTGCATTACCTAATGAGCTAAAACATTAGGGCAGATATGTTGAGGACTTTAAGAAATCCGCACTGAATTCAGTGCCTAGGTGAAATATGTTTTTGAGTCATAAACAGGTGAAAGGCAGCAACCTTATTTAATTTGATAAGGATGTCTCCTAAACCAGCCAGAAAATGTTCCATTTTTCACCCTCACTGAATGTGAAGTGTGTGAACTATGTGAAGTACCTTTTATTTTCCTGTTTTGAGCCAAAGTATGTTCTGAGTTGCCAAACAGGAGAATCAGTGTACAACTAATATTATTCCAAAGTCGAGTGCTGAGTGACATTTTGAATTATGTATTCCCAGTATTGTGCTTAACTACCTTCCAGTCTCTAATTGTGGGTCCCTTTTTGTGCATTTTAAGTAGTTTTTCATCTTGACTGAATTATAATTTTATCTGAACCTTTGCAAGTATGTGTGCTAATTATACAAAAAATCATTCTGCATTCATTTTGAAACTAGAATATGTTTACAAGAAAATGTTTCCATTCCATAAATCTGAAATTAAAACGACTCCTAGATTTTCCAGTCAAAATTTATTCATGTTATATATTAGAATATTTTTATGAGACACAGAAATAAAGCTATGACTTGTTTTCTACATTTTATTGTAGCATTTCTGTCCATAAAACAAAAATAACCTAAGACTATAAAGATAAATTTCTAATACAAGATACAGAATAAAATACAGGGAAAAATTAATACAGGTTTTTTATTTTAGAGTATTTTAGGGAAATCTTTTCCAAAAAAGTCTTTTTTCCTTTTACTAATTTATCTTAGCTATGAGATATAATTTCATTTTAATTTTAGATATTTAAAATTATACCACTCTACTTCTGCTTACACACATAATAATAGGTATTATTTTAAAATGAAAGGATCCACAAAGAAGATAGATTTCTAATTATTTCTTACCTAGTATGGAAAAGGAAGGACAATGAAATACAAATGATCACTTGAAGATTTAACTGCTTAGTTATTAAATGATTGAAAGGGTAAAGGAAATAATTAATTTTAAAGTAATTTTGAAATGTAATTCCCCATTATACTATCAGTGATCCAGGCACACTGTGATTTACCAATGAAAAATTCAGCATCATATTAGGCAAGAGCAAACCTATGTCAATAGCTGCTACAACACATGACCACTGGTTTTCAGGAGAGAGAACTTGGTGCAAGATGGATAAAGCATTGTTTTGAATAATTCACAAGTTTTAAAACTTTATTACAGTTATTCAGAGCCAAAACAATAAGCCTGACTCCTAACTTGGCTATTCCTATAATGAATATTCTGATCTGTCAGTGCTAAAGAATACTCTCCTGGCAACAGATATGCTAGACAGAGGAATTACCAGTACAATTAGAAGCTCAATATTGATTTAAGCATACTTTAACACTCAGATCTGAGTGTAGTTTAATTGTTAATTGTATAAGCTAATTTCTGACAATTAGCATAATGCCAGTACACGTGCATAAGATTCAGCCTGAATGCCATTTTGGTTTTTGCTGTGCAGTCCAAGAATTAGTATCATGGGCCCATCTGACTTAAGTCACACCTACTTCACAGAAAGTACAGTATTTGGAAAACTATAAATAAATAATAAAAAATTGTTGGAAAAATATGGAAAAATACAATAAATACGCCAAAACTTAGAATATTTAGAATTCTACCAACTTTTGGAAAACTGTGTAAGTTCTATAACCGTTATATTATAAACTATAGGAGTTATAAAAAGCAAATTGACTACACCAAGTCTTTTCTTAAAAAGTGTTGAAAAGAACTTAGAAAGGCAAGAACTTAGCCACAGGCAAATCAGATGTCTTTGAACATGGAATCACTAATCAGTCATTGTGTAGGGGAAGTGATCTAAGACTGCACTGCTTAAGTGGTGATTTTGTCCTGACAACACTTTCACATCTCTGTGAAACAGAAACTTTATGTTTGGTAAAATCAGCTTTTAGTGATATCAGAAAACTGACCCATGTCACCTTGTGTGCCAGCATGACAGGAACAGCAGGGACAGGCCACAGACAAGGTAGAAGAACTAGCTCCATCAGTGGCCAGACTTTTCAAATGGAATTAAACTGTTTCTGATACCTTATGCCTTTGATGTGGTAACAGGACTTTCTGTAATCGTGTAAGGAACTGAGTTTTGATGCATCAGTGAGCCTTTCTCCAGCAGGTAATAGAACATTTGCAAGAAGAGTCTCTTGTTTATCTTCCTAGGCTGCCAATCTATTGAACTAAATTTAAATGAATTCATTTACTGAAACCTACTTGATAGTTTTATAGAAGGCTTCTGATGTCTATTAAGCAACAACTGGCTAAAAACTTTCCCCTTTCCTAAATGTAAAGAGAAGAAAATATATGATGTTCCTATCCAGGGAACTGGGTGAGAGCACTCAATCTTCAACTTGAAGAAGGGGCAAAACTCCTGAAATATGTTAAATACACCAGCTCAGGGGTGGCCACTATCTAGGCAACACAGTAATTACAGATGGCCGACCAAAATCTAGTGTTTTCCTAGTGCTTCTCAGTCAAAACACACTGTGTAATGGACATAAGGCTTGTACTTCAGCTTATACCCCTGACTCCTAGGGAAGAAGATATTAAGATGCCTTGTGCTGTGTCTCAGATGCACAACTTGTCACTGCTATGGTGACACTGAGAGCAGAGCAGCAGACCTGTGGCATTCACATTCTCTGAACATGATTCCTTTACCCAGAGTTTTTCTCCTGGGAAGCCGAAAGGCAGCAAGAGGCCTCAGAGAAAAGAAAAACAATTCTTATCTCATTTGCTTCTCCTGTGCTGTGCTCATGTGGAATGTGTTGGGAGATTGTTTATCCACAGGTGATTGCCTGATTCGACTCTGGTGTGAGTTGTTTTGACTCATTGGCCAATTAGGGCCAAGCTGTGTCAGGGCTCTGGAAAGAGTCACGAGTTTTCATTATTATCTTTTTAGCATTCAGAAAGTATATTTTCTGTATTCTTTAGTACAGTATAGTATAGTACAGTATAGTATAGCATTCTTTAATATAATATAGTATCATTAAGTAATAAATTAGCCTTCTGACAGCATGGAATCAGATGCATTGTTCTCCCCTGCTACGGGGCTCACCGTGCATTTACAATACAGACCCCCCTTCTGCCTTGGGTATGGCTGCGCCACCGGCAAGAGCAGCAACAGAGATTACACAGATCACTTGGGAAAGGTAAGGGGTAGCAGCTGAAAATGCAAAATAGCAGCAAAAAAAAGAAAATCTGAACTTTAAAAAGAGCACAGCTGGGACAATCTAGAGTAGTTTATAACTCCTCCTGGCTGCTCTTCTCTTCTGGAAGGAACTGTGACCCCTTTGTAAAGTTGAGAGAGCAGGCACCGGGTCTGCTCTTCAGCTGCCACTGCCCCAGGCTTGGCAGACTGGCTTAAATGGCCATCAATCCCAGTTAAACCTAAAGTGCTGGACTGTGGGCTGGTGTGGCTGGAAAGCAAACACACTGCTTTTGCTTTGGGCATGGTGATGTCCCCAGAGAGGTGCAGCAGATCCTGAGGGCACCACATGCTGAACTGCTCCAGCATCAATCAACACAGGTTCACTGGTGTGACTCTACTTAAAGGCACCCTTATGCAGTTGGATTGCTGTTGTCCATAAAGAAAAAGAACCTTTTCCTTAACTAATTTTTATAAGGATTAAGTTAGCATTATAGAGCTTGAGGCTTGGTCTTGGGCATTTCATGTGGCAAACAGCGTGTGTGGGGACCTGCACAAAAGACTTGCCTTCAGATAGTGATCACATTTATTTTTTTGCCTCCACTGTCTTCTTCAGGGCTAGTAGCTCTACAGACTCTTCCTGAGAAGGCTGCAATGTTCTCATACGGAGAACAGGCCTGTAAAAAGTCTATTTCTTAGTAAATTGATGAAAAATAAGACACAGAACAAAATTATCATTAACATTTTCTAGAGGCTGTCATCTAGTTCATCTTCCCTGTCAATTTAATCCATCCTGTTCATATATAACCTTTTCCAATAAGAAGTATTACCTGATTTGCCAATTTACTCTTAATTTTAGACTGCAGAAATCCATTCTGACTTGTCTGAAGTTACACTTAGAACCAAAATGTGCACTTATTAAATTCAGAAAAAAAAATCTCAGCGGATCTCAGCCTTTAGGCAAAGATAATTCAAACTGGTTTGTTTTCATCAGTATAACTTTGTCCTACGTACAAGTACCACTCTCCATTGAAAGCAGAGGGTGGATTTTCCACACTAACTGTGCAGTGTAAGTTAGGACCTCTACACAGTAACACGATGTCCATTTGATCCTGTTCTTGCCATTGAAAATTTATAAAGGTGACAAGTGAATCCTTGCATCTAAAGAGATTGTCACCTGCAGCTATCTGCTTCTCTACCCTCGCTTTTCTCCATGACCAAGATTACAACTACCTCAGGCAAACAGCCATTCACCACAGGGAGTGATCCTCAGCCACCCTACAGCAGAGTCAGGGAGCTCAGCAGTAACTTTTAGTACAGGTGAACATAAACTGTCAGATTTTGGACCAACATGGTAACACATGGACTTGTATTTGATCCACCTGGCTCCCAGGGGGGAGGTGATTTTCTGACTGAACACAGGTCCTGACACTGTTTATAAGGGACTATTTGGAAATAGCAGCATACTCTGATAATGTTTTAATATCCTAGATTCTCAGTATCCTCTCAGGACAGACACCTCCCTCTTTCCCCCTATTACCTCTTTTAATCTTTCTGTGGTAAAATTGGCTCAGTTAACACAACACAACAATGATGGTTGTGTTAGCCATCTATAGTTGGTAGTAATTTCAGATACCATGGGCAACCCTTGAAGAGGATGCATGTCCCCAAGCTAATGTCTTAAAATGGTCACTTAAACATGACCAACATTGGGCAAGAGAGAGCGTTTCCAGGCGCAGTTCTCCATCCCCACCTTTACCGCAGGGTGACTAAGTCATGAATGAAGCTGCTAATGGGCATGAATTAAAGAAGCACATAGCAGTGCTGGTTTACTTTGACAAGCCTAAAATCTTTGGGGTTATTATGGCTGCTTCCCAAAGAGCCTAGCCCATCTTGCAGTAGAGTGAGTAAAACTCAAAAAGAGGGGAGAAAGCTAGATCAAAATAGATGACTGTGAGCAGGGAATATTAAAGCCACACAAGCATAAGCCGTTCTAGCTCCTGAGTCAGTCCTGTGTGAGCATGAGTCAAGTCTCTTAATTGTATCAGCACAACCACAAGAAATTTCTAGCTATGGCACATTATTGGGGCCCCTAAGCCAAGCCTAAAGTAGGAAAAAAGCCCTATGTTTTAAAATTAAATGGCTAACAGAATGAAACCATTTCAAACAGGATTAAACCCAGATTAACATCTAGAAAAACTGTTACCTGACAAGTATGCTTTACTGAGGAAAAGTATCACAAAATGTTTGCTGGAAAACAGTAGCTTTCCTGTATGCAACCATTTTTACTTTGCTGCTTTACTTTGTGCTGCTGGAAAATTCCTAAAGTTCCTGGCTTGTCCCCCAGTAATGGTAGTAATTCCAGACATACTCAGTGCACACAGTGAATTGCATATGACAAACCTACTCAGTACTCAAATATGATGAGCAGAAAACAAACAAACAAAAAATAGTGTGGAGGAAAAAAAGGGATGGAAGAAATGTAGTAAATTTAGTAGGCATGCACTGACTATATTTTCTGTAAAATATCAGGGACAAGCACCCAGGGTTTTTTTTTTTTTTTGTGGCTGTGGGTCACCAAACCTGAATGAGTTTTTCATATTCTTGTGATTGTCTTTTCCATATGCAAACCCAACAGTTCTTAAAACATGTAAATGAGTGTTATTTACAAAGGCAGTCCAGTCATAGATGCAAAGAATCCAAATAGATTTCTCCTTAACTCAGTTCAGTGTTATTTTCCAAGCTCCTCTCTTCACACATGCAGGAGTCTTGCATTTAGAACAGGCTGCCTGAGGTCACAGACAGGATTTAACAAGTGCAAGCCTGCTTAAGGAGGCCGATTTGAACTGAGTGGATATAGAGCCTTATTTATGACACAATCATAATCTGAATGAAATTGGTTTATGTCTTGTTCGTGTTTAAGAGTACTGTGCTACCCTTATGCAATATTTGCATTGGAAAATAAGAGATTTGCATGGGAGTGAATAACTAACATTATTCACAAGGCATTACAGGATTTTACAGTGCATCTTTAAGAAGGAAATCAGGATGATACAGTGGCATTGATTTAAAAATAAAATCTGGATGCTATGTGTGAAATTCTGTTGATTTCTTTTAGTGAAAAAGACTGTCTCACCATCACTCCAAATTTAAAATGCAAAATCTCTTACCTTTTAAATAATACCTTTTGCTCCAGAGCACTTGCAACCTATCTATCTGCATCATGGAGTTAATGCAGGCATGTTGAACACAGAGAAGTGACTTAGTCAGAATGAGAAAGCCCTGTTTGGAGCACATAAGGTCATCTCTTGAATAGGAGGATTTTCTGCTAGCAGCTGCCACTGCTGAATCTGACCAGCGACTGGAAGGCATCATGCCAGAAGCTAGGAGATAAAAAGATCTTCAGGCTGGGAAGCACAAAACTGAAATGGAGAGGAGCTGATCAGCTCTTTTTTCTAGTTTTAAAGATAGGTCAGGAAGGTGAGTGAGGCAATGACTGATGGGGTTGTCTATGGGGGAAAGATACTCTAAGGTAAATTTAATTAGCTTTGAAGCTAGCATATTTATTGCAGTGCCTGTCCCTGATATGCACCTTCTTGGTATAGGAGGGCATTTTTCATTTTCAACCTGTCATTAATGGATTCAAAGTAAATGGGAAAAATCATGCTTACTCTGTCATAAAAATGTACACATGAAAGTTTGCTCTGATAAAAAAATGTAGAGACAAATCCATGTCAGGAAAGATTTGTCAGGAGAGTTTTTCCAGAAAGCTCTCTTAAGACAGGGGTATCCTGTAGGGGCAGCAAAAGGCTTTGCCTGTGTAACATGCACAAAAACATGTGCAAAAGTGCCAAATAAGCTGTATCACTTCTGTGCAACAATAAGTGGGTTTCACCTTGGGGTGTTACTGGTATAAAAAGGACACAAGACAAAGCACCTTGCTGGCCACTTGCACGGCTGCCAAGGCTACTTGTTATATCAACCTCTTTGTCTATTTAAACTCACATCTACCTTATTTTATACCACATTTTATGTCATTCAAGACTAGTCTGGTGATGCATAAAGACACCACCAGACAGACTATTGTTCTATCCATACCATGGCTGCTAATCAAGTTCTAATGCAATAGTGAGCACATTGAAGAACATATTTAACACCTGATAACATATAACACACAGGTAACACATTGGGTTTGCAGAGGCACACATGGAAGATGACTCTATTGATTTGGACTTTACTGCTGAAAAGATTAACTACTTTTTTTTTTTAACCTTAGAGAAACCAACATGCGTCAGCTCTCCTGTCATAAGAACATAGTCAAGATAAGGTGCTTTAATTTTGGACTGAGGGGAATTTTCCAAGGTCAGACCCAGCCTAAGAAGACAGGGCAGATGTTGCTAAACTAAACTTATGGTGAAGTATCCAGCCCTTGGCTGTGTTTCCAGTTTGGCACATCATATATATCCAAGTGATTTTAGTGGAAAAATATTGGATCTTTTTCTTAGCAGCAAATAACTAGTCTTTGTAATCTGTTCTCATGTTACTTCAAAAGCATTTCAGCAGTTTTCTCCACGTAGCACAAAGCTTATAAAGAAGACCTAAATTCTACATGCACCTGAAATTTGCTGTGGACATCTATGTGTCTATGACAAGTCTCTGAAACAGGGAGCAGTATGTCCAGGGTGTTTCATTATCTTCAGTGATGCAATTTGTGTTTGGAATAGTCATGTCTACACACATGGAATTGCTATGCCTACGCAGCTGTTACAACATTGCTGCTTTGCATTCTTGGGAGATTCCATGGTTTATTGCCTGACCCTTCTGGTTTTTTCCATGCTTGCTGACTGTGAATACTCCAGTACAGAAAGTAGTGGAGTATTTTCTATGGTTTTCTCTCATTTCATCACAACTTTGGAAATGAGCTCTGTTTTTAAAGGACTATTGATCATCAGACAAGAAGCACTGAAGACCACTGAGAGGCTCCTGGGGCTACTTGCATATCTTTAGGGACAGGTGCACAGCTGAAGCTGAGCTAAGAACTAATTCATGAAATGGTGAGGCTCAGTAGTGATGACATTTCAAAAGGTTTGGGAATATTAACCTTCAAGACCCTTAAATGGAGAAATTGCCCCACAACTTTAAGAAAGGAACACTTCATAAGGGTTTATCTTGGCTTGGGGAAATATATTAATCCATTTTCATCCGTAGAGTCACCATTCTCATTTGGTAACCATTTCTGCAGACAAATCCACAGAAAAAATGGTCAGGTTTATTGTGAATGGGAGTTCTTATTGTCTGCAAGAATTAAAATCCTGATTGGCATATATGAGTTGGCAACACACAAGAATTTATTGATTCGACTAAATATTTGAAATTTTAATTAATTAAAATTAATTTTGTTTAGGTCATTAAGTAATTCTATGATTCTACCATTAATGTGACAGAAAAGGTTATTCTCACTTCAGGTTGTACCTCACTGAAGGTGGCATTTTCCTATGATATAGCAGATGATCGCTATAGGAAACTTACTAATACTAGAATGACATGATGAGTAAGTCCAGGAAAGTTACAGTTTTAGAAATACTAGACTATTTAATGCTATTTTTTTTCATTAGGGGCAAATATAGAAAATAATAATGCTATGATTATTTTTGTCTGTTCAAAAGACTGAGCATACCCACATATCAATGCTTCCCCTGTTTTTGGAGACTTTCAAAGGATGCTTTATTCTTGACCAAGTGGGTGATTTTAGATTGTGCATTAATAATACTCAAAAGCTGTATGCTTGATTGGAGAAGTCTGCTCATGAAAACCAGTTTATCTGTAGAAAGAAACTTTGTAGATTCTTTCACAGCAAACTAAACAGAACCACTGAGAAAATTTGAGAAGTAAATAAAATAGTGATGGTAAGCTCCTCCATCTGATCAGAAAGACTAGAGTCAGTGATGCCCCACAATTAAGTTCTGAAATGAGTGCACATCTGTGAACAAAATGCCTGCCCTCTTGGGGCAGAAGTAGGGAAATTTTTATATATGAAGTTTTTTAATATATCAAACAACAGGGATTTTATGGAATTCTGTAAAGCTTTTAATATAATCAAACAAGGTTAGGAAAATAATTTCAGAAAGTATAAGTTATTTAGGGCAAGAGAGCAGCAGAAATATTCTTTGGAACTTCAGAAACACACTACCCCTTTGATGAATAAGTTTATGGGGTCCACCACAATTGCATTTTATTTGCTGCTTTGCAATGTGGAATGTGGAAGAACAAACCTGTACCTGCAAACTGCTTCCTCAGTAGACACACTATTAGTGAATGAGTTTATCTCTGAAAAAAGAACATATTTGATTTATCTGCTGTCTGTCTTCTGCAAAAGCTGTTTCTAAGGGATCAGAACCATTCTCCTCTACTCTCCTCTTAATCATGCTAAATTTAACCTTTTTTTCCATTTCTTCATAATTTTTTCACTTTTTTTGTTTACAGAGAATCAGTAAATATGCTACACTTTGATTTCCTTTCCTTTTTGTGTAGATTGGACAAGTGTTCATCCAGTGTAGGCACCTGTGGCTGTGGTTCCTGCAATGTAGCATGGATGAGAAAGATAAAAAGGAACAGATAGTCATTACCAAAGAAATGGCTTCTGTGCCAAAAATAATAAAATAAAGCTCTTTCCTTAATTGCATAATATCCTTGCCAAAATAGGGACCTGTGTTTGCCTGAAGATTTCTTTTTTAATACCCATGGGTCAGTATAAAGTGATCTGTTAAATAACTATGATTCTGCCGTCACTAAAGATATAGAATACTGAGAATCTCTGTAGTTATAATATTTGTGTAGTCAGAGTTGGGTGATTTGCAACAACTCAATCTAAAGCTGAAGGTATAAAAAAAGTCAGAATATTTATTCTATCCTTTTTTTTTCTGTTCTTATCCTTTTGTTTCTGCTCTTACGATTAACTTACCTTCTACTTGCTAGGCCGCACAATGTTGCCCTGTTACACATGCATGTCTCTGATGGAAATGGTAGAACAGGAGAGAAGAGTAACCATGATTAAAGTCTGTTCAGCAAACTTAATCTAAAAGTTGTTTTACATAAGTGGGACTGAGGTCTTGCACCTTGAGGCATTTCAGAGTTCAACTCCAAAGCTGGTATAGAAAATTAATGGTTTAAAATAATTTTTGTATCTTGAAGATTTTGAGGCTCACTTGCTTCTTTTCCTCATGATTATATATATATTTTTTTTTTTTAATCTCAGTGAAAAAGGAGAAATGCTGCATGGATGTCCAGATGTAGAAGTCTGCTCTGCAAAAGAACTGGATCAGGACTAATCACCACGGGCTCCTTTTATTGTCTGTGGGGGGAAAAATGGAGAAAGAAAAAACACTATAAGGCATGATTCATACCATCCTAATGTAGGCATCTAAAATAGGTCAGGTTCATTGAGCTCTGAAATGTCTGTTTTTCTCTATGGACAGAGGCATGGTCACCCTGGGGAATCACTAGCTTAGATGTGGATATCTATGTTATCAAGTAAGGTGAGATGATTTCCACCCCATGTAACTTTTGTGACCAAGAATAAATATCTATAAAGAAAGAAACATTGCCTCTATAAAAAAGGGCTTCTAATAGAATGATATGTGCTAAAGCTCTTGTTCCACATTCCCTACAATGACCTAGATCCTATAAAACTTCAAGATTGAAATCTCATCCCAGAGAAAAGCACGTCATAATACTGCATTATCCTTCATTCTGACTCGTGAAACTGATTTTTCACTCGACTTAAAACACATGCCAAGAACTACACAGCAATGATCTAATTAAAGATGTGCACACAGAATTCAGAGCTGATTATTACGTGTATTATAATTACTGCATACAGCAGTACATCAATATATTAGCGTATATACACATATATGTGTGTATATACATGCTAATAGAACACTTAAAAGACAATTATAGATAATGGTTGTAATTTCATACATTAATAAATGCACTATATTGGTATGCAAACTAAATAGATCTATGAAAATGTAGGGATAAAGACAACAAGAATATGTCCTTATTTTATTCTGAATTTCTGAAAGACTATTTAGCACAATAGAAATCTTAGTGCTGACATAGTTCCATCGCTAATTGGGGAAAAGAAAAGCATTCATTGAATATTTCTGTTTTGCATTTAGAAAGAAAAGCAGTTTCTGCATTGCCAAACTATCATCTATTCTGACATTTTCTAAAGCAGATGGTAAAGAACGTCTATTAAATTTTTTAAATTGGCAGGTCCACATAACTAGATTGAAAGATTTTGAAAACAATTTGTACTGCTCTACATTGGCAAAAAGCTTTGGCATACTGAAGAAGTCCAAGAGGCCTGGAAAAATCGAATGCTGTGTTGATATTTCAGCAACGTAAACAGGATGACCAGGGTAACTCTAGATGAGTTAACGTGACCTTGGTTCCGTGTGAAAGAATGGAACAGCTGATATGGGACTCTGTCCATAAGGAAATATAAAATGGTAACATAATTACTGCCAGTCAACAGGACTTTATGCAAAACAGGTTAAGTTAAACAGACTGCATAGTACTTTTATGAGATAAGAATTTTGATTATTTGATTTGTTTAATAAAGGTAACTATGTTGACAAAACAATGCCTTTCAGACTTCTGTTAAGCACTGATACCACATGACACTCTGACTAAATGTTACACCAGAACACAACCAAGACAACATAAAATAAAGGAGACTAAACCATAGAACTCAGAATTTCAATGTGTAATTGTTAACTAAAATTTACCAAGTATCACCAGTGCGCTGCTACAAAGATTCTTCCATGCATTAGACAGTTATTCAATCCATTTGCCAATAGGATGACAAAAAATAGAAGAGGGCATAAACTGTAATAATATCTCTAAATTCTGAAAATTACAAGAGGAGAGAAATTATTAACACAGACTACAAACAGGAAGTGATTTATACAATGGTAGCTCATTAAAAATTATATGGGTATAAATTTTGCCAATTAAAAGCTGTTTTGGGAGGAGAACACTTGCAGGACTGAGTGTAGTGGGTTTAAAAAAATGGGTAGGCGATGGTTGATGGTTAATTTTTTAGTGCAAAAGAGCACTAAGTTGGTTAATGTGATCCATGGTTTTACACTGAAGGGGTGAGAATTGGTCTTTTTATGGCTGTTGTAGTCAGACCAAATTGAGCTCTCCATAGAGAAAGACAGAAGCAATGAAAGCTACCACCCTACAGACACATATTACTCTGTTTTGAACTATAAAACCAAGCATTTTCCTTGGGATAGATTGCAAACACAGCAGATGAAGAAATAGCAGGAGTTATGTACATCTGCATAAATAAGGCACAAGAAGAACAGCAGGGAGTTTTTCCTTGTTGTGTTTGGGGAAACCAGACTTTGGCTACATTATTTGTAAATAAAGTTGCACAACTTTGCTAGCCTTTGTGGTGTTTGTGTTTTTGTTTTGGGTTTTTTTGATTTCAGTAAGTAAAAAACAAGTCTCAGAGTGAATCAAGAAGCTTGAGGCTGTGATGAAATTTTCAAGATTTTTACTGGGAAACTTATCCTGACCATGTCCTGCTTATTTTCCTGTATTCTGGTCCCCAGGGATTTGCTGTGTAAGAGTTGGAATTCTTTCCTGGTCCCTCCCTGGGCAGCCATCACTGGCATGGAAGGACAGAGCTGTCTGTGGCACACACACACACACACCATCCACAGTTACCCTGCTTCCTCCAGTCTCTCTTTTCCAGGAACACCAGAGAAAGACACTGGTTTTCCACTCTTCTGTTTTCCTTCCTGGCATGTTTTTAAAGGGAAAGATGATAAAGACAGACTCTCTTCTGGTCTCACCTCACTCTTGCAGTTCAGAAAGGATAAAGCATGTATAAAATAAGTTTGATGGGGATTTGAGGAGCTATATGAGATTGCATGCAACCAGCCAAGGGACCCTCATCTCTTAGTCCTCTCCAGTTTCCAGGGCTAGGGTTTTGGGTGGAAACCATGGAGCAGGAAAAGGGGACATTCAATATTTAAGTTCCAATTCTGTATGGAGTCAAATCTGAAGTTTGAAGAAACTGCTTGTGATTTGGTAATCTGGTAGAGCTCAGTAGGCTGCTGAAGGGAAGCAGAGGTGAAGCTGCAGAGAAAAAAAGTGGGGAGAGGTGAAGCTGAAGAGAAAAAAAACTGGGGAGATGCATATCTCTTGGTATTAGTCAGTGTCTGTGGATAAGACAGAAATAATGGCTGATAATGTGATGGGGAATCAGACTGGTACATCAGGCCATGTGAGGGAGCAGCCCTGCAGCACAGGCATACCCCACACACCTCAGGCTGTGTACCACTACTAAAGGTGACTCACTACCTTACAGTCCTGCAGCCTTTTCTCTCTGACCTGACACATAACCCTCCAATACATCGGTTCATGGAATAGAAGAGCCTGCAGCAAAAATAAGTACAAAGTGGGCCAAATGGGGAGAAGTCAGGCAGGAGCAAGGGTACAAATCTCATTGTTAATGCATGAGATTCAACAGATTGGGAACTGAGAGGCAAATGGGAGGCAGGACTGAGAGTGGTGCTGAGAGAGTGTAGGAGTCAAAAAATCATCAAAAAAATCACCTAATCTAATCTAATCTAATCTAATCTAATCTAATCATTGCTGATATTCATATGGAATATGAAGATCAGTAATGATGAAAAGGGATAAAATGGATAGGTTATAAATAAAGCACTGATGAACAACATCCCTGCCCCTCAGCATCTTCACCATCAAGGATATTGTGGGCTTCTGTCTTTAATCCCTCTTCTAAACAGCCTGTAATTCTACCCTTTCTAAAACAATGACCCAACAGCTGGTGTCTTCCCTCTTTCTCTACCATCATCAACAAACCATCTGTGAGAAGAGAGAGGGAAAAAAATCAAATGTCTATATTTTGCTCTCACTGGCTTCCCTTGCTGGCTAAGCATCTGTCCCACAGCTGTCACACAGCACTTAGAGAGCAATGAGTAACCTTAAAGTCCAAATGTCTTCCTGTTTCCTGGTTTTCAGGAAAATCATCTGTGCTGTGCTCTGTAATGCCTAAAATGTTTTCCAAAAATTTCCAATAAATTCCAAAGTGGTCATATTGTATCCAGTCAGGCAAGCAATCAAATATATTAATCTTGGCTTTGTAAAAGAGAGGGGGCAAATGTTAGCTAGTTCTCTAGAGTACCTTTACAGCAAATGAAGGAAAGTTATTCTCTAATGGAAATATGTCACACCTTTTTTGATGCATTGTTTTGTGATTACTGATACCAAAACTGTATACAACTAAACATAAGGGTCTTTCAAATTAAGCTGAATGCTTTTATTAAGTGAGCAGAGCACACAATGTTGAGTCCATCAGGGTTTTATGCTACAGGAGCTCTAAAAATGCTCTAAATGGCAAGAAGATGAAGTGTGGCATGGTGAGAGGGGATGATATCTGTCTGGACATAACTTCCTGGTACAAAGTTAATGCCTTAATTTTTTTTAAAAAATTTGAATTAGTAGTTGCAATTGTAGGAATCGACACCTACATAATGTAGCTACACATTATCTCCTCCATTATTAAAATACACATTAACCAGATTCACTATGCTTAATGTTAAACTTCAGAACTATCTGAAGAAAGGAATAATAACCCTCCCTTCATTACTTTGGAGGAACTCTAGAGGCTAAAATGCATTAGTCATTGAACTTTTAGATAGCTGTGGTTAGCTGAGATGAAACCACCTCACCAAACATGCAGGCACAGCCAATCCAGCCAAGTTTACAGCATGTCTTCACTCACCCCATCACTTATGGATATAACCTAATGGCCCCTCAAGGCCTCTACAGGAAGATTTAAATATCATAATTGAGTTTGATCACAAGTTGTTTGTGCTGCACAGGACATCAGATCTGAAAGCTCCATAGCAGGCTTTAAAATTCATGCTGCTATAATAAATACAACCTAAATTGTGCATATCTATTCTTAAGTGACTTGTTACGCCTGCAAAAAAGTATAAAATTTATCCAAGAAAAAACAACAAAGTAGAATGAGGTTTTTGAGAGAAAATATGTCTTGTGGATTGTGACGGTTTTCTTCATATGTAACATCTCTTCTGGAAATGCAGAATACAGCTGCTGCATTTCTGTAACATACCCTGGTCTACAGCGGTGGTTTAAAACCAGGTGGGAATTAAACTGCAAATAATCTGTTCCTTTTCCCCTGCCTCTGCTCCAGTGAGAGAGGAGCAAAGGAAGAGACCATGTTGAGATAATTTATTAAAACCAAACAGCCATGGAATAAGAAATGCACAATAATAGCAACAGCATTAACAACAGAAGTGTACAAAGGAGAAAGTGCTTTACACACAGAGGTGTTCACCACCTCAACTCCATTCTACATGGCTGCTGAGACAAAGACAAGATGGCAAGCACTCTCCACAGCTGGCATTCCCTGTCCCAGAGCCCAAGACAATGAAAAACAGTGAGGGACAAACACCCAAAGAGCTGGATGGTCTGCACCGTGCCACCCACTTCCCGGGCTGCTGGCTCAGTTGTGGTTGGCAGTCTTCAGCTCGGCTCCTCTCCACTTGGCTTGGGATCGGCTGGGCTCAGGCTCAGGCTCAGGCTCAGGCTCAGCCCAGGCTCAGGCTCAGCCCAGGCTCAGCTCAGGCATGGCTCACCTCTGCTGCTCTGTTCCTGTGGCTGTTCCCACAGCAGCCCCACAGCCTGTGTGCTCTGCTGGGCTCAGCTGTGTTTGCCACCCGGAGCTGCATTCTTCCCGAGGGATGGGAAGGGATGGGCAACAATGAGAGAGGGGCAAAGTCTGCATGGCTGGTTCCAGCAACTTCCCAGGGAGAAATGGAACAAAATGGCCCCACTTCCAGAGTGTGTTCCCCTTTTCTTTCCCCCCAAGCCACTGTCCCCAGAGAGGATGCGCAGGGTACAGAATAGCAGCCTAGCTCCACCCCTTTATCAGCACCTGCAAAAAAACAATAGGACATCTATTCAGCACTTAAAGTTTAAAATGAGGGACAGGAATTAATTTACTGAAACTAAAGAACTTGAGACAAAATATTTTAAGTTCTGTGAGGTAATTTTCAAATGGAAGGGAGCCTTCTCAATTGATGTGCGCTCCTCAGCCTTGCTGAAACAACTCAGAGGGAACTGAAACACAAGAATACTGAAGCACAGGAAGTTCCACATGAAGACAGGCAAGAACTTCTTTACTGTGCAGGTGACAAAGTACAGGAACAGGCTGCCCCAGAGAGATTGTAGAGTCTCCTTTCCAGCAGATATTCATGAGACATCTGGACACAATCTTGAGCAGCATTCTCTAGGGTACCCTGTTTGAACGGGGAGATTGGTGTAGATGACCTCAAGTGATCCCTTCCAACCTTACTCACATTGTAATTCTGTGAGTCAGTGACTGGTTTGTAAGATTTTCAGGTTTTTCCGAATATTAAAATCCAAGTGGAGGCAATGTTTACAGTAGTGTATCAATTTGATTTGTACTTGCAGTGTGGTTACAAAGTTGAACCTGCACTTGAAAAAAAAAATTAATTAATTACAGAGAGCCTTCAAAAGTGAGAAATATGAAAACTCGCTATTTTTTCAATCTGAAAGTAAAAAAAAAACAAACAAACACACTAAATCAACAAGTGGTTAAATGGTGTAGTAAGATTACTTCAGCATTATCTGCCTAAAGGATTGGTAATGTAAGGATGTCTCAAAGTGCGAATGTTTGGGAACTGTGGTTTTTACCTTGTAAATATTTCTTTAAATATAGACAACAACTGTTGCTTTTAAACTTGATTATCCTGCAAGAATAACAAGATCACTTCCCCATAGGCATTTTTCAGCAAATGTTCAAATAACAACTTTACAGCCAACTTCTGACTTTAAAACTATCTGATCTTTCCACAAGCTATAAATTTTATCTGTTTAACTTATACCAGTGTGATAGTTACATTTTTAGAACACTGGTTGTGTTTATCCATTCCTGAACAAAGCAAAAACATCATTTTATGACAAAGAAGGACACCTTCTCAGGAAATAGTTGCAGAGGAGACCTCTGTAAATAAGTGCTGGCAAGGGAAACCCAAAGGCCAAACTGCAGTGCGGCCCGGGGATCTCTCACTAGGTTCAATTTAGTTGGGACAGAGGTTTTTGTTAGCAAATGAACTCAGAACACTTTGTACCAGAAATGCAAGGTCCTTTCAGCTCACTGGAAGGTATAAGAAAAATATACCCCTAGGAAGCTTCATTTCTAAGGCATCTTTCAGGTCCTTACACAATGCCAACTGAGTAAAGGGTTTGCTTTGGTTTGGTCACTGCAAGGTAGTGAACTGGATCTCAGCTCACTGGCCCACTTCCATACCAGCTGCATTCAGGAGGCAACAGCAGCTCTTGCAATGTCTGCATTTGGAATTATTCTTCTTTTAAAAATCTCCTTCTGTAACATTGAAAGTTTTTACAAGTCGGTAAAGAATCTCTCAAAAAAGAAGTGTGTAGGAATGAAGCGAGGCACCCAGAAGCATTCCCTTATTGTATGATTAAATGCAACAAATGAAATTAAAAACATGTTCATGTGCCATGATTACCTCATTCTCTTCTGTTACATATGCTGTTCCTTTGCTTAATCAGCAGTTTAACTGAAAGCACACTCTTCACTTGTATTTCATCTTGTGGTCTCACACTTTAGTAATGAACATGTCACATTCACATGAATATTTAAAAAACATTAAGTGACCATTTCATTTTGCATCCATGAACACTCAGCAGAACAGGCAAGAATCTTTTCTTTTTCCTTTCTGTGGAATTTACTTGACAGCAACTTTTTAATCAAGTTATTATTATTAGACATGCAGATTGCCTCCAACCATGGTAGTGCTTGATACAACAAGCATGTTGGACATGCTGCCTCCTCCTTCTTATGCCCCACAATCCATGAGAGTCTCTAGCATGAGTGGGGTGTTTAAGCCCTTATGCCCAAGAATGGGAGGAGGTTTTATTCAACCTCTCTCACAGGCACATGAAACTGCATGTATTTCTGGTGCCAAGAGTTTCGTACTCATCTTCTTGTGATGCTTAACCTTCCTGAAATGAATAGTTGCACTTAATCTGCATACCTGAAAAAACGTGTTTCCAAAAATATATTTAAAAAACATCCTCCACCTCTTCCCTCGGGACATGTGTTGCTTTTATGCTTCCCCCCATGCATATAAGCCCATCACAATATGGAAGGCTGACACTTTTTAGTTCTTTACACGCTGAGCGTGCCTGCAGTGTCCATTTGTTAGGAAATGGGTGAGCTGAAGCTGCTGCTTGTAAGTCAGCCGCAGCATTCACAGGACTGCAGAACTGCATTTGCCTCCCCACACTGGCAATATTCCCCAAGTCACTGCATATGTACAATATATACATTAAACAAAACAGAAGGAGGCCCACCATTAATTACCCATCTACACAGTGTCTAACACAATGGAAGCCTGAGGCTTCAGTGAGTTTCCCAGATGCTGCCTAAATAATGCAGATAGATGGTAATTTTCCTTGAAAGCAGTCAGCCTACTTTGAGGGCGAGCCTTCCTCATCTTATTCACATAAAACTTCCACCGAAGGGGTACACTGAGAAAAGCAGGCAAGATTTTCCTCTGCAGTGTCTCTATTTCCCCAAATGTCTCTCCATATTCCCGTTGCTCTTGTGCATAGACTAATGAGATCAGCAAATGTACTGCACAAGTAAGAATTGCAGCAAAAGTGTATCCCAAACACTAACAGATTATTCATAACCAAAGTTTTACACTCTTTATTTTGCACAGTTAAATTAGCAGATAGAAAATAAAAAGGAAAAATTAATAGAGAGAAAGTGAAGATTGTTCTTTTCTCTTTCAACAGTAATAATCCTGAAGCTATTTATAGGTATATATATCACAGAAGTCCAACAAAATAGGACTGGAAGTAAACATAAGATCATCTAGACTATCACACTGCCCTGAGTCAGGACAACTGTACTTGTGTCATTCCTGAGCAATATTTGCACAGCTTAAAATGCTCTAGTGATAGGGACTCTATAAAAATCCCTTGACAGTCTACTCCAGAACTGCATTACCCCTGCTGTTAGGAAAATTATCCTGATGTCAAGACAAATGATGGAGGAAGTTATGCTACCTTCTGAAGTTTGTTTTTTTGTAAAGGCTAGAGGAAAAAAAGCTAGTACCTAAAGCAGATGCAAAGGCCAGATGCAAATAGCAAAATGAATTGTAAGGCAGAGGGGAAAGCTGAATGACTGGAATGATTTTGCTGGGGAAGAGCCTTCAAGAGCACTCAGAAAAGAACAGAAAAAGTGGCTAGAATAACCCGCCTTGGGAAAAAAAAGTAAACAAATAGATTTTCAAATAGAATACTACTAGTAAGAAATAGTATTGAAAAAGCAGAAAACAGACAAACAAACAAGCCCTCTTCTGTTCAAGTCCTATGGTGTTTGGGCAAATGAGGCTTTGCAAATTTTCTGTAAACATTGCATCAAAGAAATATTGAATTATATCATCCATTCTCATCTTGGAGAGAAAAATACCCTAAAGGACCATAGATCTTGACTATCCATACAGGTCAGAAAAGTACATTACAAAACCTCTTAAAAAAAAAAAAAAAAGCAAAAAGGGCTGTACGTTCTCAGAGGCAAGAGGGGTATTGACTTCAATTACTGCTTAAAAATATTTGTCTCTGTTGCTTCACGAACATTTTGTTTTTTCCCCTAGGACAGAACTGATTATATTCTATCTGGCTTTTTTTTTTTTTAAATAACAATATTTTTCAAATCAGTGATCAATCCAGTAGGAATGAAAGCCAGCATTTCCTCCGCGGGGGGGGGGGGAAACAAACAAAACGAACGAACAGAAACCAACAAACCATCAACAACAACAGAAGGCGTTTGGGAGCCCGTGCGTTGGGCGGCCCCAGCGCGGTGCCCTCACCAGGGCGGCCCCAGAGCGGTGCCCCAACCAGGGCGGCCTCAGAGCGGTGCCCTCACCAGGGCGGCCCCAGCGCGGTGCCCTCACCAGGACGGCCCCAGCGCGGTGCCCTCACCAGGGCGGCCCCCAGAGCGGTTCCCCCACCGGGCGCGGCCCCAGAGCGGTGCCCCAACCAGGGCAGCCCCAGAGCGGTGCCCCTAGCAGGGCAGCCCCAGAGCAGACCCCAGCGCGGTGCCTCCACCGGCGGCGGCCCCAGCGCGGTGCCCCCACTGAAGGCGGCGCGGGCCCGTCCCGAGGCTGCCCCGCGGCCCTGCGGCTCCGCCATCGCCGCCCACCGCTCACATACATAAAGGAAAAAAAGAAAAAAAAAAAAAATAAACCACAAAAAAACGCAGACCAAACCCGAACCAAAATAAAACCCGCAACCAATAAAAATAGATGTTCCAGGAAGAAAATCCTGGTGACTGCGAAGCGCTGACGCATATCAGCCCCCAGTGCGTAATTTTCGCACCGGCAGCGGAGGGGCGGGAGCGGGGCCGGAGCTGATCCACACCCCCCGCACGCCCCCGGCCCTTCCCCAGGCTCGCCCGGGAGCTTTACCAAAAGCGGCGATTTCCGCGGGAGGCGCCGGACGCGCGCAGCCCCCGCACCGGGCGGCGCTACCGAAGCGGCGGAGCCCCGCGGCGGGAGGGGCCGGGGCCGGTCCGAGGAGCGCCGCCGGGCCCGGGGACATGCTGCCGCAGCGAGACCTGGACCCCAGTCGGCCTTTGGCGGGTTCACCTGTCACAGGAAGATGAACTGACTCCTTGTTCGGACCCCGGGGAACTTGCGCAGGGCTTTCCCCAAATACCACCAGCGTATTGGCCAGCCTGGGGACTCCGGGGTTCTGAATCTGCCCCTTGAGATATAAATTTGAGGAAGAAATGATCCAAATGGAGAAAAATATCCAAGTCGTAGTAAAATAAATAACCTTGAGATATAATTTGAGGAAGAAATGATCCAAATGGAGGGAAAAATATCCAAGTCGTAGTAAAATAAATAAATGAATAATAATAATAATAATAATCAGTAAATAAGGCGTGCTCCAGATTTCCTCAGCTTAATCCCCCCTCCCCTACAAGAACGTGCAAGGGTAGTAACATAAACATTATTTCTGGTGTAAAATTTCAAATAAGTAATAAAAGTACTATTTGCCTCAAGAATTACTGAATATGCACAAAGTTGCATAACTGTAACCCCTATTTATTTAACCTGGAATTCTCTGGAAAACTGTGGGGTGCTATATTAATTGAAGCAAAATAACCTTTACTTAAGAAGTAAGTATTTTTAGAGTTTGTGATTTCTGCGCATCTTTCCCCTCTTGTACAAAACCACCCATAGCTGTTTACACAGGACCGGGGGAAAAAAATTGACAGTCCCTATTTAAAGGTAAGGGCAACTGTATCAAATAGCATTAATCTTGCTATATAGGAATAAACCCTGCTGTTTAGGGAGTTACTAAATGAGTAGTATCAACTGAGGTCTTTTGTAAAACTATCTGGAAAGATGGACCCGTTCCTTCCTCCCAAATAACACACACTTCTCAACTGGATAGTAGCACAGTCATGGTACATATAGCACTCAAAGGAGTTGAGAAAGGTTAGAGAGAAACAAGTTTCATCAGAGTTCATGTCCTCTTACACTCAGGTTATGAAATGTATAACCAGAATGACACTGTATCAGGAATATGCAAATAAAATGTACCAGGGAATAAACTGACTTCACCTGTTTATGTAGAAGTTCAAGGACATCAAAATATAAATCACTCTGTTTTGTTGGAACAGATAACTGTACTCTTGATAGTATAAGAAAAATGTTGCTGACGCACATAATCTTTCTCTGCACCTTTTTCCCATGGCTTCACTACCATCAGCTCTGTGAACCTGGCAACAGGTAGAAGGCAACAGCCAAGCCAAACATCAAACACATCCCTTTCAACTGTTACTCTTTATCCTGATATTGAAAGATATTTCAAAATGGTATTTAGAATAAGAACAAAGGAAAAACTTATTTTTAAAGGATGTCACAAATTTTGAAATTCAACCTACCCATACATCCAGTTTTTCAGGAAAGGGTCTTTTGAGTAACTGTGACCTTGGGGCAGTATTTAAATATAGCTACATATTCATAGGGCCTCATGCTTCAGTCCTGCTAATGGAGGTGGAGGGCAGAGGGACAGGGAGCAAACAAAAAAACCCCAACTGGACCCTGTATGTGCTGGGCTTGTAGAATCAAGCTTCCAGATGTAACTAAAACCAGTTGCATGCCCCTAGAAGTAATAAAGTCAATCATTTAACTATTATTCAGGACAAACAGCCTTCCCAAGCAAAATTCATCGATGGCTTGGGAAGTTCATTGCTTGCAAAACAGTGCTGTTGGCCAGTGTTTAGCATCCCATCCATATAGCTCAGTAATGAAAACATGAAGTTTAAATACACTGATATATAAATGAAATGATCACAACTTTTTTTTTTCTTTTTTTTTTTAATACAGCTAAGGAACCCCAAGTACTTGAACTGTGGAAATGTGCAATCAGTAGGGCTCTGTGCCAACAAAAAAACTGTATTTGCTACATCTAAACTTCATTGCCAAAAGCATGGTCCTATAATTTTCTAGGCATGCCTCTGTCATTTTAGGGTGGACAGAGGTAACATTTTATGACTGACATAACTGATGGCAAATGCCCCTCACACAGATAGTAATATTTTGATAAATCTGACCATTACCCAACACAGTTTATTTTTCTTGGAGGAAAAAGGAGATGGCTGAAGCCTGGTATGCTGGCAAAAGCATAGTTTAGCAGGCAGGGAAAGATGCTAATATTAGAACTATTTGGTCGATGTACTTCAATACTAGCAAAGCATTCCCAGTCAAGATCTCAAACTGGAAGGTGATGTGGTGAAATAGAGTTGGGGTAGGGTAATATGACAGGGGGTAAAACAGGATCACAAAATTGTTCTACAGAGGATGATTTAAGCAAACATGCTCTGGCAAATCTGTTGCATTACTAAAGATTCTGTCACCCCTATGTTGCTCCTGAAGTTGTTGGGTAGAAAAAGGGTGCATGTGTTGTGCTTAACCATTCCAATTCTTGGCTCTCTGTATCTCTTAAACCCCACTTATTTCAGAAATTAAAGCAAAACATTGCTACACAATGCACAGGAATAGCTAAATCATAAGACATGCCAGCCTGCAGGACCAGTGAATTTTAGCTGAAAGGTGGGATGGACGAGTTGGTATTTGCGCATTTATTATAATTACATTTATTGTAATTGTCCCGTAATTACATTGAAAATTACTCTGAAAATTTTTCAGAAGGGATATAGTGTTGAAAAACAATTCAGAGGAGTTCAGTGGAAAACTCTGATAAGACAGATCATCTATGTAAACTACGAACATTCATTCCAGAGTGTTGGTCATGGAATAATTTACTTTTTAACCTGAATTTTGCATATGCCTGGGTCCCACTTCTTACATTCCGTACCCCAGTTATGCATTAAAAAAACCCCAAACATAACTATGGAAAAATAATGCTTGTTATGAATCAACCCCTGCTAAAAATGAGCTGCTGAATATATATCAATGCTAATACAGAAGTAAAAACTATAAACTGCAACCTTGGATTCTAGTCTATCCTACTATACAGATTAAATATACTGCTATAGCCAGTATATTTAATCTGTATTACCCACATGGTCAAGAATAACATATATGACAGTGTTGAGTAGATGAAATAATATTTATCTTTTTGACATTTCAAACCTAAGAATGTTTGCTCAAGGTCACCAATATATTTTATAAATGTCTGGGGAAAATATTTTCAAATTCCCAAGGGGTTGGCAGAAAAAAGTTTGAGTTTATAGGCCCAGATCACCCAGTGGCAAGAAACTTTTAGTTAGATAACTAACTCCCTTGTGTCTTTGGTCATGTGGATATAGGAGATAGTTTGGGCCCGCTACAGTCATAGCTAGAAAATCAACTAACTATTCCTGAGTTTTCATAAGAAGCTGTCCTCACTGAGATTTCTTATGAAATCATTACATATAATCTCAGTTTACAATTACCAATTCTATGCATTTTTCCAGACACAGAAATCGAAGCACATTGCCAGGATGGTAGAGATTGTCAGCATCATTTTCTGTGAGGAATCAGGTACAGAGAGGTCACAATCTTTGCCTAAGGTTACAATCTTTTCTTGCTTCTGCAGAGAGGTTGGTGCCTCAACTCCGTTGACCCCCTCCCCCCCCCCAAATTTAATAAACCCCAGTAAGTACTAGTTAATGTTAATGTTATTATTTTCCCATAAAATGATAGGAGAGGTCTTCCTTCATAAGATGCTTTACTGCAGCATACCGGTATTTACAGTGAAGTCTTTTCCAATCACACTCCTCTCGCCCCTGTTACAGCTGTTAATTTCTAAATGAGTTATTATGACCCAAACCGCGGAGAATTTCGTGCAGGACGGAGCTGAGCTGCAAGCGCGGTCTGAGCGGGCTGCGGGCGGCCCCGCCGCTTTCCCCGTCGGGAACACGGGAGAGCTCGGCCACGGCCCCGCACGGCGGCAGCTGGAAGCGCCGCATCACTTTCGTCTCTTTTTTCCCCCCTTGCTTGTTTGTGGAGTTGTTTTTGTGTTTTTTTTTTTTTTTCCTCTCGTCTTTACTCGCAAATTTGGCTGTTTCAGCTTCGGCGCAAGCCGACAAATGAAAGCGTGTCCGAAGGCACTCCAGGGAGAGACGGGAAAACACGGATGGATGTTTGCGTGACCCCAGCCTCACTTTTCTTCCCGGGCATGTGCAAAGGGAGGCTTCCCCAGGCGCTCCCGGGGCGGCGGAGATGCGGCTGCGGTTACGAACAGGCTGGACGGTGTCAGTACAGCTTCTTCCCTTCATCCCTCGACTTTTACTATCGCTGCCCTCCCCGCACCACTCTGCGCGCTTGGTGACGCGCCGCGGCCGCCCTCATCGCGGGGCGAGAGCCCGGCACCCCCGCCCTGCAGCCCCCTCCGGGGCCCCTGCGCTCCCCCTTCCTTCCCCCGCTCCGCCTCGCACAGGAACATGCGGGCTGGACAGACCCCCGCCCCTCCTGCCGCCCACCCCGGCCGGGGCCCCTCCGCCCCGCCTCGCCGTTCACCTCCCTCCGGTGGAGGGCAGAGAAAGGCGCTCATTGATCCCGGGCGCGGCCCGCCCGGTGACGAGCGCGCGGGTCCCGGTAAACAAGCGCGGCACCTCGCACCCCCCCGCCCCCGTCCTTCCCCGCCCCCGGAGCCCCCGCGCGCCCGGTGAGGGAGCGGGAGCGGCGGCGGCGGGGGGAGCAGGGCGGCGGGGTGCCCCGGTCAGGCGGGGGGCCCTGGGGCCGCTCTGCCCCCGCCGCCGCTTGTTCCGTCATCACCGCGCCGCGATCCCCCAACGGAATCGTTTCCAGAGGAAACGCGGACGCTGCCCTTGTTCTCCACTAAAGCGAAGCGCCCGGATAAACGAGTGCCGTTTAATGAATACGGACGAACAGCGGCAGCCCCTGCCCCGGCCCTCCCTGGGTGGCATTTCCCGCCCCGCGGGGAGCGCGCGCTGCGGGCGGGGCGCGGGGGCGGCCGCGCGGCGTGGGCGCTGTGACACAGCGCGCGGAGGAGCGCGCGGAGCCGCCGCGCGTGTGCGGGCAGGGCTGACGCACTCGCGCGTGTGTGCGGGGGCGTGGGGGGGCGCCCGGCGCTCACGCACGGCCGGAAGCTCCGCCCGGCGGGTCCGCAGCACCTGATATGGCCTCGGCGAGCCCCGCCGGCGCCCCGCCGCGTCCCGAGAGATGGCGAGGGCCAGCACCGGGGCTCGCCGGACGTGCCGGATCTCCCCGCCGTGCCCGCGCCCCCGGCACGCTCCGCGCTGTGCGCGCTGAGGGCAGCCGCGACAGCGACGGGGTGCGCTGCGCCCGAGGGGGGCTGGAGGCTGGGGGCGGGAACGCGGAGGGGCGGGCAGGGGGCGGGGGGGCGAGGCTCCCGCCGTCCAACAGCGTCGCGCCGCCTCGCTGCCGAGAGCCCGCCCCGCCGCCCCATTGAGGGCCGCAGCCGTCCTTCGCGCTGCCCGGCGGCCAATGCGGGGCGGTGCCGGCGGCGGCGGCGCCCCGCCCCGTCTCGGTGTGTGAGCGCCTCGGTGAGGCGGCGGTCACGTGTTGTTTTGCTCTTTAGTTGGGGCACTCGGTGCGCGATGTGTTACTTACGGCGAAACTCCCGCCGGCGCCGGCAGCAGCGGCGGTCGGGGAGCCTTAGCGGCGTCGCCGGTACTCGAGCCGGGGAGGACGCCGGGCGGCCGCCAGCAGCAGCCGCTGCCTAGAGGTGACAGCGGAGGATCCCGCTGCGGCTCCGAGCACTGCGCTCTTCTACGGAGGAATAACTTTATTTTACCTGCTTCCCTCCGTCCCTCCTTTTTTCTTTCTTTCTTTCTTTTTTTTTTTTTTTTTTTTTTTTTCCTCGCCGCGGCGCTCGGGCTCCGGATCCGCTCAGCGTCGGCGACAGCAGCGAGAGGAGCCGGGCGGCGCTCCCGCCGCGGGGCTGGGGATGGCGAGCCCTGCCGTGCTGGGGCTGCTGCCCCCCCTGAGCTCCCCGCCCGGCCCCAACCTGAACAACAACAACAACAACAACCAGGGCGTCAGGAAGTGCGGGTACCTGCGCAAGCAGAAGCACGGCCACAAGCGCTTCTTCGTGCTGCGCGGCCCGGGCGGCGGCGGGGAGGAGGCGGGGGGCGCCCGGCTGGAGTACTACGAGAGCGAGAAGAAATGGAGGAACAAGTCTGGGGCGCCCAAGCGGGTGATCGCCCTGGACTCCTGCCTCAACATCAACAAGCGGGCGGACGCCAAGCACAAGTACCTCATCGCCCTCTACACCAAGGACGAGTACTTCGCTGTCGCGGCCGAGAACGAGCAGGAGCAGGAGGGCTGGTACAGGGCTCTCACCGACCTGCTCAACGAGGGCAAGGCGGCCTGCCAGGGGTCCCCCTACCGCCACCTCGCCTCCCCCTTCTCCGCCTCCTGCGGCGCGGCCGCCGCCTCCCTGGCCGCGGCCGGCGAAGACCTTAACTACGGGCTGATCGCGCCGGCCACCGCTGCCTACCGAGAGGTCTGGCAGGTGACGCTGAAGCCCAAGGGCTTGGGTCAGAGTAAAAACCTCACCGGCGTCCACCGGCTCTGCCTCTCTGCCCGCACTATTGGGTTCGTGCGCCTCAACTGCGAGCTGCCCTCGGTCACGCTGCAGCTGATGAACATCCGCCGCTGCGGTCACTCCGACAGCTTCTTCTTCATCGAGGTGGGGCGCTCGGCCGCCACCGGCCCCGGCGAGCTCTGGATGCAAGCAGACGACTCGGTGGTGGCCCAGAACATCCACGAGACCATCCTGGAGGCCATGAAGGCGCTGAAGGAGCTGTCCGAGTTCCGGCCCCGCAGCAAGAGTCAGTCCTCCTCCTCCTCTTCCTCCGGGGGGGCCGGCGGGCTCGGTGGCAGCGGCGCCTCCGCCACCCATCCCATCACCGTGCCCGGTCGCCGGCACCACCACCTGGTCAACCTGCCTCCCAGCCAGACCGGCCTCCTCCGCCGTTCCCGCACCGACAGCCTCGCCGCCGGCGCCAGCACCAAGTGCACGCCGTGCCGGGTGAGAACGGCCAGCGAGGGTGACGGCTGCCGGGTGGGCTCCGCGGCCGGCAGCCCTATGAGCCCGGGCCCTGTGCGGACTCCCCTGAGCCGCTCGCACACGCTCAGCGGCGGCGGAGGGCGGCAGGCGGGGAAGCTGCTCCCGGTGCTGGCCGGCGGTGGCGGCGGCGGGCTGCAGAGCAGCCGTTCCATGTCCATGCCCGCCTCCCACTCGCCCCCCTCCGCCACCAGCCCCATCAGCCTCTCCTCCAGTAGCGGCCTCGGCTCCGAGCCTGCCCACCCGCATCACCCGCAGCGCCCGTCCAGCGGCAGCGCCTCCGTGTCCGGCTCCCCCAGCGACGCCGGCTTTATGTCCTTCGACGAGTACGGCTCCAGCCCAGGCGGCGACCTCCGGCCCTTCTCCTCCTCCTCCACTGCCAGCAACCGCAGCAACACCCCCGAGTCGGTGGCCGAGACCCCCCCAGTGCGGGACCCGGGGGGCGGCACCGACCTCTACGGCTACATGGCGATGGAGCGGCCCCCGAGTGGCCGCCTCTGCTACCGGCCCTGCCCCGACGCTGCCAGCGACAGGTGCCATCGGAAGCGGACCTACTCCCTGACCACGCCGTGCCGGCAGCGACCCGCCGCGCCGCAGGTTTCCTCCGCCTCCCTCGACGAGTACACGCTGATGCGCGCCACCTTCGCCGGCAGCGCCGGCCGCCTCTTCTCCTCCTGCCAAGCCGGGGCTTCCCCCAAAGTCACCTACACCCCCTACCCGGAGGACTACGGGGACATCGAGATCGGTTCTCACCGCAGCTCCGGCAGCAGCAGCACCAATCTGGGCCCGCCGGCAGTGGGGGGAGGAGGGGGAGATGATGACGGCTACATGCCCATGACCCCCGGTGTGGCCGCAGCCTTAGGGCAGGGAAGCCGGGGCAGCGATGATTACATGCCCATGAGCCCCACCAGCGTGTCTGCCCCCAAGCAGATCCTGCAGCCCCGGGCAGGGGTGGGTAGCGGGTCCCCGGGGAACGGGAGCAGCTACAAGACCAGCTCGCCCGGGGAGAGCTCCCCTGACGATAGCGGGTACATGCGCATGTGGTGCGGCTCCAAGTTGTCCATGGAGAGCTCAGACGGAAGGCTGAGTAACGGCGACTATATCAATATGTCCCCTCGGGACCCCCAGAATGGGCCCCAAGCTCCCTCCCTCACCCCCCCGGACTTCTTTTTTGCCCCGTCGGGGCATGGGTCCAGTGAGCTCCCAAAGCCCAGCTGCTATTCATACAGCTCCTTACCCCGCTCCTACAAGAGCCAGGGCTTGGCAAAGGACAGCGACCAGTACGTGTTCATGAACTCCCCGGGGAGGATGATCCCGGAGGAGGCGGTGTGTGGAGCGGGCACCTTCGCCCCCTCCAGCCACACGGTGCCTTCGCCCCTGCGGCACAGCCGGACCGAGAGCTTCCTTAGCCAGCGGTGCCAGCGGGCGGCCCGGCCCAGCCGCCTCTCCTTGGAGACCTTGCGGACGGTGCTGCCCAGCATGAATGAGCACCCTCTGCCGCCGGAGCCCAAGAGCCCCGGTGAATACATCAACATTGACTTTGGGGATGCTGCTGTCTATTCTCCCCCCTCGCTGCCTGCTGACAGCCCAGCCTCCTCCCTGGGCTCAGGGACGGGGCAGAGGCGCTCCCCTCTCTCTGACTACATGAACATTGACTTCGGGTCACAGTCACCCTCCCAGTCGGGCACGGTCTCAGTGGGCTCCTTGGAAGCTCTCTCTCCGGGTTCTTCCTCAAGCACCAGCCAGCCCAATGGGCGCTACCTGAAGGCGGCTGTGGGGATGGCTTGTTCGTCCAGCCCATCGGATGGTGGTGACTACACCGAGATGACCTTTGGCATGGCCACTACCCCACCTCAACCTATTGTTCAGAAACCAGAAAGTGCCCGGGTCACCAGCCCCACGTCTGGTGTGAAGAGGCTCACCCTCTCTGGGGTGGAGGCTTTCATTCTCTCCAGCCCTCCCCCAGACCCGAATCGGGGGGCCAAAGTAATCCGGGCAGATCCCCAGGGGCGGAGGAGGCACAGCTCAGAAACTTTCTCCTCCACCACCACTGTGACCCCAGTGTCCCCCTCCTTCGCACACAACCCCAAACGACACAACTCGGCCTCGGTGGAGAACGTGTCCCTCAGGAAAAGCGAAGGCCTGGAGGAGGAGCAGGGTAGCAGTCCCATGTGCCGGGAGACCTCAGCTGGCTTCCAGAATGGCCTCAACTACATCGCCATTGATGTGGTGGACGGGTCCTTGGCAAACTGTGACAAATCCAGGTTGAAAGCCAGGCACCTCTTGAATGGAGGCATCAATGGAGTAGAGATGAGCACCTATGCCAGCATAGACTTTCTGTCTCACAACCTGAAAGAAGCCAGTGCTGTGAAAGGTGAGTAGCTACATCTGATGGTGCCTGCTGTGCATTTGTGCTTTGTGTTTACCGTCACAAAGTTGTGTGTTGTTGTGTAGAGCACTATCCCTCTTCGCTTCCTTAGAAATCACTTTTATCCCTTTTTACATGTCCTGCAATAAGCAGTCTTGGAGAAACTTGGTGGCTCTTTGTATGAGGAAAAAGGTTTAATTTTGGAATATTTATTCATGTTTCAGTACTGCTGTGCTGTTATTACGTGTTTATACTTCTGGGTACCCCATGAGAAGCTGCTATTTATACAATTTCTATGTTTGGGCTGCATTCAGAGTTTTCTTAAGTAAGATTTTGGAAAGTGTTTGGAAAATGTGACCTAAATAGTTTATGTTAATGCAACTTCTAAATACTATTTAAAAATATAAAATGATTGAGTTAAAACCAGCATTGTTTGACTGAGGACATCAGATTATGGAAACAATCTCTAGCTCTCTAGCTGAGAAGGTCTGGAATATCAAATTGAGAAGTATAAATTTAATATCATGGTTTTGAAATACCTTATCTCTTGCAAAAGTTTAACAGCAAATCATAGTGAGCATGGAATGTGAATTTTAAAAATGGTAATTCTTTCCAGAAGTCACTATATGCTTGAGCTGTTGTATGCTGTATTACATATTTCACTTAAGGGCCCAGCCTGTGTCGGTGTGTAACAGTGTTCCAGGTGATGGCTCGTGGATTGCAAATGTTGGGTGTCAAATGAAGAAATCTGAAATTTAGGGTGAGAGGGAATTTCGATTTTCAGTATGTAGCTATTCCTTTAATTAGGTGCTGGTTATGCTGAGAAAAAAAAAAAAGAAAGAAGCAAATACCCTTCGTTCTTTCCTGAAATAGAACTCCGCCCTCTCCCAGTGAGTGAGGGTTTGTACAGACCTGGGGGCTGGTTGAGGAGGGCACAGAGCAGCCAGTCTGTCGAGGAAAAGTTCATAATGAGACACTTGTAAGGATTCTCTTGGCTCTTGGATTTATGCAAGACTTGGTAGTCAAACCCTTATGCACAGGTAGCTGTAATATGTGTTTATGGGTATAGCTGGGTGAAATGACAGGCCATGTAGTAGCTGCTTGGAGGAGAGTAGGTATTGCTTCTCTGTTCGCAGTGCTGATAGAGGCATCCATAACAAGTCAAAAGCAAAAGCTTGTAAGAGCCACTTGCAGGGTTTTTTTTCCTTGTGTTTCCTTAGCAGCTAGTTGATTTTGAAGAAGAAAATATTTTCTCTTTTGATAGGAAGTACAGGAAGATGGAAAAGATGAGAGATCCCACCGTTTACAGAGCAAGCTTTGAACCTATTAAAGACGAGAGGATTGTTGAATGCAATGTCAGAGTTTGAAAAGATGAAGGCTTATTCTGAATGACTGGAAGGGTTGAGGGCCGAGCCTTATTTGTGTGTTGCGTTTAGTTTTGCTGGGGTCGCTTTCAGGATCCTTGCGGCTTGCCCGAGCCCGGTGCGGATGCTGCAGCCGCCGCTCTCCTTGCCCGGCCTGGGGGATGGCGGTCCCGGGCGCCAGCAGACCATCACGCCCCTTTGCTTTGCAAACGGATTTTTCGCAGAAACGAGGAGCTTGTCTTGAGCCACCTACAGCCCCGATTGCACATGAAGCCCGGTGTTGGGAAAGAGCTGTTTCCACAGCATTCCCCGAGCTGCTGACCCTAAGGGGGAGGGGGGGCGGCACCGGTGACCGGGAAAACCCGGCTCGGGAATGGCAGCGGCGGCGGTCAGATAAGGAGAGGGAAACCAGCGCTGTCCTTCCCAGCGTGTAAACAAAAGGATAATGCAGAGAACGCAGCCGTGTTAATGCGGTTTTACGGCGGAGAGGGCTCAGTGCTGCTGCTGCTGCGTGTGTTTGTCCAAGGACGGTTATAGGCTTGTCTTTATTTTAATATTTAATCTGCATGTGTGTTTGTTTTTCCTCTTTCCCGTAAGCTTCTAAACGCAGATCACATGGAGGAGTGGTGCGGGGAGGCTCGTTGGGATTGACCCTATCTGTAGGAGGTGGGCTGTCTTCTCCAGCACCTCGCTTCCCTGAGAAGGGTGCCAGCCTGTAGGGTGCCCTCAGAGGTACGGGATGCAGGGATGGATGGATGGAACCAGAGTCAGGTCCAGGTAGTAAGGAAGAACCTCGCACCACCAGCATCCTCAGCCGACACTGGGTTGGGTACCAAAAACGGGGCATCAGGTTAATTGCACTTGTGGCAGCCATTCTGGGAAAGTCACAGCCTGGGGAAGGAGAAATACATCCTAAAGGACTTCATTGGTGTAAGTTTAATCAAATAATAAACTTCTGCAAATTTCCTAGTTTCCCTTTTGGTTTTCATTGGGATTTCACACTAAAGTTTGTTTATGCAAGGTCTTCTGCCAGTGCTTAAAAAGGTCACCCAAAATTTTGCTTATGTATTTGAGTTTCAAATATTGTGATTCGGGAGACTACTAAGAATTTTGTTTTACTGAGAAACATATTCTGTTTAAAGAAAACTGTATTTTGTGCATAGAAAAGATTACTTCAACAGTAGTATTTTGGGTAGATTTGAGAAAATATAATTCTGTAAAAAATGTTGATTTGCACAAGAGAGAGCTTATTTAATCGGCATTGTTTGTTTAGTTTGCACTTTTTTCAAACTTTGTTTTTAACTATATTAGAAAAGTGAGAAGTTTTACTTCAAGAGTGGTTTGCAGTCATTTCAAAATGATGGAGAATCCATTTCTGTTTAATATTTAGAGCAGAAGACTCTTGAGATACAAAGTATACAAACAAGTTCCTTGTAATTACCTTCTCAGAAAATTAGTATTTTGATTTGTGCAAAATACATATAAAAAAACCATCATTGAGTTATTCTTTAAGGATTTTGATTTGTGCAAAACACATGTTAAAACTCAGTTTGACTTCTTTCTTAAGGTCTGTAGCAGTAGTTATATTTTCATGTGGATAAATGCTTTAAGGAAAATTATTTGTATAATTTAAAGGTGGCTGGCTTCCATGTGTGGTGTATTTCTCTGCTATCAGTAACTTGCCCCTGCTGTGGGGAGTGCTTTGCTTTTGGAAGTCTCTGTCCATATTATTCTGTCATGGCAAGAGCAAGGAGTGCATCCTCAGCTGCTGTAAAAACAGAACAGTTAAAATATTGCTTAAAATTACCACTTCATTTAGTTTTACGGTGTTCTAAAAATGTGCAAATATTTAGGAGCTGGAGAAACAATTGCCTTCATCTGATATGTAAATAAAATAATACTGTTATTGGTGGGTTAAAACTTGTTACTTGCTAATAACTAGCCTTTGTTCTTAAACTATGACTGTTGTTTTGCTTAGAAACATGGACTGTGAATGGATTTCATTATTTATGGAAATGTTTACACTAATTTTTCTCATAAAGTGTGAATTATTTATTCCAGTATATTTATGACAGATTACAGTCAATAATGATGTGACTTTTTATGGTGGATCTTAGTTCTGAAGTCAAAGTTGAAGTCAGATATGAGTTTTGTTTCTGTCTCAGTGGGGTTAAGATTTTACGCTTTGTGTGTAATCCTGGAATTCTTAATTAAGATTACCAGTAAATTTAGTGGGTGTATAATAGGGAATTTTCTTTAATCTAAATCACTAGAGTGCGTTATCTTTAATTTTGTTTTCTTTTCCATTCACAGAGTGCTCTGTAGTTTCAACTTGTACATGTTTCTAGTAGTTGGCCTAGTTCTCTAAAATTGAACAGATACTATATGTAATAATGCAAAAAACCTTGAGGGTTCTTTCCCTCCTCTGTCAGTTTCTTTTGCCTTGATTTGTTTGAAGAAGTCTTCATCTGTAATACAGCTGCTTAAAATCGTAATAAGGTGATTTTTTTTATAATAATGATCCTCCCCTTGCCTTGTAAATTAGCTTTCAGTTTTGTGAGGGTTTTTTGGTTGCACCTAAATAAAAAAGCCTATCTTAAGAAATCTCTTTCTCTGTCTTTCTAATGGCATTTTAGATTGTGGAAGACATAAACTTTGTTTCCTTTTTTTTGGGATTACTTTACACAATGAATTGTATTATTGTTTTTTTTTGACCTCCTCTTCATATGCCAACTGCCAAAAAGTTTTGGCTCTCAGAGCAACATGAGAATGCTTGTCTCTTTAACAAAATTAATGCTCATTTTAAAATAACTTCTTGAAAGTATTAAAAGAACTATATGCTTTGTTAGAAATTTATACATCTTTTAAACTCTTTTTTGAATAAATCCATTGTAGTAGTTTCTCTTACTGCTAAGTTCTGTAAATACATCAAACCAACAGCAGAAAGAACTGAGCTACTTTTAATAACTTACATAGCTGCAATTTTTAACTCACACTTAGAATTAAAAATTTGAGGTTTTCTTTTAAACGTCTCAAAATTCAGTTACTGTCTTTCAGATGGCACTTTGCAGGTGACCAAACCAAAATGGTTGGATCTGAACCTTGCAGTGCCACTCATGAAATCCAAAATGTAAACTGAAATTATCTAGGATTAAATGAAGCTTTAAATACTTTAAATTATGTTGATTGTGTGGATGTCAGCTTGTTACAAACAGATAGAATATCAAGACATCTATTAGACTTTTTTTTTCTTTATACTTTAAATTATGTTTAGCTATACTGCTCATAGGAAGAATGTCATGGTTACTTTCAGTCATTTAAGATAAATTGTTATAGACCAGATTGAATGGTGGGTTTGTTGTAAAATGAACCAGTACAGTCATTGCTCAAGGCAGAGGAAATGCTTAGGTTGATGATTGCTTCTGATTACTTGATTCCTTTCAAGATAGCTACAGACTTCTGTAAGTCAGAAGAATAAAGGAGTGTTTGAGTAGAAAGAGTATTAGGGCTTTTTTTATATGGTGGGGTTGGTTTGTTTTTGTTGGGTGTTTTTTGTTTTTAAAGGGTGACTAACGTGGGTTTCTTTACACTTGGTTTACTCTTACTTTTAAGTAGTGTTAATTACACTGGAATGCTGAAGTGGTTTATAAGCTGAAACACAGCAAGCATCCACTGAAAAATTTAGCCAGTTACTGTATGGAATCTAACTTCCCTCCCTGTTCAGCAGTTAAATGGAAGCATAGTTACATTCAAGTATTTTCTGTCTATAAGTTTTTCCTCTAAAAGCACCATTAATATGTTTCTTTTTAAAGTAATAAACATCTAAAAATGGTTGTATCTGTGGCTTTTTTCTTCTGAATTTGTTGAAATATAGTATACTTTTATACTGGTTGTCCATATGTTTTTGTTCTTTGTGTCTATGTCCATTGTGTTAGTCATGATACAGCAAATTTTGTGGAAGTTTTAACATTAAGTTGATACACGGTGTGTAATAGCAATTTCAAGTGTATATGTTGACTGATTTGTTAAATTAGGATGTGTAATTTTGAAAGTTTCACAACTCTCTGGTTTTGGTTTTTTTTTGTAGTTTCTTACAATGTTTGCTTTGAAGTGATCTGTGTATTCATGGAAATCAGTATTATCCCTTGAGTTTTCAGAAGATGGTGGAGTGACCTCCAAAGTTCAGATATGTTTTCTTTGTGTCTGTTGTCTGGCATGTAGTTATTTTTAAAGTTTTGTGTGTATGTATGTAGGGGGTCAAGAGTGGCAGCGTTGAAAAGCCAAGTTCAGCTCAATAGTCCCGTTGTTGCTGGTTGTTGAAAACACTGGCTCTCCTGCAGCAGAGTTTTCAAAGGAAAACTTGTTTGTTTGTTTTGTTGTTGTTTTGTGGTTTGTTTTTATTTTTTTAACTTGTGTTTGTGTCAACTGCCTTTAGCTATCTAGCATGTGTGTTTCTTGGATTAGTCAGTCTGCCAGGGCTCTGGAGAGCCAGCAGCAGTAAACAGAACCAGCAAAGGTGGTTCCCATTGTCTTCTAAATGCGAGCTATAAAGTAGCATGCGTTTTCCACTTCATCTCTGTCAGGTTTGGAGGAAGCCAGGGTTACTGGTTCAGATTGTATTTTCAGTTTCCACACTAATACATGTAGAATGAATCCCTTAGTTGTAAGGTTGTGTCAGTAGTTAACACAAGCTTTTAAAACTTGTATTACAAGGCTGATGCAAACCATAGAAAAACCAATGCAAAGATTGCTTACATCTTTACAGAGGGCCACTTGAAAGTATTTCTTAGTGTGTAAAAGTGCTAACACATCCAGTAATGTTTGAGGCTGGCTCGAAGACAGCAGTAGGCTGTAATCTCTGTGTAGCCAGTTAAACAGTAATGAGTAACTTTCCTGAAGAACAGGTGAGTGCCTGCTTATTTCCATGGAATTATGCTATTGTTGGTAGCTCAGGTGACAAATTGGATACTAAACTGGGACTGTTTAGGAAAGATTTTCAATCTGATTATGAGAAATCCCTTTAGAAATTAATTTAAAAGACCAAGGACAATACCTGGTGTTCTGTTACTATTTTTGCTTTAAAAAATACTTCAGAACATTCTTAATTGTTTTTATCAGTGATGATAACCCCAATTTGTGTATAGCTGTATCAAAAATAGTAATTAAAAAAAAAACAAGTTCTTGTTCACAGTGCAGGCAAATACTCTCTGGAAAGAGGCTTGCTACAAGTGAACAGTGGGGATATACTTTCCAAAACAAAAATACTTGATGCTAGGGTGTTTTTTTGTTTATTTTCAAATCCAGAATTGCCCATCTCAAACAAAAATTATTTCAGAGTGTGTTTTTTATCTCAGTAAATCAATCACAAAAATAATTAGGAATAAACAATTCAAGCCACAAAACTAAGCCCCCACCTCTGATGGTGACATCTACACTGCAGAAGAGTAATGTAATAGCTTTATTGCATAGATTAGGAATGATTCAGTGTTTTGTTTACATTATTTGTCAATCTCTTCAACATCCTAGAGGAGAACACTTCCTTCCTGGCAGATGGCAGCCCAGGGCCATGCACCTGCCATTACAAGCACTACACAGTAGTAATCTACCCCAGCATCGCTGTTGACAAGAGGCTAATGATTGGAGACTGTCTGCCTGACAGCCTTCAGTGAGGGTCTGAGAGATCTTAGGTAGGATGGCAGGACAGTATGCTGAAGAATAATCAACGGACTTAGTTTAGATCTTTTTGGTAGCGTGTGTAGCATGAGCTACTTGTAAGATAATGATGTTTCAGAAAGCAGGCGGTGTCTCAAAAGAAGGGATTTCCTGTTTCTCTGGCAGTGCCGTGTGCCGTGTGTCAGTGGCTCAGAGCTGGTGACTGCGGGGCTGTGTCCGTCCTGCAGCGCTGGCTGCCCTCGCTGGGACCGCTTGGCTGCTGCATGGGGCCATGAGCTCTTAGGGAGTCAGAATGTCTCTTTGTTTGAGTGGTGTGTTTGGTGTTTGCATAATATTCCTATTTCAATAATTTGATTTGTAATTTTATGTGTTTTCATTATGACATTAGACCGCAGTCTCTTATTTTTTTGTTCATTTCTCTTACACCTAAGTGTGCATTTGCTTTTCTTCTTTGGAACAAGTGTGGGCGATGTTTCTAGGGGACACTACCCAAGGCAAGGGTATCTTTGAACTAGGCCAGGATGTTCTTTGCTAAATTTAAAAACTACCCAAATATTACCCAGAGTTTGTAGGGTATTAAGCAGGATTACATGACGCACGGATTAGACATTGTTGAGCAGCTTGTTTTTGTTTGAAGGGGTCAGAAATGGAGGCACTGGGGCTCTAGTGTGATGCCAAAATAGCAAATTTGCTGATAATCACAAACAGCAGAAGTTTCTTAGAAACAGTAGAGCACTTTGCAGAATTTTCTAAGCTTTCTCCAAGTGATGCTTTAGTAAAACTTGTTTGATATGTGCTGTGATATAAAACTCACTGTTCTTTTGAGTTTCAATTTCCAAATGTGTTTCACAGGTACTTTAAAGTAGACTAAGAAACATCACTGTAAGTGCAACTTGAGGCAGAGGACTTTGATTCTCTTCAGTCAAAGACAAATCAATAAATCATTCCAGTAACAGTGGGAAAATCATGTCAATGAAATAAGATCTAAGCTGGCTTTGATTAGTCTCTTGCATTGTGTCCACTGAGGCAGTATATTATTTTAAAAAGTGTTTATGATAGTCATGTCTACCTCATTAAATTGAATGGCATTGTCAAGTTAAGGTAGGGAATCAGAATTATCAAGACTTTTTTTCTATTTTGGGTTGGGTTGGTTTGGTGTTTGGGTTTTTTGGGGTTTTTTTTTTTTGTTTGTTTGTTTGCTTGTGATTTTTTCTTTGTTTGGTTAGGTTTTGCTTTGAATCTAGGCTTTTTCTTACCTGAAGTCATGATACTCATTGAACAAGACATAGACAATCTTTTGGGGCTGGGTTAGACTTAACTCTTATGTAGAAGTCAGTGGTGTTGAATAGTTGCTCAAGAACAAGAAAACAATGTTTTGTTTAGTCTGCCTTTACTGACAGAGATAATTTAGGCTATAGAAACTTACTGGCAATAACTGGTAATGTTGCATTTTAGCATTCTTTAAAAGAATAAGAGTAGAATTGACAAATGGATGCAAACCTCACCAGTTTTCTAGTTAATGCAAAACTTTTATATCACCAAATTGACAGCTTCAAATACTGTGGTCTCTCCCATGCTTGAATTACTGATAAGTTATGGAGTGAATTTTTTATGCAGTCTTTTTTGCTAGTTCCTCTGGTAGTGATATTTCAAAAACTCCAGTGAGTTGTTTTTAGCTTGCTTGAAAAGGCAAACCAAAATCAGTTGATGTCTCTAACCAAAATTTTCACTTATACCTAAAAAAGATTCCTTGTGATGGAATAATGAGATTTGGAACTGGAAGGTGGAGGTAGAGTTCTCCTGGAAGTCAGTCGCACTCAGTTGTGTTGTAACATCATTAATTTTTACACCATGAACATTTGGTAAAGTTTAGAGGAGGCTCGACTTGCATCTTCTACAGCAGCTTTCATTCCTGAGCAATTAGTTCTGCCAAAATTAATGAAATAGAACTATAACAATACCATCTTTTTAACATAGCGAAAGGAAAAATTACTTTCATTGTAACAATCCTGTATGTAAACAATAAAGATTTGTCTTGGTGATTGCCATGAAAGTTGTTTGTGAAGTATGAAAAGTCATTTAGAGTAAAAATTGCTTGCAACTAATTAGTTTTAATCTAGCATAAAACTTCAAACATTTATGTTTGGATTTTGAGTCAGTCTTGTATAACCATACAAAGTTACATTTATTTTCTGAATGTTGAAGTTACAGAATTAGTGCTAATGACTTTAACAATAGTTATAGAAAATTAACTATGTGGATGAGCATTAGGAATATATGTATATGTATGTATATGAATGACCCTGATGCACAGAATACTTAAAAGAATTGGCCATAAACTTAAAACTGTTAGTACTTACTGTTTTACAATCCTAATAGTGTAGTAGTTGCTCTCACAAGTACCAGAGAAACGCTTAACATGCTCTAATGAGTGCTAGGATAATAATATTGCTTTCTTTTGGATATCTACAGAAAGGTGACTTATTACATGACTCTATTTTAATCTTCAAATGTCAAATGAAAATTCAGTAAAAATGAGCTTTTAACTTTAACCTTGACTGGTGTATTTTCATATAAATGGTAGATTTTGTGGGCTCTAAATAAATAAATAAATTGGTGATAATTGGATGTTGAATGTTAGCCAGTAGGATGATTTCCAGCTACAAATGCACTGATGTATTTCAGCACTGTAAGTGATTTCTAGTTTAGGTCCTCTTTTCCCTCATACTACTCCTTCCCTGCCATTAGTGTGAATATTCAAGGGACAGTAAAGCAAAAGGTTTGTAAGATGGGGTAGCATGAGATACACTATCTGTTACAAAAAAATATATATATATATATATCAGAACTTGATAGTAGTGAAATATTATTGATTTTTAGTGGAAGTCAGATTCAGCCCTCAGGAAGTAAATTGATGGACATTTATTTTAGCACGTGTGCACTTGACTCTCTGAGGAAGTTGAAACAGCAGCTTAGATCTTGCAGCTTGAGTGAGCACAGTGGAACTGGTGTGCCTGAATGCAGAGAGAGCAGGACTGTGCTGTGGATGAGCTGTGTGGGATGTTTGGATGCCAGGCTGCTGTTTGATGGATTTGTTTTGAGGGGTCATTTAGAGTCTTCTGAGTCTGAAATTACTCCTTAAGTCCTGAGTCTGCTTCATCAGTCATGAACATGGCAAGCTTTAACTTGCCATACTGCCCACATGGATGCTATCTTGTCACATTAAGAGAAAATGCTGCAGTATTTTCTATTCCTCTCACTTGTTTTCTCCTCATGTTTTCAATTTTCTCTGTTCTCATAGATGGGCTGTTGTCACTTTTACAGGGTGACAACATTTTAGCCTTACTGTTTTAAAAACATACTGGGAGTTATTTCCATGGTTTTTTGTGTCAAGTAGATTTGGGCTGGTATTCCACTTACTTTGCTAAAGTATTCTACTCTACTTTGCTGAGAAATAGCATTGAATTAGTGCAGCTTATGCTGTATCCTTATCACTTTCTTTGTAGTAAACTATTAGATGGGGAGGATTCAAGGTGCATCCAGTGGAGCTGGCAACAATTGCATTCATTCAGTATAATCTGTGTTTCTTGCTTGAGAAAGAAAGTAAAATATGGGGAAGAAAGAGGACATAATTATATGCTTTCTGCTTTCACAAGTATCCTTAATAAGGCACAGGAGAAACAGAATGAAGGGTTTATGACAATAACAAAGAAAAGGTGCTGGGACTTCAGAACATGTTCATAGGAAATAGTGAGTTATTTTGAGACATGATGCATAGGGAGACGACTTTAAACTCTCCACCCCTACTGAAATGAAGTTTGTGTATCCTGTCTTTAGTCGGGTTATCAGGCACTCATTTTTTGCCTATCTTCTTGAGGGATTTTCCAATTTGTTTTCTATGGGTTACTGAGTAGCTGATGCTTCATTCTTCTCTGAAGACAGTGTTTTATTAAGTTCTGCTGAAGGTGTCAAAACAGTAGACAAAAGTATTTTATTGAATCTATATGTTAAATTTTTTTGCAGTCTTAATTTTTTTTTTACCATGTAAACCCATTGTTTTATTGGGCTGTGAAGTGGCTTTATATTATTTATTAGTATAGCTGTGTGGTGTGTGTGTGTGTGTGAGTACCTGAGTAAGATCTTAGTTTTGATTCCGTAGTCAAACATTTTAGTATGTCTCAAAATACATTAACTCATTATTTGCATTAGATACGCATTGTTTTCTTACTCCAGGTAAGAATTAGCCTTGTTTGTGCTTGATACATAAAAACCTGTTGTCTCATATTTGGTAATTTTAAATTAATTCAGGAGCAAGAGGAACTTGTGTAAAATCTGATTTAGTTTAGGAAAAACATTGAAAATAAGTGGTACAGGATATAGTATACAGTGGCTGTGACTGTAATGGTTGGAATGAACAGCCTTACCATTGGTCTAAGTTTGAAATTCTGTTTCTTCATTGAATTGTGGAGGTTTTTTCCTAGTAGGTGTGGTTTTATTGGTGTATATGGTGACAATATTCTTTAACTTCCCTGCTTCTGGAATGTGGTAACTTTTAATTTGACAGAGATTTCCAAGATTTTTTGTAGTAGCTGAGATATTAATAGGGAAGCTCAGAACCATTTCTTCTCTTTGTCTTAGGTCATTTTTTTTGGCCATTTGTAACCACATAATATCTTTCTGGAATAGTAATAATTAATTGCTTTAATTAATTTTTCAAGGTATTTTAGCTAAAAATAGCTACTGGAAATAAGGACCTCTAATACGGTCCACAGAGTATTTTGTACTGTAATTTGAAAAGCTTTGATATAGAGAAGCCTGTTCATGCTGGGTTTATTTCCTATATCTTTTGTGGACATGGTTATATGATTTTGTCCAAGACTTATTTCTGCTCTATACAAAAGTGTATCTGCGGTCTCTTGTCTCAAATGTAGATTGAATCTGAATTTTGTTTTTTGATGATGTTTGTTGGAAAGGCTGAGGCATCAAAGGGAAAGATGCTCAAAATTGCTGTATCTTTTATTAGTGCCTCAGGTTGCTTGGTTGCTTGATTTTTTTCCTCGTTGTAAACAAGCAGCTTGTGTTTGCTGTAGAAATGTTTTGGTAGGATTGTTTAGCCCAGACGGGATGGGATTATTTGCAAGCTGAGGGAGGATATTCCAGAGGAGGCAATTTATCTGTGTTTTTCTTAATAGGTTTTGTGAAGTTCAGCTGTGCTGGGATCCTGTTTTGGTCTGATGGACATGACTCTAATTAAAAAGGGAGAGGCTATAGGTTAAGCCCAGGACATGAGAGTCTTAAGGGACCTTCATGGATGTGTCATAAGTGAAGCTGCTTCATGTCTTCTGTGTTGCAGATTGCAACTCAGATATCTCCAGTATGTCCTTAGGGTCCGTGTTCCTGGTTTAGATTTCCAGATGTGTGGTGGTTGTTTTTAATCTAGCCAATGCTGTTGCACTTTATGCAGAACTGTAGTAATAACTGTGTGATGCCCATATTTGCACCTTAGGAGCCTACCAAAAGACTCCTCTTCAGAGAAGGATCTGTCTTCCATAAGTAGTCTTTCAAAGGATACAGGTGCCTTTTCAGTACTGATGAGGCTGGTCAAAGCCTCTCGAGATTGGAGATGGACACAAAGCCACCTCCCTTGATCATACAGGGAGCCTACATGCTTGGCATAAATGGAACATCTAACTTCCAGAGATCTGCAGCTTGTGAGATCAACCTTGCTGTGCAGTGTCTTATTTTAAGCACAAAGACTTGAAATAAGACTGGTATTTGTATGTGGATCAGCAAACATAGTTATATATTCTTGCTTGACCTGGATAGTACTTTAGTTAGTGGATGATATATTGGACTTGTTCAGTAAATGTGAAATTAAAAGGGATTTGTGTTCTCTCTAGCTGTGCAGCTTCTGCACTGTTCACTGAACACTTTTCAATATATTTCCTGGTCACTCACAATATGTGACTTATGCAACAGTATTAGGGCTTTGGCACTTGCAAGCAAACTTGGGCTTCAAGGGTGCATATACCTTGGGGGAAGTACTGGTGTTCTGCAGAGTATTTCTTCTGGCAGTGCCTGTGATCTTTCTGTTGTTCTAGAACAGCATCATAGCTTTATAAAGTCTCAGCTACTGCATAGTATCCTACAGGAACTCAGAGTTCCTTAATATGATATCCTGGGGTGTTCATCACACCTATTAGAGATGTCCTAAGCAGCTTTAAAGAGCTGGAGTGTTGGCAGTAGGAGAAAATGCATGCAGGTCTTGATGTGCTGGAAAGCCTCCCTGAATTTTAGGGGAATTCTCTGCTAAGCATTGTGGGACTAGAGCCAATCTCTAAAGTATTCCATCTTAAGTGACAAAGATGGGTTTTAATCTGTTTTATAGAAACAGTCCTGGCAGCCTAATAAAATTTCAAAAAGATGTGAGTGTCAGCTATATAGTTGTATGGTCAGATATATTGCTGTAAGTAAAATGTATTTTTAAGAAATGCTGTATTGGTTCTAGTGAGCCTTTCTTAGAAAATTGAGTGTAATTGGTTGCTTATAAATATATTTGCTGGCAGCAAATATGGGGAGCCATAAAAGAAATAAAAGACACCTGTGTAAGAGCATTTGGGAGAGGAAGAAAAACCTGGTGAAACAGTAGGGTACACCTCTGTTTCTGTAATACTTACTGAGACCTCTTATAATTACAAACAAAAGTGTATCTTGCACTGGAACTAGTAATGTTGCAAGTAATTGACACTAATTTTTTGGATCTTTTTAAAGAAATCCCTTTGAAGCTTTGAGAAGTGCTGTGAAAGCACACTGTGCTCTGAGAGCATAGTATTTTTCATACTTTAACAGGTTGCTTTTTTTTTTTTTGTTTTTTTGCTTGTTTCTTCTTGAGGGAGGTAATGTTTTCTACTGCAGTCTCATGGCTGAAAACAACAGTGAAATAAGTGCTGTTTTCTAAACTGAGATTGATTGTGTGTCTCGCATACCCTTGTTCATGAGGGTGGGTAAACTTGGTGCTTTGCATTCACCTTGCCTTTCTTAAAAATGCAGAGCTTTAGTATCTGCTTGATCTTGCAGGGCAAATCATTCTGTGCTTGCTTCACTTTCTTTGCAGTAAACTCTTAGATGGGAAGGATTCAAGCTGCATCCAGTGGAGCTGGCAACAGTTGCATTCATTCAGTATAATCTGTGTTTCTTGCTTGAGAAAGAAAGTAAAATATGGGGAAGAAAGAGGACATAATTATATCCTTTCTGCTTTCACAAATTATTTTCTGACCAGCGTCCAGTTTCAAAACTGGTGTTCTCAGAAGATTTAACCACCTAAATTACTTTTCTAAACAGCTCACTAAGCTTTTTGCCTCTGCTTTCCAACAAAGTATTAGTTAGCCTCTGGGAGTGATATGTAGATGATATTTATCATTTCCGTGTGACAAAAATACATCTTTTCCTTTCATGTCTTAATATAATACCAACTTCTTTATGCAATGAAATCCATGTCAACTACAGAAAGAAATGCTAATTCATCTCTGGATTGAAGTCGGAGTAAGAAGTTACAGATGCCCATATTTGTTTTAAAAATGCAACATACAAATATTTTTAAATTTTTTCTGTCATTTCTTAGCAAAGTATTTCATGCAAAGGAGAATAGAAGAAAATTCGTAAATCACAAATCCAAGTATCATCATTTTGGTTTGATTACTGGGACTGTTTGTTGAAGGAATAGTGGGAAATGTCTGCTGGGGGATTGTGTTAGAGTGGCTGTTTTTGAGAAGACTCAGTGGGCTTCTGTAGAGTGATAAGTATTAAGGCTGAAAAATGTGAAGGTGTTGAAATTTAAAGGGTTGGGGCACCCTGCTAAACTTGTGATTCTGGCTTTCAGTAAGTATGCACTGTGCCAAATGCTGCTAGTCAACAGTACCAAAGAAGTTAAGAGCTTCACTCTTTAACAATTGTCTTTAACAATCTGGCTTGTCCTTATAGGTAAATCATTAGAAAGTAAAGAGAACTTTGTGTAGTATCTCCATTTGCAAAATCCGTATCTTGGATTTTGTATGCAGCTGCTTTTGATCCACTGTCAGAGAGAGGAAACTGGATTAGGGGAGAGTATAACCTGCTTCAGTGCAGCACTTTGTGTTGTATTGCTCACTTCACTAAATGGTGAAGTGAGTGGTTTCAGGGAGTGGTGATGTATTTTCATCATGGAACATGATGAAACTTCTTGCGTAGCTTCACCTTTTCCTCACTTCTCTGTTAGTGGCAGATTCACATTGACAAGGGTGAGGCTATAGAAGATTTCTACAAAAGTATTGATAAAATTGGAAACCAGTATTTTAAAATGTTTATCCTATTTCAGGTTGCTCAAGAGTTTTAGGTGGGAATGTGGCAAGAAGAGAAAGCTGTAGGAAGAGGTTGCCTTCCTGTGCATGCCAGGTTGTTCCTTTTATGCTTTCCCTGCTTTCTTTTTCTCTCACTTCTCTCCCTGTGTATCTTCTGCAAGAAGATGCATTTCTCTGAACACATCTCCTAGCCTGAAAGTCCAAAAGCTGCAGTAGCCAGCTAACATTTAGTGTGAGACCATCCAGTGTGTTTGGGTGGCAGGTGAGATGCCTAAGTGAATGTATGTCCTGCCAGGAGTGTTTTGTTTGTCTCCTTGGTAAGCCATCTGAAGGTCAGTTTACAGAACAGGAGGGTGGTTGACTGTGAAAGTTGGAGAGCCCTGTGTTTTAAAACATGCTGCTCTCTAGAAGATAAATGTCTTCCGCTAGGATTCTCTTGTAAATCTGAGGCCTCTTTTGATACTGGGTGCCTAAGCTCATTTGGCAGTGATGGAGGCAGGGATTAGTCTTTGAAAGAGTGCCTGGATGTAGTGTTTCTGTTCCCCTCTCCACAATATTTATGTGGCAAGAGCACTTACCTGGACTGACCAGTGCCCGGTACCTTTCTGGCTGAAAAAAGATCTCAGTCCTCTTTTCCCCCTCGCCACCTTATGGCATGTCTTAACCATATATTGTTGGATAGAGTGCTCTTGTTCTTTCTTACTGCAGCTGTTTTCATGGAATAGTTAGATATCCACTGTAATGGAAAGGGGGACTGAACATAACTTCCCACAATTTACACGAGTCCTTTTCTGGTTCCTATGAATATTTAAATTTTTAATTTGAATATCTCTTCAATTTAGCCCGTGGAAAAGAGTACTTTTTATCCCAAGTGGAAGAAGGAAAAAGCATATTTTTAAGCTCTTTGAGAACACTCTAATGTGTTTTCAGGCATGAGTTTTCAGCCTCATGGCTCAGGAGCAGTTCTTGAACTTTGGTATTTGTCCAGTGTTACCTAGAATGGCAGTCAAGCTCTCACTTGTGGATCTCAACCAGAAGTCAGATTGTACTGTTATGGTTTTTTTCCCACCTCACTGTTACCTGCTGGAAATAGGACAACTAAGTTTGATGGCATTTCAGTTGGCAGTTGTGTGAGAATATCAAGCTCTGCTTCACAAGAGCTCTTCTTCCTTGTCAAAACTTGTTGACCTTGTTAATGACTACTGATATAAATTAGAGCAAGCACAAATATGCCTTCGACATCCCAGCTGAGCAAACTTCCCAGCAATTTTAAAGGCGTGTAAAAGGATATCGTCCCTGTTCCTAAAAGGTATACCAAGTTGTATACCTCACAGAGTTTTCAGAAGTCTTATCTGTCAGAGCCCAGTATAAAATAGGGCAGAAAAATTGTTGCTAAAAAGTCGCTGCTTCTTTCCCTTGACTCTAAGGAGTTGGAATGGCTGGCTCCTCATAGGGTGAGTAGGTCTGAAATGCAGAGGTACGCACAGAGTTTGGTAGAATTTAGCTGAGTATTGCCTAGTATGTGCTTTTGGGGCAGGCATGCTGATTCAGTTGATGTTGTGTCTCCAGAGATGGAGTTGGTAGGTAGTTCAGTGTTTAGTCACTGATCCCTTCCAGCCTTGCTCTTCAACACTTGGAAGGTGAGCATGTTGTTTTGCAAAAATTCTGTCTCTTAAGAAACTTCCAGCTTCACTTTGTGTGCAGAGTGGCATTGCTGGAGTTCCCACGTTGCTGGCAGGCTGCACCTGGGAAAAGCTGTGCTTTCTCCTTGGTGTAGTGAACAGAGCTGTGAATTCAAGCCAACAGCCCCACTGAGGCCATGCTTGTGGTGTTGGGTGTTGGATATGGGAATAGGATGATGGTTGTAAGGTGGGAGGCAATTTCCCATGTATGATAATGGCCATCAACCAGGAGCATATCTTCTTGTTCCACGATGGCCAAGTGCTGGGTGTGTACTGTGGAGTGGCTCTTTGACTGGCTGCCACAGACAGATCTCTCCAGTGGCAAATTTTCTGTGTATCTTCCACATCTGCTGCTTAGGTGATTCTGTCCTTCTTACAGGCTCCCAGTGGAAGGGCAGAAAGACTAAACATTTTTGTTTCCTAGCATTTTGTTTACTCAGAGAAAGCAGCTTGATTTTGTTTCATTTCATGTAGTGCTTTTGAATGGTTGTATACGCAGCTTGCAAGGGAGAGGATAATTGAACATATTTCAGATAGTACTATGTTGAGGGGGTTTCTGTCTGATTTATTTTATTCCTAAGCAGGGGATTAAATCCCATCTATACAAACTTGTTTAAAAGTAGGCATTGGCTGTGGCTCTGAAATTAAGAGATATAATCACAGCTGTATTAAATTAATTCTGGGAAAAATGAACATGTCTAGTTTCTTAATTTTAAATTAGAAGCCTATATTTATTATAATTTATACGGAAAATGTATTTCTGGACCAGCACTAGAAATTAATTACAATTTGTAAGTTTAATACTTTTATTTTCCACATAATTACGTTTTAATGTTTAGTTATTAGTACTACAAAATCTATAAGAACCTTGACAAAATTATATGAAACACAAATTATATCAAATTCTGAAGTCAACTAAGCATAGCGCACATTCTCATCTATACTTCCGCTATAGACTCAACTGCTTAAACTCAAATGCAAGTATTTATCATGTAAATATATGGCATCAAATACAAATATTTCTGGTTTTTAGTACCTTTGGTTAAAAGTTGATGCTCATTAGAAATTCTGGGGGATTTGTCCATGACAGCAGATGAGCATTTTGACCTCTTGACAGTATGCTCAGGCAAACAAACACAAAAGGTATTTGCAGGTACTGACGTGCAGCACCTTTTTCCAGACAATCTAGCAGTTTGTTTCCCACTTTAAAAGCTAAACTTTCCCCATGGTTATATTAATGCAGTTCAAAGTGATACTATTCTAACCATTTGACACAAGAGTTAAAAGTACTGTCAAGCTCATTTTAATATAGGCTACTGTGGATGCAGAATCCGTACTTTACTACTCTAAAGAAACGTAATGAATTTTTTATTATTTGTCATGAAGAATCTATGTTGACCAGATGCTCGCTTTTTTAAATTCATAAAACAAGAGACATATCCGAACAACATAATGTGCTGTTTCTTAGTGGAATAACATATCAAAAGATCCTGGTTACTTGGTTCAGCGTGTTTCCAATTATGATCAACCATGACTTGTTTAAAAAATAAAACTATGTTGATTTTTCATTGCATGGTTTAACTTGTTTTTCTCATCAAATATGGAAACATTTTACTTTGGATGGATATTATTCGTGAGCTTTGTAAACTTTTAGAGCATACTGCTTCATGTTTTCCTGCAAAGTGTTGGTAAAGTGAATGTTTAAACTCTGATTGAAACCTTTTCCTCTGAAAGTGTCTGTGCTCAGCTTTATTTGGTAAGAGTAGTCCTGCTAAGTGGAGTATAGGTTCTCTGGAATTACTTCTGGAGAGCCATAGCTCAGCACATGAGTTGTTCTGTTATCTTCAGCAGGGTTAGCTATGATGTTAAGTACAGTATTCATTGCATTGCTTAATGGGTGTTGGAGCCAGGTCAGGATTTGGTTCCCACTGTGCACTTCCCAGTAATATCCAGGGTAGCAGTCAGGCTGCATTTGCATTTGGGTGCTTGGCCAAGTTTGTGACCTTATGATGAGTGTGCCTCCTGTGATGCCTCAGTAAGGAAGCCCTTGGAGGCTGCGGTTCAGACCCCGTCTGGTTTCTGTCAGTGCCTGCTCAGCAGGGGTTTATTTCCGTCAGGCCAGTGCTGTTCCTTCCCACCCTCTGCTCCACTTGCCTGCGGACACAGGCTGCTGTGGGCATGGGGATGGTGCTGCCAAGGCTCCAGGCTCCAACCTGCGTGAATACCTTTGACCCATCTCCTGCCAGGAGCCCAGCCACACAGTGCCTGGTGCTGCAGGAAGCTCGAGCGCTGGGAGGGCAGTGTAACCTGCTGATGGAGGCTATACTGGCCCTTTCTGGGCAGCCAGCAGCTTTGCCCAGGGTCATACATCTCCTCTCAGGTGTCTGCTATACCAAAGAGACCTCTCTGTGAGTGGGATTCAGTTCCTTGCGTTGTGCTGTCTAATGGCCTGGCCTGATGCCCACAGATGTACGTGTTGTTAGCCTCCAGTTTGGTTGTATCAATAGGATTGCTCTTCCAGGAAAAGTTAGTTAGCAGAATCACAGCCTTAATCGATTTGGCAGATGACATGGGGAGGAGAAACAAAGGGATAAAGCCACTGAGTGATTTGCCTGGAGTCAGGGCAGAAGCCTGCAGCAGAGCTGGGGGTTCTGTGTCCAATGCCTGATGTGCTCTGGCAGTCACACTGCCAGTGGAATAAATTTACTGATTATGAATAACCAGCAATGTGTTTTGCCACAAGCCACATGAATAACTGTTTCTGCCTGCGTGCTTGTTAGCAGATGAGAGTTATTTTTAGAAATTAAAAAAAAATTAGTTTTGCTGCTTACTTAAGACTTTGAAAATTAATAGGCAGAGTAGATCTTTAATTGACTAAGCATTGTATTCTCTTCACAGTGTATTTAGCAAGTCTATGAGTATTTGGTAGTTTCATAGCAGTTTGTGTGTGTGCTTATTCTGTGATTTATTCTCTGAGAAGCGCTGTTAGAATCAAATGACTTAAGTAGTTTTGGAAACTCAGCAGTGATCGTGGATGCTTTTCTTAATAAAGCTCAAAACCAAGAGGAAACCTCAGTATTGACACAGTGCTGGACTTTGTATTTTGATTAGTGTATGTCCATGGGGAATGAAGCTACCAAAGAATATGTTCGTGTGCTGTAGGAATTTTGAGTTCCTGTATAAAGACAGTGTGTACTGCTGTGACTTGCTGTGTGAGTGGAAGGTTGACCTGAGGCTTGAAATAAATAAAAGATAGTAATCACTGAGGTAAAAATAAACAAGATAATGAATTTTATTTTGGTTTGGTTAGTTGTTTTTTTTTTTTTTTAATTTGGTATGGAACTTGCAAATTTTTTTTTCCAAGTAGGCTTCCTCTGAAGCTGGCATTGTTATTACATGGGTCAAGTGGTAACAGTAGTTATTTTTCCTCTATTGATTCAAAGTTTATTCAAAACATGATTCAAAGCTTATTGAAGTTGGAGGAAATAGTTTCATTATTGAAGACTATGTTTGGAGTGTTTTTTTGAGATATAGGTCATCATTATAGACTCATTGGATGATGTGTTTATTGCATCATAAGGTCCTAGGCTTGTGCCCACAGTCCTATCATCCACCTACAAAGCCACGCCAACTAAGTATGGAAGTGCTTTGAAGCATCAGCCACTTCACCTCCTCCAGTTTAATTCTTTCTGGAGAGTACCTGCTGTACTGTAAGAACAGTATCAGATGTACTCAGTTGCTAATACTCTTCCCCTCATTTCTGCCCTAGACTGGCATACTTCTGGGACCATACTTGTTTGTATCCTTTGCATTTTCCAACAATTTCTCTATCTGAAGATGAGGATTTTTAATTTTTTAAAAAATATTTTATTTGGCTTTCGTTCTCACTTTGGGGAATGTAAATTTAGTTGCTGTGTTGGTTTCCATTTGAAGGAGGAAAGCAGTAACACAGAGTTAGCCAGGTACCTTTAAACACTTGTTTGCCTACATGATGCATCTGTGATACTTCCCTGAACAAAAATGGGAACAAAATGGTTTGTTAGGTGTTTCTTCCTCAGATGAGGAATTGCTGCTCCCACCTGAGAGCTGTCCATCCTTGTCCCATACTCACCCATGCAGCCCTTCAGGATGGTGCTGGCAGATTTGGAGCTCCCCCCAGACGCGTCGTAAGCCAGTTCTTGAAACACCTGTTGAGAACAAACAATGAAAACTTGTTTACTGAAGATTGGATGGATAGATTTGATTTAGTTTCTGATCAGAAAAGTAGCATCAAGTAGGTGGCAGTGGGTGGGGACAATGAGGCACTTTCCTTTTGGTCTTGGCAAATTAATTAATCTCAAGCTGTGGCGTGAAATAAAATCCCAAGTAATATCCTAAGAATTTGATCATATAGTGGCTCCAGTTGACTCCAGCAGGACTAATGCCTTGAGTAAACCTTAGCTGTCAAAGATTCAAAGCAATTTAGCAATTCTTATGTGTATGCCAAGATACATCAGCCTTTGTTTTTGTGTAAACTTGAGGGAAAAGGTTTTGTATTGGTTTATCAGAGCCTTACATGGATTGAAACTTGCACTGATAAGTGTTGGGCTTACTTTGACATCCATGTTCTGTATCTAATTTATTTAGGTTCTGTGGTCCCAAAGGAATTAAAATATATAGGAATCCTGACTTCCTCTATCAATACAGTCAAAACTATAGACTTTTTTATTTAACAGTGTTTGTTCCCAAAATGTCCCAAATAACTTGCTTTTAGAAAAATTAATGTAATACTTCATCTAACTAAAATTTTTATTTAACTTGTAAACTTGGGGACAACATACAACAAAGAAAATTGCTATAATTATTAGATTTTGATTTTTAATGGCCATATTATCAAATAATTTTAATGCTGTGAGTTAATAAATAATGTTCCTTTGTGGGGTAGGCACACGCTATCCATTAATTCTTTGCAGTGAAGAAACACTACAAGAGTCAACTGCATTCTTTAAAATAGAATGGGTCTCATTTTATTTTATCAGTTTCTGTTTTACTCCATAATTCACCTTGACTGTTTAAAGCAGCTTTATAGTCAGTAATTGGGAGAAGCCTCTTTCCTTTTGCATACCTATTCATTTTTTTTACTTCTGGAATAATAGTTGTTTGGTAAATCAAATAACTAAATTAAAAGAAGGTTCTTTCTATACTTTGCTTATGGTTTTTTGTAGACTTCTTCCCTAAAGATGAGGTAACTTGTTTTTTCTCAAACTTGTTTTTAATGTCTGGATATAGAAAGATTTTTGTAATATCCAACTGACAAAAAAGTTAAGCGTGTACCTATTTTCTCCACCCCCTTTTCCTTTCCACTGATGCAAAAAAACTGTGATGGTCACAACTTAAGTGGGAGGGATTTTGGGTCAGGTTTTCCAGCCCATTCTGTGTCCTGCAGTTTGTTGACCTGAAGAGCCTTAGCTGAAAGGTTCTGAAAAAAAAGGAATGGTGGTGTTGGATTGGGGAATACTCCCTTTATTGCCTTTGCAATCCCTTATGGTGTATACAAATATGAAAGCAATTATCGAACAGCTGCTTTTCAACATGAAAACCCATTCCGAATCATCTCTCTGTGGTATTTTTTGTGTTGTCTGTATCATATATATGAAGAAATTTTTGCAGTTTTGATTGACTTTCTTTCATTTTTCTTTTCAGAGTGAAGGAATTAGTTTTCTCATCATGACCTCAAACAACAGAGTACAACATTCAAAGAAGCTGCTCAGCATATACCTTTTTATTTATTTGTTTTTTTGGTTTCTGTTTCTGGGAACTGAAGCTGCTTAACGTTTACTTTTTATTGTTGTTAGTGTTGGTCCTAACAGTCGCATAACTGTTGTGGGCTAAGCTGTACAACAAATCTGGGAGGAAGGGAAGGCAGCCTGCCTAACTCATTACCTGTCCATGGCATCTATGTTATCATTTTGCTGCTGTTTTGACGGAAGTTGGAGATGCTCTTCAAATCATAGGAACTTTTCTGCCGGCCTCTTTAACTAATGGCCAATGCCTTCGTTTTCTTTTTCTTCAAAGACAAACTGTATTTCTTCTCTGGCATTTTAGGGGATTTTGTAACACCTGCTGAAGCAGCAAGATCTGGTATTTACTGGCATAATTTCAAGCCTACGACAGTACTACCTCAGTTCAAAGTAAAGCCGGATTTGCAGAGTTGGTGTTGACAGGAACTCCTTTATCTCTGTGCTGAGTCTCTCAAGAACAGTCGCCAGCCTTACTGAACTTGCAACTTGTACAGCTGCTGCTGCTGGGTTTTGAATCACTAGCCCCAGGGTTTACTTCTCAGACAAAGCCTAAACAGGGCACTGAAAAATCTAAAATGGGATGAAACTCTGTGAATCAGACTTGGACAGAGGATGCAGAGTGGTTAAAAAGTATAAAATGTGTAACTGAAGTAACATAAGTTAAAAACATCAACCTGTATTAGGGGTATCTCTGTACCTTTGACACTTGTTTAATCCTCTCTATGTAGGTGTTTATGTAGGTACTTCAGATTGCAAAAGCCTTTTCTTCTATTTACAAGCTCACTTTTGTCAGCTAACTGTTCTTAGCTGCATTTCTTGTAACCAAAAATCGACATAAGCATGCTAGGAATGCAGGGATGATAATGGGTATCAGGCAGATTCAAGAGCTAATGTTAACACAGTATTATCTTGCCATCTATAGAGTCCTGATATTTGCCTTTTACCAAGAAAGCACCATTGTAGCTGCAGGCACTACTACAGGGAAGAACAACCATTGCAGTCACTTATCCTGAGTTCTTTTCAAGGCTAACTGTGCATCACATTTCCAGTGGCCTGAAAATCTGAGCGGTGTGGCGGCAACTGTCACAAAAGTCGCATACAGCTGTTGCACCAGACTAGCAGAATGTCATGCCACCTTGTTTCTCCTTTGCTTGAAGTGTTTGTGTACATTTTAAGGGTACCCCACCAGTGCCTGCTCTGATAGACATGTAAGTATAACTAAGTTATAAGTTGTGTGAGGCTCTTTCATTATTTTTTTTTCTTTAATCATTGTGCTTGGTGGAACCTGTACTTCACTTTTGACAATGCATTATCTTCTTTTGGGATTTTTTTTTCCAAGGAAGACAAGAGTCAATGTCTTAAAAATACAACGAACGGCAATGCAGTCTTCCTGCTTACATGCTGAATTTTTAGAACTGAGGATTGTATTACAAGACAAAGATGAATGTAAACTAATTCCTTCCCTACTCCACGGCACACTTTATTTTTCAGTCTAATTTTTGGGGTCTTAAATCACAGCAATGCATAGGTAAATACAATGTTAGATCTAAAATCAATTTAAATATCTGATCTGATTTTCTCTAATACTAATGTTATAAATGGTTCTAAGACATTCTAAAATGCTGCTTGTTCAAGTCTGGCACTAAAAACATCCTGCATACCTTTGACATTTTCTGTCTGACCCCTCTCTACCCCCCACCAGCACTGAGTGTGGTACCTGCTGAATTCAGTGTTTTGAACGCCTCTATTTTCAAATATCCCTCTATATCAATTAAGAAATCATGCCACTAAAACAAATGGCTAAACTGCATAGAGCAACTTAAAAAAAAAAAAAAACAAAAAACAACAACTTGACAAAATAATAAAATATTCTCTATGCTGTATATTTCACAAAGGCATATGCAATACTTACATTCTTAATTTAGTTTACAGAATGGAACCAAAATGTATAAATGTTATGTTTGCTAAAACTTCACAATGTATATTGGGTCTTTGTACATTTTGCCTGACTTACCTTAAATTTAAAATATTTTTTGCTATATAACCTTAACAGTTATTAAGCAGTGTTTTCTTTTTGGGTACGTATTGTTTCTGGATATCAAGATGTTAAATATATTTCTTGCTATTGTGATATGACAAGAGACTTAACTTATCTTGCTGTGTCTTCCAATGTACACGCTGTATATAAGGATAAATGTGATGCTGCTGGAGACCAGAATAAATGGAACTAGAGTAGTGTATTGTATTTAGTCTGTATTGTTCATGGATGCTCTCCTTAATAGCCATATGCAATAAAATACATTATTTATGAAAGGAGTAAAGTATTTGTGTGCCTATTTTCTCTAGGGGTGAAGTGTTTTTTTCTGGTTGTTTACATAAAATCAGTTTTTCCCTCTTTTGAATGGAAAGATGCTTTCTGTAAATAAATCTTACTGCACTGCACATACTTGCTTTGCTTTTAATTCCTGAAACATCATGAAATCATTTTAAATCTTGTTTAAGTATAAAACAATTGGTTTTATAAAAGTGAAGTTTGTGTATTTGAGGAAATAACTAGGAGCACAAATCATCTCAATTTTTAATTCCAGTTCTAAAAGTGAGTGGAAGATTGAAGATTGTGGGAGTCCTTCTGGCAGCCTATCTAGTGAGAACAGGCTTGCCCTATAGAAGCTGTGTAGTCACTTCTGCTGGTACAAGGAGACTGGGAGCCTGATGCTGTTTGGAGTTATCTCCTGCTGCTGGTTTGTGTGTAGGGAACCTGGGCTGCAGTCTGAGACACCATGGGGTCACTGCAGCCTGATTTGGTCAGTAGGAATGTCTTTTACACCTGACAGGAGACCCTTTTCCAGTGTTCCTTGCACCCAGGAAAGTGATAGGTGTGGGTCAGGCTCCTGACAGGGAATGTAGCAATGAGGGGTAGGGGACACCAATAGTAGCTTCATAAAAAGCTTTATGTCTGTTTTGCTGCAGTCTTGGTGAGAACTTGTTTGCTTAAGCTCAAGAGCAAGTAACATATCTTCGATCAGATGCAAGGCCTGCTGGTGCAAGGAAGAGACAAGATCTCACTGTCTTTCATGTTTAAACTCACTTGAGGTGGAGTCCTGCCATGGGATATGTATGCTATATTATGTTATGTATGTGTGTTATAGTCTTCTGGCCACATCTGCCACTAAGGGGCTGGTACTTTCATGGTTACCTGAGGTTTTGGGGATGGTTCAAGGACCACACTTGTACACCTTGGCCTTTAAAGGGCAAAAACTGGCTCACTGTGGTGACTTCCACTCCTCTGAAAGTAGCTTGAATGGAAAAGAGCAGTTCTCTTTCTTGCAGCAGTAGGACCATCCTGCGCCTGTCCATAAAAGCCACAAAGTGCAGAAATAAATGTAAATGCTCCCCAAGAGAGAATGTTCAGTTCCTTCTCTTGTCTCTCCTTGACCTTCTTGTCTCTAGACTTTCCTAGGGGAGAGAAAATGGGACACTCTGAGTTTCATGGTGCCTACATCCTTGGCAAGAAAAAGCAGTTGGTTCAGTTTGAAATTGCTCTGGAGAAATACAGGTGTCCAAAAGAACTTCCTCATTTTTCTGCTGTCAACAGGATATAAGAGTGGTACCTTACAATACCATAGGAGAACAATGCCTTTGCTAAGACATCTGGAAATCCAGTACCAGATTATCTGGAAGGTACAATTTCTGATAAGCAGAAAATAAACCTTTGGATATTTGCTTCCCTCAGTTTAATGTGATGTAGGATGCTTTGAAACAGAGTAACATTTGCACTGACTTAGAGGTGGTGCTCTTCAGTCATTTTCTAGGGACTGTACTTCTCCAGGATAAGGAGTCCATGGCTTCCAGCCTCCTTGAGAACCTGCATTTACTCTTTGTGGTACATGGTTCAGACAAGGGTTGATACATGTCCAGCTGTCATCCCAGCTTGCTTTCCATTCTCAAACACCATGGGAATACAAAAGGGTTTAGGTCCTTGCTGCACTCATTCTAAAGTAATCTCTTGAGTGTTCTGGGGTTTGCTTTTGGGAGAGCCATTGCTGAATAGCATAAATGGAGCAAATTTGGCTGGAGGCGCAAGCCGCAGTGCTCTGTGGGAGGCAAATCAGCAACCAAATCTTTTAGTATATTACTACAGCTTCAGTCTTTCCCAGATGGCTTTTTCACCTTGAGAAACTTCAGCTTCGGCCAGCCCTTGCCGAGATTAAAAAAGTAATAGGGATAGAAAATACCATCGTTCATTTTTGAAAAGATAGATGCCAGTTGGGCATTTTTAATTTTTTTTTTAATTTATCATTGCAATGTATCCTATCTATTTATCAGACTAAACATATGTTTTATAATGTTCAGTGTAGGGATGGGGAAACCATGGCCTGTGGGATGAATGTGGCAAATAACCTTGCTTCAGATGAGCTATGGCCTCATTTTTTTTTCATTTTATTAGGCAACATAGTGTCATGTGTTGAATAAATGGCTGCCAAAGGTCTTCAAAAAGTCCACTTGATCTTCAGTATTTCTTCATGGGGCTTCCTTGTGTTTTCTCTTTTCATGTTCTCTTCCCCCCTTTGTTAAAAGTGAGTAATAAATACAATTGTAAAGCTGCATCAGTAAGTGCTGAAGTGAATGCAGAAGGTGCCTCTAGAAGGTGAGGAGCACTAGAGCTAAAATACGAGCTCTTACGTAAGAAGAGGATGTAAACATCAGGCTATGTTTACATGTCTCAAATGGAGGAGGCAAAAAGTGGAATTAGACACACCTTGAAACATCCATTGATATGAATTCGAGGAGGGACTAGATAAAGGAACAGGGTTCCCTTAGTTGGAAACATGCTTTCTGCAGATGGACCAGTTCAATTTACCTCCCACATTTGACAGCAGTTAAGCATTACTATATTATTCTGCCTCAACCTTTAAAACTTCTGACACTGCTCATTAAAATATCTTTCCTTCTCATTAAATAATGATCCTCTCTGAAAATGTGGGTGTACAGAACAATTCATTCTTTGGTGTGAATAAGCTGTGTTGCAGAGCTGAACATCCAGGCCTACCGTTCTACCTCAGACAAGCTTCAGCGTGGAAATTTTGTTCAAGCAAAAGGGTCCAGACCTTGTAATGTGACTTAGATTTCTCCCCACAAAAAGTGAACTGAAGTGTGTGTGTAATTCAAAATATAAGATCAATTGATGAAACTTATAAGGGATAAACTAACTACATCTCCACTAGAATATTATGTGTAAAAGTCTGACCTTAAAAGTGTAGAGTTAATACATGCTCTTATGCTCCTAATTGCTTTTAAAAGATTCCTTTCACCAAGGCATAATGGCTTTTTGAACAAGTACACTAAATGACTGTGAAAAGGTGTTCTGGTACCCCCTGTAAGGTCTCCCAAGGCATTGGCTAATTATCTGATGCTACAATATATTACAACTGTATTTGACAGAGCAGTTACTCCTGGGGGAAAAAAATAATTTCTGTATCATTGGCCCTTAACTGGCAATTTAGCCGATTTAGATGCAGATGTTGAAGAGAGAGGACCATCCTGCAAAAGGACAATAAAGTGCAGGGACAGGGGATGTATTATGCCTTTACTTGAGCTATGTGATAAACATAGGTGAAGGTGTCATGGTTCATGTACATGAGTATAGACTTAAACAAGCTACCTAGATAAAGGAGGAATAAGGAATACAAGGCAACAATGTTGCCATATCTATAATTTTATTTAATCCAGTCCAGAGGTAACTCTGAGGTATTTACCCCTTCCCTATGGAGCAGTGATTGCCTTAAATTATCTCACACTTGGTGTTGTGACGACACAGACACTGGGGAGTAAGTTCACACTGGTCAGCTACAACGTGACTACCAGCTGCCCTTTTACTGCTGCCAGTTTGTAGTTTAAATATCACAAGCTGTTGCACAAAGATAAACTCTGGAGCCCTGGTCCCAGTGGCCACCGATTAGGAATATGCCACCATTGCATTTATGGTGATTTACTGCAGCTGCAGCTCTGATTCAGAGTAATTTGGGAGGTTTTTTATGTATTTCTGATACTTTTTTTTTAAACCTTTTGTCCTCTAAAGGCTGTTCTGCATTGTGATATAAGATTGCCTTTGAGCAGTACTTCAGAAAATGTAATTATAGTCAGTTATTTATCATCTCTATCAAGCTGTTCCATGTAAATATCTTAGTTCTTAAGTGGGACACATGAAGGATATTTTCTTTCCTAGAAGGCCAAATCTCACAATGACTGCCCATTTTCTCAAGGCTAAACCGCTTTTAAGTGATGTTTTTTTTTAATTCTGGTTCAATGTGTCAATGGAAGCAGAGTAGAATTTTCACGACTAGTCTATGCCTTTAGCCAAGGAATCAATAAAGCAATCCAGTATTTATTTCAGCTGCAGATAAATGAATGTTTCTCTAAATGTTTCATAAGAGTAAAGGTTAAATTTTAATCTTATTTATCTAAGAACAAATACTAAAGTGTTTCTACTTTGAGTAGAGTCTTTTCTTAGTAACAGACTTGACAGAAGAGGAGTAATGTTTTCCTTCTTTACCTGTGATGCATCATGTTTAATATCCCAGTGCTGGGTTTTATATTATTTTAATCAAATAATGGTTTTACTATTTCACAGGAAAGACTTTTATTGTATAAACATTTACTTTTTCAACTGACTATGCCTGCATTTCTCAGATTGAAACAGACCCCAGGATTCTTCTGTTCTAATGTAATAAAAACCAAAGGAAATTTCTAATTTGGCAGCTGTAGTCCATTGCCTTCATAACTAGAGAAGAGGCACCACCAAAAAAATTCAAGACCGCATAATTTTCATTTTGAAAACTTGCTTTTTTGTTTTTGGACAATCACACTTAGGTGATGTACCTGGAGTGCACCATTGCCAGGTTATTTCCATGATCTTTGTTCTTCATTTACAGGCATGAAGATTAGGGGAAACATCCAGGGGCCATTGAACTTCCTGTCCTGTGACAAATTATATGTCCCAGAAATTCTCTTGTTCTATGCTGTGATTGTCCTCAATTTGATATATAAAGCAGCAATATACCATCTCAGTTTGAGGTGCACCATCAGTCTGTGTGTGAAGTTCTCCCACGCTGTTCAGAAAAATGCTCTGGTTCTCCTCTCATGCAGCAGCAGCACAAGAATATCAAGGGGTACTTTTGAAAAAGGCCTAATTATACTTGTTACTGCTCAAGAAATCTCATGCTTTGTGTGTGTTCAAATATAGTTTGTCAGATGTTGGTGTATTTGGAAGATGGTTGGTTGGTTGGTTGGTTGGTTGGTTGGTTGGTTGGTTGATTGGTTGGTTGGTTGTCCCATTTTGCTAATGAGTGGGTGACTGTTGTACTTGTCCTCAAGCACAGAAGATCTACAGGTCTGAATGTTCCCTGAATGGTAATTCAAATGACCCTGCTACTTTTGTCATCCACCAGACTACATCTTCCTGCCCCAGAGCCTGAAACATGTGTTGTGCCCCTCTCTTAGTGTGTCTGTAAATCATCACATTGATCAGTGGGACTGAGATGTAGCAAAGGCAAGAGCTCTGCAAAGCTCTTTTTGAACCTGTCTCACTACATTAATCTGCAAGGAGGCTTTGGAAGGTGTCCGACTTGAGCAAAAGTGGGACTTTTTGTATCTCCTTTAGCATTTCAGGTTTTTCAGGAGCCTTACAAGGGAAGAAATAACCCCTCCAGCTAAGTACAGAGCTGTGGGCATCATTAAACAGGAAACCTCTGTGGTGGTGGGTGTGGAAACAGTGTAATACTGAACGCACCTTGCCCTTAGGGTGAGCTGTGGGATGGACGCATCGCTCCTGCTGCTCCCGCTCCACCCCACACCGCCTGAGAGTGCCCCGAAACACCGAGCTCAGCCTCGCCGTCGCGCTGTCCCCAGTGAGAGGGCAGCAGTGGGACCCTCCAGGAGTTTGAGCACCTTCCCCAGAGGGAGGTGGCCCGGGCAGCCTCCCGGCCGCCCCTCGCAGGGTGTGTGTGGGGCCCGGGCCCCGCTCGCACTGTGCCTGCCCCGCTGACAGGCCCGGGCCCCGCTCGCACTGTGCCTGCCCCGCTGACAGGCCCGGGTCCCACTCGCACTGTGCCTGCCCCGCTGACAGGCCCGGGTCCCACTCGCACTGTGCCTGCCCCGCTGACAGGGCCCGTGTCACCTCGCACTGTGCCTGCCCCGCTGACAGAGCCCGTGTCCCCTCGCACTGTGCCTGCCCCGCTGACAGGCCCGGGCCCCGCTCGCACTGTGCCTGCCCCGCTGACAGGGCCCGGGCCCCGCTCGCACTGTGCCTGCCCCGCTCGCACTGTGCCTGCCCCACTGACAGGGCCCGTGTCCCCTCGCACTGTGCCTGCCCCACTGACAGGCCCGTGTCCCCTCGCACTGTGCCTGCCCCGCTGACAGGCCCGTGTCCCCTCGCACTGTGCCTGCCCCGCTGACAGGGCCGTGCCGGCTGCTCTGCTGCGCCCGCAGCATCCTCCTCCGCCCATTGCCGTGCCCGCCTCCTTGGCGAGAAGCCAGCGTTGTGTTTACCTCTTAAAAGAAGATTCATTAATGTGTTTTTCCTGTTCAAATTTACTTGTGTATCGTTTACCCTGCACAGACAATTTTGCCTTTCTAGTACTGTTTATATTTTCTGTTGGCTGGGGAATATGGGAGGTTTGTTTTTATCATTAATGTATTGGTGAGCTAAGTAATTGTTTGCAAAATGAACCGTTTGTGGTTAAAGGGGGTTTTCTGTTTTGTTGTTTTTCTTTTTTTTTTTTTTTAATTTGATTTTTTAGTTTTCTGAACCAAGTTTGGCTAGCAGTTATTTTTATGCAGCCCCACTGAAGTCAATACAATTCCTTAGAACTGAGCATCATACTGAGCCTGCTGTAGTTTTCTCTCAAACCTTGTAGAAAGGGTGTATTTATGTGACATATCCAGGTTTGCAGCACCAGTGCCCCTGCAAAGGGACTAGATGCAATCTGAATGATAGCAAATGAAGCCCCTTAGTTCTAAACTGCCAGGATAAGATAACCTGACAAATTCAAAGAAGCAATGCTCAAGATAGTGGTCTGGATTAATATTACACTACTGCTAAAAGAGGTGATCAGATTCAGTTTTTTTTGATAATGTAGACAAGCACATCAAACAAAGTGGTGAGAAAGCAGTAATTTCACAACTTTCACTGCACAGTGTGTATTCTACAGAGTGTGTAGCTTTTTTTTTTTTTTCGTTTTTAAATGATGAAACAACAATGAAATTAGCAGAGTTCCTTCCCTTCTTGTTACATGTATCACATAACTTTTCAAGGTTTCCTTGGTCGCTTTGTGTATTCTTGATGGGCTGTGAAATGAGAAGACGCTGAGGAGTGACTCTGCTCACAGTGCACTCTGCTCCCTTCACTCTGCTTTGAGGGGACGGAGCAGTGCCTGGGGCAGTGAGACAGGTAGGGAGCAGCAGTGGCTGCCTGGGCTCTGAGAGCCCACTAGATAGAGGGGAACCAGGGAGGGCAGATGTCCAACATATTGCAGGGGTTTACAATGGTTCTCATGTGATTATTTAAGCATAGGAGTTCATACAAAGCAAGAATCATAGCACAAGCTTTGCCATTCCTCTCTCCTGGAGCTTAATTAAGTTCGTCCTACAAACTGTCATTTTGGGATGAAATTATTTTAATCATTTAATCAAATGAATTCAAGGTCAGATTGAGAGAAGGAACTAATGAATACATTCTGAAAGAAAGACACTTTCTGTTCAGTGCCACTCTGTCAGGGAATAGCTGAGATCAATTTCCTCTTTCTATAAAGACATAGCACTAAGGCTTAAAAGATTTATGTTAAAAAAAAATAAATCTCCTCCTTTCAGGATGGAAAAAATGTGATTGATTGGCTCCCTCAGAGAAAGGAAGTCCTTGTCCAATTAACACCCCCATTTGCTTTTTTTTTTAAGAGAAAGCATTAAGTGATGATGTGTAATGATCTTTTGTTCCATATTCTGTTTCCAATTCTGCTAGACCAGTGAGTCAGGGTCAGCAATGCAACATTTTCCACTGGCCTCATGACCACAGCAAGGAGGATTTTGAAAGCCAGCTTCCACATTCACTCCTCAAAAGAGAGACATGTTCCAAAAAACTGTAAGATCTCTGTCATCATGAATACCTATGTTTCAAGTAAAAACCTGTTTCCTTGGTAACTAGACTTGTTAGGCTGGTCTGCTCATACATGCAGAGGCCACCACATACCATAAAAAGCTTATTGAGCCATTTAGCAAAAACATGTAATGCATTAGAATTTTTTACTAATTTTAAATAATTCCTGAGACAAAAGAAAAAATTTCTCTGCTGCTTGCCTTGTGCTGTATAAAATCTTCTCCTGTGATGCTGGAAGGTATCATGGCAGAGGATGGCAACAGTGTCTTTGTGAAAGTTGTTAGTGTCTGGACTTGCCTCTCCATCACAATTCCTTCCTGGATTCCTCCCAAGCATGGTCAGCTGTGACACCCATTTATTGTATTTTTTCTGTCTATGAATGCTGGTCTTACGGAAGACATTTTAAACTTGGCTGTTGGGGGCATATCTCTGTGCTGTCGTCACAGAGCTGTGTGATGGGCATTAACTTGGATATCCCTGACTGGCAATTTGACTCCCCACACCCAGACAATGTACATTCATAGCATCTTGGTTGCCTGCCATTTAGCCCATCTGTTGGATTGACTCTTTGCCCATTTAAAAGTCAGTCAGACAGGGGTGTAGGTGCCAAGAAATGTGAATTGAGAAGAGGAGTCTGCATAACGCTGCTGGCAGAGCATCTTCAGTAAGAGCCTCCTCCTTTGTGGCAGCCATCACTGCCAGATGCCTCCCTACAGTGGGTTACAACTGCTGACATTTACGTACCCAGAAAAGGATACAGGAGCGGAGAAAAGGAGGGGAGAGTTTCCAGGCTAGCCTTGGCAACTTGCAAGGCAAGCTGTGCTCTTGCAGGTACTCGGTTCGCAGCACAAGTAGGAGAAGCATGGAGATGGCAGGGTATTAAAAAGTTACTCAGTGGGAAGGGGAGCACATCGTTAGTGTGCTAAGGTGAACCTGAGGTAGCCCATTACACTTAAGGACAGAGCCAATGACCCAGCAGAGGTAGCTGCAGGAGCCCAGTAAAGGTATTTCTCCTCCTCTTCTGGGTAGGAGACATCTATGAGAGTGTTAGCCCTGCTTGGGGGAGTGTTTCTGAATGTGGAGCAGATCCAACCATGCCTTAAGGTCATCTCTCTCTTAGCCACAATTGGGTTGTGTAGGGAATTAACTCATCTGTGTCTAAAATTCATAATCCAAATCAGGAGTGTCAGGCAGATGCATGTTTGCAATAATGTCCATAAATGCATGTTTCACTTCAAGACTGGCTCACCAGAATTACTTTATCTGTGAGACTAACTTGTGTATCTGTCTTCTTTGCCTGGACAGCCCTTCATTTCTGCTGAATAGCTGTTAATGCTGCTGCCCTTTATTCCAGAAGCACAGGTAGCCACTTTCCATCATCATTATTATACTTGAATAGAGCAGAGAAATATCTCTATTCTGTCAGTGGCTATGGTTCAGCAGTGCATTGCAACCTAACTACTATTTAATGGATAATTTTACTTTCTGATGAAACTTAAAATATAAATAGATGTGTGAGGCCAGTCTGAACTTCAGATTGTTTTCGATAATTCCTTTTACTGATGAAAAGAATCATCCCAAGCCAGGTGAACAGTTCTTTTTGATTTCAATTACTTTATTATGTTTCCAGACTTTTTAAAATTTGTTGTTTGAGTTTTTTGCTTTTTTTTGTGTCAAACAAAGGTGTGGCTTTCCCAGTTACCTTCATGAAATACGTTATGGCACAAGGAGTCCATAATTAGTGCAGAGATGGTGTCTGTCTTCGCATGAACCTGAGGAAGAAGTTTGTGGAGGGCACTGGAAGCAAAGAATTGCCCAGTTTTCTTATTTGAGGGCCTGTGTTTTCATTTGAGAGAGCTTTCAGCCACCAGACAAGATTATTGTGATCATCCACCTCCTTTTCCATCTTCTGTTTTTTTCTCTTCCTGATGTCTTTTGCCTAATGTCTAACCACAAGCAGAGAACCCCAATTTCTGCAAGCCTGAGCTAATTTGCTGAAGAAGCAGCACACCAAAAGTGATGTCTGATGCTGTGCTCTACTTTCCCTGATGTCAGCAAGTAACACTGAGGAATCTGGTGTTCAGCATGTCATCTCTGAGCCAAGAATTAGGGACCACTGCCTGAGGGGACAGGAAGCAGATTTAGTGTGCCTGCTTGTCAGTTAATAGTCAGCCTTATGTTGTACAGTAACAACTCTACTTGCTCATTACAAGGGAAGACAACAACCAGTTACAATACAGGAAAGATTCCAAGCAAGAGTAACAATTCTCCCCCCATGCCCTATTTACATCACTGTTAGGCAGCTTGCTGCAATTCTAAACACACATGGTATCAAGTAGTACCAAAATTATCAGGTGCTGATGCATGTGTAGCTTTTGCAACACCAGTCAGCTGTTCTGTGGTGTGCTGGCCATGTGACCCACCTTCCATGCCTCTTTCCCCATGCTTTTCCCCTCTGATCTTACACTCTTGATCTGTAAGAGGTAGCCTGCACAGTCCTCTGCCTGCAGGGTGTAGGTACATGATGGGGAAGTGAGGGCTCTTGCTTGTCCCCAGCCATGTCACTGATCCATATTCCAGGAAGGTGTTGTGGGGGGATGAGTTTGGAAAAGGGCCAGGGCTTTGGGGATGCAGGGACTGGTGGGGGTAAGGTAAGCCATGTTTCCAGAAAAAGGAGAAAAGCAGAAAGCCAGGTTGGAAGGCAGGAGTTCAGTAAGCTATGGGATAAGAGAAAAAGAGAGAATTCTAGGCATAAAAGAGGAGGAGACAGGAAGAAGAGAAGGTGCTGGAGGTGCAGGTCTCATGGTCCTGCTTTCCTTGTGTCTACTCCAGAGTGGTCTGCTGGGAAAGTCCCATTGTCTGGAAAACAGAGGTGTTAAATATTTAGTGCAAGGTGCTGCCCCTGGGTTTGGGCAATCACAGACATGAGCACAGACTGGGAGAAGTCATTGGAAACAGCCTTGTGAAAGAAGAACTTGGGGGTTCACATAGAGGAAAAGCTGGCAATGAACCAAAAATGTGCTCTCAGAGCCCAGAAAGCCAGTTGTGTCCTAGGCTGCACCCAAAGCAGCATGGCCAGTGGGTTGAGGAAGGTGATTCAAGTGGCAATGTGTAAATCCAAGCAGTTCGATCCAGGTAGTTGCTTGTCAATAGATCAGTCCATCCTGGGGAAAGAAAAAAGCACAGAAGAACGATCTGCATCATATAGGAAATACTTAACATTCAGTCTGGCTGGTACTAGGAAATATGAAAGTTGTAAGAACTGATAAAAAAGTAAAATACCCTCCTAGTGTTAAAGTGCTGCAGCCCAATAATAGTTCCAGTCAGTGAAAGCAGCCTTTTAAAATAGCATAGCCTAATTCCTCACTCTTCCATGTACTCTACAGGTACTCTACAGGTAGTCTTGCCAGCAGACTGCTGCTTTTTGGTCTCAGAAAAATATTGGGTTTTTTCCCCCCTTATTAAAAATTATTCAGAACTCAGCTGAGAAAAACACATATTATTTATTTAAACTGTTTGTTAAAACCAGATTAATTCTTTAGGCATTTATTTTTCCCTAGGTGTTTTTCAGCCAGAGACTGTGAGTGTTCTACCTGAGGTCTCTTTCCCATTTTGGATCATGTGTTGTTATACAGTGTTTGTAAAATACATCCTTTTGAGTTCTAGTGGATATCTAATGGATACTCAGCATTAACACAGTTAAACCCATTTATAAACCTGTGTAATATATGTATGCTGCATGTTCTGTATATTTTCTTTGTGTAAGCTTTATGCCTTCACTTGTATAAATATCCTGTATAAGTAATAGCCTCTTAACACTTTTACAGCACGTCACTGTGGAGGAGGTACTTCCAAAACAGGTTAGTGAATTTGGAGGCTACAGCAAGAAGGAATGGAATGACTCTGGTGCCACAGTCATTCCCAGCCAAGTTAAACTAGCAGACAGCACTGCCATGGAATAGGAAGGCCTGCATTCTCTTTGCCTATTGAGTGGTCTGGGTTGGAAGGAACATTAAAGATCATCTTGTTCCAACACCCTGCCATGGGTTTCCCCCTTGAACTTATGAAATTCAAGGTGCCACCTGAGGTTTCATGCAGCTGCACAGCACACTAGGCAGGGAAATGCACCCAGGAGAAAGCTGTGTCAGGCAAAGGAGCTTGGATAGCTCAAATGTGGGTCTGGTCCCCACTGTGGTCCACTGCAGCAACATGCACCTTTTGAATGCCAGAAAAAGGGAGAGGGCAATGTTGAATCAGAAAAAGAAATGGGATTGCTTCTTTTGGCCTCAATGTTGGACCAAAGTAAAGTCTCTGAGTGGTTAAACCATGAATAAAATCTTATTCTGGCTGGGAATTTTCTCTGGTCAATGGTAAGCAGCATCCATTCCATCAGGCTCCTGGAATACAGGCAATAAATATACTTATTTTTTACTGGGTTTTTGGTGTAACTCTGTATGTTAATGCTTGGCTGCAGCAAGTCCTTTCCAGTCTGAGTTAGGTTCTCCCTTTGCTTGCACTCCAAACTGAGATATAAGGGACTGACACACTTTTGCACTTTTGGGGGAGCCTTCATTGTCTCTATGACAGCAGTGCCCTGCAGCAGTCACTGATGGGGTCTGGAGTCCTTCCAAGCATGAAGCCTACACTGTGGTGTTCCTGCTTGTGTGTAGTTCGCAGGAGGCACCCAGAGAGCAGTGGGAATGGTGACTGCCCTTCGGAAAGGCGATCTGGCTGCTGCTCCCTCCCGCAGTCTTCTGATCCAAAAGGTAGATGAGGTTAATGTAACAGTCTGCAATAAAAGACGCTTTTTCAGGTACTTGTGTGGGGGTCTCTGAGACCTTTACCAGTCTCATTTATGTGTGCAAGCCCAGCTTTTGCCCCACACTTAGACTACAGCTGTTTGCACAATGTGTCTGAGTGAGGTAACCACGTATGAAGCAAGGTCCAGCATGACCAGCAGTCCTCAGTGAAAATATGTGCAGTTCAGCACAAAAATTGAAGTCTTCCAAACATTGCACAATCTCTCACTCAGAAATCCCAGTTTTAAGGAAAATCAATCCAAATGCCCTAGATTTAGGGAGGGACTATGGGTTTTGTGGGCTGCATAAGGGCTTCAGAAAGCAGCCCAGGGGGTCTCCATTGACAAGAGTGCCAAGGGTAGGTGGCACACAGCCCCCAACAAACCAGGCTGAGTGATGGGCAAGAGGTGCAGCTCAGCTGAAGCACAGGCTTCTCAGGTGTTTGGAGGAGATATGTTAGGAGGCTAATGATCTTGGGATTCTGTAGACAGCTCTAGGTGGACTGTACAGCAATGGGAGACTGTTTTTGTCCTCTACCCTTGTTAAATAAGACCAGCATATGGATATTTGAGGCTGGAGAAAAACACTTCTATTGATATGCAAGGATAGTGGCATAGTAGGATAAAAATACAAGTTCTTTTATCAAACACACTGGTCAATATTGTGGTTGTGAATGCTGAGAATATATAAGTACCATCCTGAAACATCAGGAAATAAAAGTGCTTTCCCTTTACAGCCTTTCCCACCCCTTTATAAACCTCTTTCTATTTGTTTTCTTTTATAGGGTAATGCATTTCTTCCTTCCTTCCGGCTTCACCTCTGCTCCCCCAACCTTTTGTTTTACTATATTTGTGTTGGGAAACATCTCCTTTATTGTCAGTATCACTTTCATTTGTAGTTCTACTTTGTTTTGCAAAATAATTCGGGAATTCTTGATCCAAAGGCATTTGTTTGAAAGCATTTCAATAAAGTCTGTAAGGAGAAAAACATCTATTCTTCTGCTGTTCATTTTCTCTATGATTTTTAATTCTCTCCTTGCTTTTGCCAATGACCACTAATTTGTCCACTTAGAATCCAAGGAAAAACACACTGTTACATTTTTTGAAAAAGCCAGTGTTATTTTCTGTCCTTTGCAAGATGCCACATGTGCAATTTTCTTCCTGCCTGGAGGTCTGAAATCACCACAACAATGCCTTCTGCATCGAGGGCTCAGAGGCTCCTCTGCAGCAAAACAGTTGAGCAAACCCTTAGAGTTAAGCCTCTGCACATCCTCATTGAAGGAGGTGAAGAAGCATGAATGTACCTTGAAATGCACTGAGTTCTTGTATAAACATTTGGACGATTTGCATTCAAAAGTGAACTGATGATATTTTTACACCAGAAGTTGCTTTTCACTTGAAATGTCATTTCCATTGACAGCAAAATCATTTGACTTCTCACAAGAATGAAAACAACAAACTCCCCAGAGCCAAGACTCCAATAGGAATAGTTTTTGCTTTTTTTGAATTCTCACATAACATGAAAAATTACAGAAATTTTAGCTGGTCTCTTTTTTTTTACCCAGAGGGAAAAAATCTAAGACCATTGACTCTAGGTCTGAATTTAAAAAATTACATGAAAATGAAGAGAAAAAAACATGTGGAGTTTTGTTTGTTTGTTTCTGCTGCTTTGTGGTATATAAACCAAACTGAAAGTTTTGAAGATTAGATATTGTCCTGAGTCAGAGTCCACTTCCCCATGTTCAGCATGATTGAATTTGACATTCAGGTTTGTTCAGACTGTTCTCTTCTTTGGAAGAGGAGTTTGCAATCTCTGCTCTCTGGAGCTGTAAATGACCGTGTAAGGTGTAAAGTACTGGAAAGCCCACCTGAAATACCTATTCCTTTTTACTTGGCACAGTCAGATACATGTCAGGGATTGCTGTACGTCCCTAGAGGTGCTTCCAACACCACTGTGCAGATTAGGGTATCTTGAAATCTGATAAACTGTCCAAGGAATGGACCTGCCTAATAAAGAACTGTAATTACTTGCATCAGACAAATGCACGTGAAAATAGATGAATAACCTGTTTCTGATGCAGAGGATGAATCAGGAAGTCTTCACACAAAGAGTCTGAAAGATCAGGCCCCATGTCATTTGGATTAAGATGTTGCTATCAGGGATGAAGTGTGGGATTTATATAAACATCATCTTTCCCTTGCTGAGGATCAGCCAATTCAAACAACCTGTGTAAGTGGTTTCCATGTTAAAGAAGGCTATGTTTACATCTTGAGCAATTGTTGCTGTGGTTTGGTCCTGTACAAACCCAAAACAAGCCCCTGTTTAATTTCACATTTGTTACCGTGTTTCCAGTCTTGGACATACTGATGGTTTTGTTCATCTGTTTGCATAAGGCCCAGGCAATTTGGCCTGGAAAGGAATACTCTGGCCTAGTGGGACCACCAGGTTTTGGGATGTGCTGTTTTGCTTCCTCTGCCACCTTCCAGAGGTGAGAAAAGAAGGAAGAGAGAAGGGGAAGTGATTTGTTTTCCTTCTGTCTTTGTGTGTGTGAGCTGTGTAGAGACATCCTCTGTTGACATCCAACTTGGCATTGCAGCTCTTTTTCTGCTTTTGTGATGACACAGGGGAAGGTGTGATATGGGGCAGCCTCAAATAGCAGGGCTCTGGATTGACAATCACTCTTTTGATATTAAATGCTGAGTGGTTGTCACAGCTTCATCAGGCATCTCCAATGGGATGACTTGGAGAGTGCCATTGAGATCAGGGATTAGGGACTCATAATCAGTAACTTCAGACCAGTTCCTGATGACCCTAATCAATTACACCAAGTTTCCTGAGAGAACATCAGGGTCCTTATTTCACTTATTTGTTTTCCTTCCGTATACAAATCCCTCGTAGGGTAACTGAAAGCTTTAGTACTTTAAACAAATACAAACATAAGGAAGAACACAGCTCTTTATGGCTTACTCATTTTGCAATTCATATGGCCCTCACAAGATTTTTTTTGCTTTAAAATTTTGAACCTGCATGTTAATGCACTTTATCTTGCCTAACTAGTTCAAACCAGGTCTGATGAAAGCCACCTTTGAGTTGATTTTTGTTTGCATTAAATGCCTATTTGAACTTTGGTGTGGGTGGCTGACCTTTAGAATCAAAAGCTGTACTGGTGCAATGCAGCTAGAAGCACTAAAACAAGTGTTCTGACAGTTAAATAAAAAGTGGCTGGCTGGGCTGAGGTACACTGATCATGTTAATGCTGCCAGGACAACTCGGTGCCCATGTGATGTTTTGTTGTTATTTTTCTTTTTCCCCTATAAATCTCAGTTACATAAATTTGCTAGGGGGATTTACATCTATGACTCTGGCTTCAGAGGCATCTCAGATGAAATTTAAAGGAACTCTAGGTTCTTTTCTCTGGAATGCAGGATCAGGAGAGTGCTTACGCATTAAAAGTAAAAAGCTAAATCAAACAGCAGTATTTTATTCTTTAAAGTAAACAGAGCAAAGGCTATCAGTGTCAGAGACAGCAGCAGTCAGGTGTGTGCTGACAAAAGAGACTGAGAAATTTTTCCTAACTGAGGAAATTATTGGGGTTTATTTACTTTTTCCAAGGAGAAAAAAAAAATTATGGATGCAGGATACTACTACTAATAATAATAAATCAGAAGGCAAACTTGTTTACACCAAAACCGTTGAAGCTCTCCAGCTTTTGGCCCTTTTCAGAAAACTACTAATCACTCTAAATTCAAAGAGGTCAGTAGAAAGTCAGGTAATGCTCTCAGAATCCAGCCCAGTGGCAGGATGAGACAGTGCTTTGGGGAATGACTCCCTGATTTATCATTAATAAGCTGTAGGCGAGGAACTCTGGACTCATGCACAATTTTGCCAATAGGTAAATATTTTTTGCATAGTCATGTTAAAGCAATTTCCTGGCAATGCTGTTGTTTACCTTGCTACTTCGTGAAAGTAGAACTCAGGTTTGTTTCTTAGGCTTCCTGGATTCTGTCATCTATTTTGGATTTCCTAATGCCAGGCTAAATTTACTGTGTGCTTGATTTGCAAATTAATAAATTTAGTTTGCTCCATCAAGCATTAACTCCAATGCAATGGAGTACATAAATTGAGCATGCCAATAAAAACCAAAGTCTCAGAAAACCAAAAAATCAGAAAGAACTGTATTTTCAAGTATGACAGAGATTTTAGTTAATCATCAATGATAACATTTTGTCACTGGAGTTGCTGATTTCAGGGTTCTCAGTCCTTTTTCCTCTATCCTTATTTTGAATCATGTAGGTATTGCAAAGAACACAAAACCTGCCTCAATAGCAACACTGCAGTGACTTTTGGCAATGACACCCTGATATTTTTTCTTGCTTTGGAGCCACGTGCAGCAAGTACTGCTAGCTTAAATAAAGTTTAGGAGGAGTTGGAGGAAGTGCATGTTGTATGTTGGAGCTTCTGGAAAGAAAAGGAGTCCCTGAAAGTCCCTCTCAGATAGTTTTAAGAATTATATCAGACAATGGACATGTTTACAGCTTCATTGCATTTCCTACTCTGAAGTCCAGCCTGGCAAGCTTGGGGTGCAGCCCCTTGTCCCCACCTGTTGAAATTCCAATAGAACAGGCACACAGTTGTGACAATAACATCAAACAGAGGAATTTTGCTTATTAATGATGATCCATTTCTGTCTTATGTACAAGAAACCTGTCTGCAAGAGAATAACTATTATTGGTCGCAATTGTTATCTTATTAAGTGCTGCTTTTTTTAAAAAAAAAGAATAATAGCAAATTTTCCTGACACAGCTGAGCCAAATTGATAACTGCTACCCTTGAAGGAACAAATTCCATCCTTGTCCTTCTCCACTTTTCTTTTCGTGCCCTGATTCTTCCACACATCTCATTTCTTTTCCCACTCACAAGCATAATTCTCTTTCCTTCCTCTTTAAGCTGGCTGCATCATTTGGGGAAGAAAACCCCAAACCCACCACCTCGCATTTCTGTTTCCATTGAATATTTATATCATTTTGATGAATGGAATTCACTAAACTTCTTGGTTGTCCCTCTGTGCTACCAGACAACCAAGGTGAGTGACTGACATACGTGTCCAGTGCTCAGGACAAAGGTGTGTAGGCTTCCTCTTTTCCTGTAGCAAAACAGATATTTGGCTCATCCTGCAGAACAAAGACATACCCCAAAAAAACTTCATCCCACTGACATGCTCTAGTAATATTTTTCCTATTATCAAAATCAATTTAAGAGGTTCTGATTTTCTGACTCCTCTGCCTGATCCCACTCTCTGCAATGTTCTCCTGCTCATTTCTTAGCTGTAATGATACAACTATTTGTATAGATGTGTTGCAAGCTGGATCATTGGAATTATCAAAATCCCTTTCAGATTTTTTTTTTTTTTTTTTTTTTAAAAAAGAAACCTCATCTCTGATCCTTCTGGTGATTGTGATCAGAGTGCAGCCCAAAGAGCCCAAGGCAGCCCTGCAGCCCTTTCAGTCAGCAGAGCTGGGAGGGCACTGAGCTGCAGCAGTGAGCAGGTGGGTTTGCAAAGAAGGGAACCAAATGTCCAGGAACAGGGAAGCAAGAAACTATTTTACAGTGCTTTGCCAACAGAGAAAGCAAATGTCTAAGTTAAGTGGATTTAGGTTTTGTTTCCAGTAAAGACTGCAGGGAACATGACCAGGTAATGTTCAGCAGCAGATGAAGCAGAACTTCTAACCACTGATTTAAGTATACATTTTTACAGTGACAACAAGAGGCTAAGGACATCAAGGTGACAGCTGTGTTTTCAGCTTTGATCATACAAATTGAGAATTGGTGCCAGCTGGGAATAGTTTAGCCTTTCCTGGGATCCAGCTTTAACAAAGAAACAATTTTGCTGTGGGAGCTAATAGGCCTTTTTTGTTACACCTGACTGACCCATACCTAAAAATATATATAATAAAGAACATTTTCTAGGTTTGGAATGAAAGAAATCATCATCACCATGGCTGTGGTTGCTTGGCATAGGAGATTGTGAAGTACAATATAATATTCTGCAAAGTCCAGCTTAAGGAAACCTACTATTTCCTAATAGATCTTTGTCTAATGTTAGACAAACCTTAATCAGCAATATGAAATGAGCACCTCATGCTGTAATTTATAGGCTTGTATAAAACACCGTTGTCATCTTATGCATTTATATGGGATACAGATTTTTGGTTTTAAAGTATGTATACACTGAGAGCTGAGTTCTTTGAATACCAGCTATGAGGGAACATTGTCTCCCCAGGGTGCCAATGACTTGCTTATATTGAGTACATGGTCCCTAGCAAGCTTCTGTTTATGGGGAGAGAACTTCTCCTGAAGGGGAAAGGGGACCTTATTAACTCCCTAAGTTAAATGGGGGGAGCAAATAACTCCTCAGCGTCACAATTATCAATCTGATTAAATTATAGATCAAAGTGTCTGTGATAGGGTAAAGGTTTGAGCTTGAATGAGAGCTTAACAGTAGCCAACTTTCAACAATATTTTCTTCCGAGAGCAAAAGACAATAATTTCATCCTAAGAAGACTGTGCATGGGAGGACTTTAACAGTATTTGAAACAAAGAAGTAAAATGTCTTTGAGTGGATCTAAAGTACACATACATATAATCATTATTCCCTATTTGATTTCTTGAAATTTGAATTTAAACCAAGTAATAAGTGTGCCTCTATCCATACCTTTCTGCATCTATTTCTCTACCTGTTTTTAAGTCCGTCTTGTGATGAAGTTGATTTGAGGGTAACTTAACAAAGAATTTTTTCTTATGGATGTGATGATCCTTAAATCCTGGATTATTTGTTTCTTTTCTGTGAACATATTTTGAAGAACTGAAAAGTTAATGTTCCTTCCCTAATTTATAAAATGATTTGAAATCTAGAACACCACTGTAAATAAAATCTCTTTCAATAAGTAATGTTAACCAGCGTTTCAAAGTCTTTAATTGATACAAGAGAGTGCTCTTGCTGTACTTTAGATGTAACTGGAAAAAAAAGATATTTCAAAGAACTAGATCGTAGATGAACCATATTCTCATAGGAAGAAAATAAATAATTTATAAAAACCAACAACTCAAATGCATTAAATAACAAATAAAGAACAATGCAGCACAGGCCAGCTGTTATTAGCATATATGAAATGATATGGAACGGATCAGATCTGTAATTGTGTGAATAAGAAACAAAAAAGAAGGATAGTCATTGATAGTAGATAGTAGAAATTGCTGCAGGTGCAAGATATTTAGGATGCATTTACCTAACTTAACCTCAGTTCAGCCTCAGAGTTTCAAGGTTTCAGGGCCTGTGCAGATGGGATTCTAATCAGGAATGCAGGTTCAGTGCCAGAGGGGATAGAAGTCTCCTTTGTTTACAATCAGAGCTGCTTTCTGACCTTCAGCCATTGAAAGCTCTCATTCAGCTTTAAAAATATGAATGTTCTCACTACTGATGCTTTCCAGGCTTCTTATTTCTGTTACCATGACTAAAGCTAAGCTAGGCACACGCTGTTTACAATTGCTGCTCATGCTTTGCTAAGCTGCTCCAATGTTGTTATCTCAGATTCTTTCTAATGCTCTGATTCTGTGATTCCATCTTATGCTATTCAATATATTAAGTCTATTACAAGCATCAAGATATGAACCTCAGCAAAATTGTTTTGGAAAGCTTCTGTGGAGTTTAAAATTCCATTTCTTTCTGTTTGAACAGGTCTGTCTAGCTCTTTCTTGTAGAAAACAAGAGCTTCCAAGGAGTCATAATAAGGTTTGTGTTTTTTATGAATGATAGAACCACAGAAGTGGTATTATATAGGCTAAAATAGATGAAAGATGCATACTCTAATGCCTTAGAGTCAGTGTTATGTAGGTAGAATTCAGAAAAAAACAGTGTCTGGGTGGCTATTTAATCTGTCTTAGATGTTTTTGGAAGAATTTCTTTGTCTGTTTCCAAAGATGAGTGTGGTCTGCCACTTTGAACTGTTGTAGGCATTCTGGGGCTCCGAATACTTATTTTTCAAGTCTCAAAAAACGTGCAAGTCATCACCAAAAGCTAACTAAAGTATAAAGTATGTGCTGTCAGAACTTCAAAGCAAGGAGGAAACAAAATGCAGGTGCAACTGTGGCATTCACAGGAGACTCATTTTCCTAATGCTTCTGTTTTGACAAGGAGAGGGCATAAAACACTAAGGCTGTAGCCACTGACAGAGAGGTCTGTTTCTGCTACAGAGCTACCAGGTCACATTAGCCAGCCCTGCGCAGAAAGCAATAGAAATGTAGTAGAATCAACATTTTTGTGCAAAGCAAACCATGTGGATTCACTGCTAGTTACTTTGTGTGATATCTAATTTACTACAGGATTTTAGCAAGGCGTGTAACTGGAGGTAATTTCACAGAAGAGGCAGTGCTATAATGCTGTTGGTGGCTGGGGGATATGTTTTGCTGTTGACTGGTCAAAACAGGTTCTACTACAGCTTTATGGTTTGTTCTAGCTGACATCTTCCTGTTTTTACAAATATTCCATGTTAGACACTTTGTTAAGGCGAAAGCTTTTGAGTTTGTCAATATAAATCCCCAGATGAGATAGGGATAAGAAGATTTAGCAAACAGAGACAAGACTGAACATTCAGGAAATTAGACCAGTTGTAGATGGGAGAGTAGGAATGCAGAAAAACTGTAGTCTGTTTAGCTATCTTCTTGAAGAAGTTTTTCAGGAGAGAGTTAGCAGGAAATGACAATATTATTAATTCATTTTTTAAAAAAATGGAATTTGAAATTGGGTTCTGTGTGATTTGAAACTAATATCTGTAGAATCCTTCTGTCTTAATGCAGGGATGTAAACCATGAATAAAATTGATCCATCATATTTCCTCTTTAAACAATAAGCATGATTTTTCAGTTTACCTACTATCAGGTTTTTTCCCTCCCAAGGTCTAAAGAGCATGTTTGAAACAGTTTTCTATCTGTTACTAGTACTTTGTCCTTTTTCCCTTTCCCATAACTCACAATTGACCCTGAATCAGGTTCCAAGAACAATTCGTACTGTTGGATGAAATCAATAGGAAGGTTTTATTGCTTGTTTTCCTTTCTGCTTTATTTCCTTGTTCCTTACTGTGCTGCTGTCATGTGATTTTTATTTTTATTTAATTTTTAATTGGGAGTCTAGTAACCAACTTATAAATTGTCTTGATGGTTCCTTTTATACTTAGTTAAAGGAAAATTCAAAATATAGGTTGTAAAGAAAATTCAAAATATTGCTTCATAGGAAAATTTCTTTGTGTATGTAACAAAAAGGGCTTCTTTACTCCTTGGTAGGAGGAGGACGGTTGGAAGAAATGAGTGCAGGGGATTTTCTTCCTTTGAAGCTTTCTTCCAGTCTCTGCATCCATAAACAATACTCTGGTATGGAAGACAGGCTTTACTGCTGGTTTATGTACATGTTCCCACATGTACAGAACATTTCCTCTCCTATAGGGTAAGAAGATGCATTTCAGATATGCCCGAACTGAAACTAAGTCATAATTCCGGCAGTCACTGTGAATAGTCATCACTTCTGGGTGTTCATCATCTTACAAACTGGGCTTAAAGACAATTAAAATGAGATAAGGGAAAATCTTGGCCTTTAAACATCTTAGGGAGTTTTGCTGCTGACTTGACTGAAGTCAAAATTTCACCCTGAATCTATTTAGCTTATTGAATGTCTTCCATTCCACTGTCAAGTAGAAGATTTCCTGTCTTTCTCTGGTGGCTAATGTCCCACGGACTTGTAGATCCCTTCAGAAAAAGAAACTGGAATTTAAATTGTTATGAGTTTGCCTTGCAGTCTTTTCATTCAGATTCATGGCTCTGCCTCATGCATTGAAATGCAAGAGATGAATCTGATTTTAAATGACAGGCGAACACCTTCAGATCAGGCATATGGTACATCTCTATCTATGCAGCAATTCTGCAAATGGATCCTTCCTACATAATTAACAGATTTCAATTCGGTTACACAGTGATAATAATTCATTCTAGAGTTCAGATACATACTTGATTGACTTTAATTTAAATACTTTAAGATAATAATAAGAATAAATTTTATAATTCAGGCATTGTAAGAGCTTAAAGGCAAGTGTCAGTTTGTTCCACACCTCCTGGTAGATTAGTTTTCTAATATATCTCCTTTACAATGAAATTGCAGTGGCGAGGCTGTAATTTGGGTTATCTGCCAAATGTTCTTATGCCTATTTACATTTTAATCTTCAACTGGAAGTGACACATACTAGGTATTTCCAAAATACACACCAGATTTATACAGCACACTGAGAGAATGACATACTTTTAATTTAAGATGGAGACTCTTGCTGATCACAAGTTTTTCTCTGTCGTTTCATCACAAGCTTCTTTTAATAGGTATTGATTATGTAGAGTCTAAAAATACCAAATCTCCTGCCACAAGGCTGAGTTTTCCAATTTCTTGACTAATAAAAAGAAAACACACAAATATTATTTTTTGTCTTCTCAAGAGTCAAAGAGAGACATGTGGACAGGGGTCAGATTGTGTCCCAGAAGACTTTGGTGCTTAGTGAAATGATCTCCAGTCTTTGAGAAGGTGTCACTCATCACCACATTGGTGGCCCCTCTAGACATATGGGACAACAACATTTCAAGCATCTGAATAAGCTGTTACCAGCAAATATGGATGTTCCTAGCTCTTGTCTTCAGTGCATGATGTGTCACTATATTGACCATCAAAATGTAATGTTTTTACTTGTTGTTTTTTTTTTTTTTTTTTTCTAAATCTGCAATTTTACGCTTCATGTTTCCTGCAATATAACTGGCAAGGGGCAACTCTTCTGCTCTGTATAACTCACTGGTTTTGTCATCTTGTGTCCTGCCTTTCATGCAACTGAAAATAAGGGGGTGCTTCTGGTGTGCCCACTTCTGGTGGCAGCACTGTGGAGGCTGGCTCTGTGCCACCAAGTGCTGCTGAACGTGGTGCTGACACTGACCACAGCCAGGATTCCCAGAGCCACCTCTCCCCTGGAATTCCGGGATACGCCTCCATAAAATGTAACAGCACGCTGCTCTGTTGCCATGGCTCTGCCTGATCCCTTACCCTCCCTGTACTGTGTATCCACTCCTCCTTACTACTCCCAGAGCGCTGTTTGCAAGTCTGTGTTGTTCACTTTTTATGTGGTGGGCACCCTTTGATAAATTGGAGGACTCGTGAGCAAGTGCCCTTTGGAAAGTCTTTATGCAATTAGAAAGAGTGGAGAAAACCTTAAGAGTATGAAAACACATCATGACAACAATTTTTGATAAATGTGTCAAAATTTGGTGCATGGTTTTTTTCAGACTTCATGCATTTAGTCAATTTTGAGTCTGAATAGTCAAGGCCTTAAAGAGAAAAGAAGTGCTATTAATTATTCACATTCATAAGAGGAAATTATGGCATTTTTACATATGATCCTTTTATATGATTCTAGGTCTTAGTGAGGACTGTTTTCCTCACTTAGTGGGTATTAGAGTTTCACTTTTCACCTCCTGGTATGACCCTTAATATTTTGTGAAAGAAGTTTGATCATAAAAACCTTGGTTATAAAAAAAAATCTTCCATTGTGAAAAGCTAGATATTTTCTTCCAAATGATGAATAAATAGTCTGCTCCTGATTTTACTGATGCTGGGGCAAATGTGGAGAAACTTTAGTGAGGCCACAGAATTACACTTATATTCATTCAAATTGAGGGAGAGATCAGAATCAATAATATTATACTTTTCTATTTTAGAAAAGATTGCCAATATTATCAATATTTATTGCTGTGATGTTTCTTAAGGAATTGTGCCTTGATCTCCTATCTGTAGTGATTAGTCCAATGAGCTCAATTATATCAAAGAAGGCTTTTTAGCAGTATGTTTACTAAAAATAGATCTGATTCTTACAGCCCCAGACAGATTAAACTATACTTCAGGTGGTGAAAGGACAGATTGCTCTGACATGATCTCATTATTGAGATGTTTCTCTCTGAAACCAAACTTACATCCAGGGGAAAAAAATATATATTTATTCTATGCTGCTCAGAACCTTAAAAGAAACCTCTATTGTCACCTCCCTGTGTTTTCATGTTGGGTTTTTTTCCTACCTTCCCAACCACCTACAACACAGAAAGGACTAGCACCAAATAGTCTTCATTTCCCAAAATTGTTAATAGATGATAGTTTTGTTCTGCCTGCCTTTCTTCTGATTGCACGTGAGCAAATCATTGCAATTGTTTCGCCATTCACATATTTTTGCACAGTAGAACTTATAGTCAAATTAAGCAATTTTTCTGTATAATCTTATTCTTGTTTTAGATTTTTAAAAACAATTTTCTTGAGTTTTTCTGAAAAACACCAGTGTCTATAATGTCAGAGCTAAAAGCATTATCTTTCTCACTGCAGCAATTAAACTGCTCTGTGATTAGCAGCAGATTATGCAATAGAATAAAAGACATTTACTGTTTTGTCTTTTCTCTGAGGGCTGGGAAAGTAACCTTTTATGCCATCAAGGACAGGAGGGCGTTAGCACCTGTATAAAGCACAAATACAGATTTGTGGCTTTAGGGAAAATACAGCTGCTGTAAATACAACTTTTTGCACTAACTAATGTGTGTGAAACTTATTACTTAGTGCAAAGCTTTTGGAAATGAATACCTTTTTTAATGGAAAACATTTTTGATAGCTTCTGTATATAAATACCTATTATTATTGTGCTAGCTCTGCTGTGAAATAAAATGAACAATCAGAAACTAGGTGAAGCATAATTAGGAGAAGACAGGCAGAGCACTGTTATGTTTATAATATTAATGAACTAGAACTTAGGGTCTCAGACATTTAAGTGGATAACTCCTACTACTTTCAGCAGGAATCAGGCATTCAAAGACATTTATAAAATATGGGATTGTGCAGGTACTGTAAGGAGTAAAAAGGACATGCAAGAAGTGAATATTTAACACAAAATTTTTACTTTAACACATTTATTTCTTATTTTTTAGCAGTGTTGGGCTAAGTCTTGGGAGAGGTAAACATCAATCCAGGAACTGCATTTAATTTTTAAAATACATTCTTAAGTAAACTCTCAAGAAGACCTCTAAGATCATTGACTGCAAGCATTAAGTCAGCATTGCCAAGACCACTATTGAAGCATGTCCCCAGGTGCCACATCTATGTGGCTTTTGAATTCCTGGATCTCCTCTTTCTTTTAGATCAAGGGGTGAAAAGTGGCATCAATGGCATCACTCTGCTAAGACCAGAGTGAAACTGTGTTACTGTCCCTTCTTACTCCGGCACGCCGTCCTCCTCCTCCTCTTTCATCTCCCTCTAACCTTGATCTGTCCCTCTAGCTAAATGTTTGCAGGTTAGGCAAGCAATGAATGAGGTAGCATTTGCTCTCTAACACTCTGTGATCTGATTCCACAAATAGTTTCCCAGGCACAGAGTCCAGCTAAGAGCAGTGAGATCATTCACATAAGCAAATAAAGATTTGTAGGATCAGGCCCCTGATCGTCTCATCTCTTCTCTTGGGACTAATGTCCTTTCCCAGCACCACCATAAAAACACTCCTCAGCATCCCTTTCTTGTATTGTTTTCCTCCCAGTTTGCCCATTCAATCTTTCATTTCATCCCCTGTCTTGAAAACCCCATCTGTCCTTTTACCAAATCCTCAAAAGCTGTGGGTTTTTAAACAGTGAAAATGAAGGTAAAATTATTTTAAACTGTTGATTTCTCTTATGCTTAATTGCTGGGATAGGATCTCTTCTGTGAAGCCTGATATGTTAGTACATGCTTTCTCCAGAGGCTTTCTGTCCTGCAGTGTTCAGCTCCTGTGATTGCTGTGCCACAGAGAAATATTGTTATCACTGAAAAATCACTTCTCTATTTCTGAACATCTGTACACACCAAGAGGATAATTTTTACAGGGGGTTGCATCATGTGATGTCAGAGGTTTAATGAGAAAAATTTCTTATTGGGAAATATGGAGAAAACACTGAAGAGCCCGCGGCTGCTTCATTTGAAGTCAATAGAGATTTGGCTGCTGACTTCAGTGGGAGCAGAACTGGGTCCCAAGATTACAACTATAAGGTTCCTGAGGGGCTGATTTGCACAAACACTCCTTATTAAAAGAAATAATAAATTCCCCAAAGCATTGGGGAGAAGAGCATATGAATGCTTAAATGCTTCCCCCTGTGCCACAGTACCTTTATGCTTTGTTGCCCCCACTCAGTCCTTTTTATGGTGAACCTGTCCAGACAGGACATAGAAGCGTCCAATTCATCCTGAGATCTTCTTATGGGAAAATAAGAAGAGCTGCTTCCCTGAACAGCCCATCAGACTTTCAGGCTTAGACACCATTCATGCTCATGGTATTTTCTCTGACGTCTCCTGTGTGGTGTTCTTTGCCCTTGTGAGTGGAGATGTGATTGGATTCTATGAATGCCAATCCAATGGGGCTAAACACCATGACAGATAAATAGGAATTCATCAGTTATAAGCCACAGGCTTTGGAAACCTACCTAAATCCAGTCCTGCCATTTACCCTAATGTATTATATTTTATTCTGTTACATTATCCCTGAGCAGCTGAGTAAGCCTGTATGATGGCATTATTTGTTTCTGGCAAAATATTGGCTACATGACTTGTCTTTCAGGATGGTGAAGTAAAAAAATAAAAAGTACAAAATGTGTGAACTAACTGTTCCTGGGCTTACAACCACTATATTCCCAATGGGCATGTTGACAAAGATCTTAATGGTTGTGAACCAGCTATTTCTGTGCTCATGGCTATTAGAAAGGCTCCACTGAGAAGCCAAAGGAGTTTATAATGGCCATCAACCAGCTATTTCTGAGTTCATGGCTATTGCAGATCTCACAGAAATGCCGGTAGAGTTTATCATGTTCATGAGCTGCGTGCTTCTGTCTCACAGTGCCTATAAACTCTGCTGAGAAAGTGAAAGGGTTTGTAATGGTCACACATAAGCTATTTGTAGGCTCAGAACTATTACTAACTCAGATAGGAAGCCAAAAGTTCACAAAGTGGTATTTCTTTCGCCTCTGGCAAACTCCATGTAGAAAGTGATAAACCTACTAATGTTTCTCAGAAAACCACACTCCAATTCACAATAACACCTCTCAGAGTACTACAGTGGTGCAAAGTGTCTGCTCTGCTCAGAGCCACTGTGGCAACTTGCCAGGACCCTGAGGGCTGCAACTCTTTTATATATGCATTTACATAAATTTACATGAATTTTGCGTCAATTTGTATTCCGTCAATGTTGCAATGAAACCTATACTGAAGATAATAAATAGCATATAGCTAACTAACACCAGCACTGTTTTTCTTTTTTATTTTACTTATTTCACCCTCATTTTCTTTACATCTTTCTAATATCTGTCCTGTAGCTGAACTGACTTCCAGTCTTGACAAGAATCTGTTTTGTTGAGTAAAGAAAAATCCTGTTTCATCTATGTTCAATGGCTGGGAAGCAGAGTTGTGGCTTTGGCAAATTGCTTATGCTGCACACTTAGCAATCTCCCCAACCACCAGTAGCTAATATACATATTAAAGAGGGCAGTGCTACCATAGTCCCTTGCTGACCTCCACATGTGAAACCCTCAGAATATTAATGAGATTTTAAACGTACACATTAAAAACTCCTGAAAATCAGAAGTAATAGGTCTTTTTTTTTTTTGTATGAAAATTACTTCTAAGGCAGAATTTTAGAGATAAAAATAACTCAGTGGACTGAATTAGTTATTTAATAGCAACAGTCCCCTTTGTGACAGGATCTATTAGTATTTAATGAAATTTGATACCTTTATGCACCTTTGTTTTCCCTTAAGGATGCACAGAAAAGTCACTATGACTTCATAGAATGATCTCTATGAACCACAACCTCATATTCTGCTTTCTGCCGTCCTCATGAAAACACTAGCTTTGAGATGAGCAGTCTCCCACTTGTTGCTTGAGGCTTGACAATATTTTAAAGTGGAGACAGATTTAAATCTTGTGTAGTTTTGCTGAGGTTAGGAATCAACAAATTGCCTTAAAGACTCAAGATCTCCCTGCAATTACCTAGCATGAAATGGCTCATAAGACCAACTTGAGAAGCCTTGCTGGAGTAGGAGAAATCATCATCAGAGGCTACAGCTAGCCCAGATAGCTTCAGTGCTTGTCAGTGCTGAAAGTGCAGTTTATGTTGGCTGTTTCAAACCTATTTTTAGAGTGCTTTCAGCTCTCTGCTGCTGTATTCAAGTTAGCATGATGCTTGTGCTAGTGGGCAGCTACAGCAATGAAAGCATTTTTTTTTTTTTTACAGAATTGGTCATTTGAATGACCAGGCATTCACACCGGGACCTGTATCACCAGAGTGCTTGTAATATACTGCTCTCACCAGCAGTGGAAGCTTTAAAATTCATACTTTAAATTGTAGAGAAAAAACATTAGGCATACTGGGCAAGAATTTACTGGGTGGAACCACAATTTCTTTAGTCTAGGACCTTGCCTTGTAGAGTGGAAGTCTGTCAGATCTCTTCTTTTCAGGGTAAGCCAACAAGAATAGTGACCAGACACAAGGAAAAGGAAAGCAATGTAGGTACCATATTGTGAGGTTTCCTGTGGTTGGTATCTGACTGCCTGGCAATCTTTGGAATAAGGACTCCCTGGTATCAGGTAGTGCTATCAGCATCCTGATGGGTTTTTATTTCATGACTTTATTTAATTACTTTTTTAACCCATTCACAGCTCTGTCCTCCCAGTTTTATGTTATACGGAATAATGAAGAAACGTTTGCTTCCTTTCTTTGCAGAGTCTGCAGGAGTAAAACACAAAGCAAGATTAAGCCAGAGAGCCTTTAAGCCAGCTGGACATACATGAGTCCATGGGACCGGACAGGGGGCACCCAAGGGCGCTGTGGAGCTCCTTGGTGTCATTGTGAGGTCCCTCTCTGTCAGCTTTGAGACATCATGGCAGTTGGGGGAGGATCCTGGTGACTGGAAAATCTGTCCTTGTCGATATTGAAAGCTCAGAGGTTTGGACTGGATGATCTGCAGAAATCCCTTCCTACGTCTGGGATTCTGTAACTGTGTGCCTGTACAGAGGTGTGACTAAGGGAGTCTGTCAGCTTTTCAAAACACTGCATAGTCCTCTTCTGATTCATTGCCTGGGTAAAAAAATTCTACAGGCAGGCAAGTTGAATTGTTTAATTGTAAATTACATGAACGCTAGCATTAAATGGAACATCTAAATAAGCTGATATGCAGTGTTAGGCAGAGCTTTGTGTAGATGTATTGTTATGCTTGAAGTGTACCTTGCTCCTCACGAACTCAGAATGATTTGCAGACATTAAACGAGTGTCACAGACATTCTGTGGGGGCAGGAAGTGTCCTGTTTACAGTGACAGCAGGTAAAGACAAGCTGCATAGGCGAGACAGGGCTGCAGAAATGGGCAGATCAGGGCAGGTCAGCAGGTAAGTCACGGCATAGAGAGAGAAGGAGGAAAAGGCAGAAGCTTGTCTTACATGATTCTGTGCAGCCTGCAAGCCATGACAGGGTCTTCTGATAGAGTGTGTGCTTGCATCTCTGATGGGTGAGTGAGAAGGAGAGGTAACACACCTCTCCTCCTTCCTTTCCTCCCAGCAGAGGCTTTTTGGCTGCCAAGGAGCAGAGACTGCACATCTGTGCTGCTGCTGGAGGTGCCTGCTTGTGACTTCTTCATGTGCAGTGCCCTCCAGAGCTCCAGCTGAGTCACTTACATGGCCACTGGTCTTGTCTGTTCAGAGCCTGCCCCTTTCTCCTAAACCCGGCCCTTCGGGTGAGGAGCTGTCCCCCATTCCACAAGAAGCCCCTCATTTCAGTGCTGCACAGGGAAAGAGAACATTGGATTAGTCAGTCAGATTATCAGACATCCACAGTGCAATGTTAAGCATTGTAAGTGTTGATTAAATGTTGCTTTAAGTGCAAAATTCAGCCTAGATAAACCTTTAACAGAAAGTAACTGCCGAGCCTGGCAGAAATAAGGCTTTTCTTTTTGTGTTGCCTGAAGATTACACTGAATTGAATGCTTTGAAAAAAATAATCATGGATTTGGCTTCCTGTTTGAGATTGCTGTTTAAAACACAATATTTCTTCACAGTTCTGCCTTGCAATCCATAAAAACAATTTCATGCAAGCAAGGAAACTTATGGAAAAGTTGATTGCTACAAAAAGAGCAAATGTGTGATGCTCTCAGGTAGAGGAGGGTCAGCGGGTACTGGGTAGAAGGTACAGTTTTGACATGTGGGGTCCAGACAGATTCTTCTGTCAGAGCTGAGATATTTTAAGAATGGATTTTTGCTGGAGCTCTCTGGAAATCTTCAGCTGGCTCAGTAGCTTATGGCCAGAGCAGAACTGCAGCTCCTTGCTGAGTCTGGAGCTCTGGCGAGAGAAACAGGCTCTGCTGCAGCTCCAGGCAGTGCCATGGGGAGGCTGGCAGAGGACAGGCAGAAAATTATGTGGTCAGGGTCTCCCACTTTGCAGGCTGACATGCTATTTAAAGGCTGAAGGGTCTGGCTAGAGGAGGGTGGGGAGCAGAGAGTAAGTCAGGGAAGCACCACGACTGCTCACGCCCTCCGAGCAACATTTGAGGGATTTGATCTAAGTTACTTTGCTGAATGACATTTCATTTATCAAAGCCATGCTATGGCTTGAAATCAAGGTCTATATCTTGATAACAGCCAGAAGCAGTTTGGATCTTATATAACTCCTCTAAAACCAAAACCTGTTCTATTTCTTCACAGACTGTATACAGAAATTATCAAATCATTGCTGAAGTATGAAAAGCTAAACTAGCAATGTAATGCCCAGGAGAATTGTGACTAGATTCTCCTGTACCCTCAGCTTTTGGTGTGTGGAGTTTGCCACTGTCCATAAGTCTAACACAGGCTAAACCTTGCTGTATGGGAGCAGCCCTCACTGCAGGCTGTCTGTGTGCTATCTGAGACAAACTGGTCCTGTGCAATGCAAAACAGATAAAAGTGTCAGGGATCTGAGGCTGGACTGAGGCACCATTTCTGTGTGTTCAGTTGGCTGATTAATCACAGTCTCTTGTGGACTGTGACTGACCACAGACTCAGTGGCCATATTCTGATGAGAGGTGGGGGTACACCCACTAAAAGGCAGAAGATGGGACTTTGGGGGAATGGAGAGAAACGATTTTGCATGGCTCAGATAGTAGTGATTACCATAAAACACATCACAACATATACAGAGGTGTCTCTGTCAGTTATAGCAGTCTGTCAGTTCAAGGCCTGCATACAAATGGAGCAGATTATAAAAGGAAGATTAATGTGATTCCAAAAAAATATTGAGTAAAACATTTATAGTAAGAAACATCAAAATACAGTAAATAACATTTTTATTCCTGCAAAGACAACAAAAATATTTTCATCCACTGTCATGCCAATAGATCACTTGATTGTGATGGGAAATAAGAACTAGCTTTCCAGTTTTGTGTATAGCTAGAATTATGCATCTTTTTGTGACAAGGCTTTATGTACTGCAAACATTATATTACTGTTCTTTCAATTAAAAATTAACTAAAAACTTCCTCGAAAGTTTGTTATTTTGGTTTTTATGTTGGGGGTTTTTTTGTTGTTTTTGTTTCTTTGGAGTCTCTTTTTGGTTTGTTTATTTAGCTGGTCAGTTGTTTTTGGTTGGTTTTTTTTTCCTGTGGCCAAGGATGCCTCAAAGCCATGGAAATACAGGACTGCTACTGGTACCTCTTGTCCATATGCTATGGGTGCAACCACAGCACCATGTCCTCACAGAAAAAGTTGTACAGACACAGCCAGGGGAATAATGAGATTTAGCCCAAAGTTATTGTAACTTTAAAGTGAAAAAATATGCTTTGTATGTGCCCAAGTCTGTGAGATGAAGTGTAAGTTTCAATAAAGACCTGTTGATAGATTGTTTTGCTAAGAAATGTTGCACTTATATGAAGAAAAATCTTGACTAAGCAGAACAAATGGAAAGGGATTTCTCTCCTATATGTATATTAGAACATTATTTCCCAAATTTTCCTGATTTCCCATTTAATTACAGCAAAAATTATGTTGTCTTGTCATTCCTATGTCCCTTGAAAGGCAGCCACAAGTATTGTTGAAGGATTAGAAAACAAGATGACTTGGGATGGATTTATGGATTTTAGGATAAATGTTTTACATTCACAAATTATGCAAACTATAGGTAAGTACTTCAGGAACCAATCCAATATTCTACCTTCAAATTCTATTAACTTAATTTTCTGAAATGGCTGGAATGTTTATTCCAACTTCTACATCAGAAAAAGTTTTTATTGAGGTGTTTAGAGCTAGACCTACTAAAAATGGTGAATGCTGAGCCAAATGTAGACCAAATATTTTCACACAGAAAGAATTTTTATTAATCAGTCAAAGTGAGCTATTGAAATAAATTAATACTCTCCACAATTCACATTTGAAGTAACATGCTGAAACCAAGGGTAACTGCATTGCATATATGGAGGCAACTGAAATGTACACTAAAGAGAAATGCCTTTTGGAATAACACACTGTTTAGGTGGTGGATTTTCCATTCATGTATTTTCTCTTTAGTTGTATTTCCAAAGTGGGAATACATAGGTTAATAATTTTTTTGTTTGTTTGTTTTGGGGTTTTATTTTTGCTTGTTGTTGTTTTTGGCTTTGTTTTGCTTTGTTATCTTTTTTTTTTTTTAATTGCAGAGTTACTTCTCATTTTCCCCTAAGAAAAACTGTATGTTCTCTCTAACAAGAATTTATAGTGTTTAGTGTTTTACAGGATATAGCCCTCTTGGCAAAATACAACAATCAGGATGGCTCTCTACAGTTCATTACTGATAGTGCAATGAAGTGCTCTGTTTATTTTAGACCTCACATCACACTTGTCTCTAAAGTATCTCAGCAGCTCAATCTTTGAACTTATCTCTCTGTGAAAGCAGGATTGCTTCTTCTTATGCATGTACTAGTGTTTATCCAGGGTAGCTTGTGATGTGTCAAGATATGGAATTTCCATTGCTTCCTTAGGAGACTGTTTTACCCCAGCTGCTCTCCCTGGTAAGTGGTTTTTGCCTGAGATCTAGGCTGGCTGATCTCAAGCTGGTACTCTGAACTGTGTCTTCACTATTAAAAAGCTTCCTGGAAATCTCCTGTATGCAGCCTGAATGCAAAAATTCTTTTATTGGGTTGAAAAAAGCATCTTAAGCAGCATCTTGTGTTGAATGCCCCAACAACATTACCAGGTCAGGAGAGTATGGAAATTCAGTGAGTGGTGACTCACATGCCCCCGAGCTCCCATTCTGTCAGCAGTTTCCATTCTTCTGCTTAGCTGATGTAAACAATGACTCTGTACTGGGTTACCAAAGAAGAATTTGGCACTGCAGTGTTTTTGTCTTCCTAGATTTAATATTAATTTTTGTTTGTTTTCTTCCCCTTTTCTTAGATCTTCTGCTGTGGCTGAAACCCAGGAAGCAGCTACCCATCAGTAACTTCCAGGGAGGGCAGCTGCTGTTTTACTTAGTCTGAGGGACAGAGGCACAAGAAATGTAAACACTGAGGATTAGGGAATCAGAGATTGCCTCCCACAGCCAAGATCCAAGAGCAGGATCCCAGTTCTACCCCAAGGGAACACATGAATGAGTAGCATCTCCCATTTGTTGCTAGGAAAGAGCTATGGGCAGCTGAGGATCAGAGACTTAGGGAGCACTGAGTCCCTTCTCCTCCTGCCCCAAGTAGCTCTGGAGCAGCCTCACTGCCTGCCTTGCCCCTGTGGAAACTCACAAGCAGCAAATAATATCTTCTAGACTTCCCTGTGGTTCTGGACATAAATAAAATTTAAAAAATGGCAAGCTTGCTGTGTTGTTCTACACGTTTGAGCATATTCAAATGAGAGTATTGCAGTCCTGGCAGCACTGCTAAGAAGAGATCAGAGAGGATTATGAAGTGTTTTGACATAATAACAGCTAATCAGCTGGGCAGACTCAGACTGACCTGATCAGTATAAAAGGTAATGGGATTGCTCTTCAAATAAATAAATAAATAAATAAATAAATAAATAAATAAAGAGAGATATAAATAAATAAAGAATGAGGGAAAGAAAGAAAGAAAGAAAGAAAGAAAGAAAGAAAGAAAGAAAGAAAGAAAGAAAGAAAGAAAAGAAAGAAAGAAAGAAAGAAAGAAAGAAAAGAAAGAAAGAAAGAAAGAAAGAAAGAAAGAAAGAAAGAAAGAAAGAAAGAAAGAAAGAAAGAAAGAAAGAAAGAAAGGAAGGAAGGAAGGAAGGAAGGAAGAAAGAAAGAAAGAAAGAAAGAAAAAGAAAGAAAAGAAAGTTACTCACATGGTCCATAAAAGCAGACATCAGGCTTTGGGAATATATGATAATAAAACTCACCACACAGTTTTTTTGGTTTTTTTTGACAATTCACTACTTCCCTGTAAAGTCTGAGGAATGTGGGAATCAAACTTGGGAAGTTCTTGTTATTCATGTATGATCATGACCACATAAATCCAGTGATGAGAGTCCTGTGCAGCAAAGTGGTTTCAATCTGCCCTTTTAGTGCTTGAGCAAAGCAGGAGGTGTGTGTTAAATATTTGTATTGATCACCAGAACTGAAAATAATCTGGGCAGTCAGTCCCAGTGCTGGCAAGATTCATTGTCACTCTGCAGTGCTGCTGACAGATGTTATTGATTGCAGTTCATATTGTTTATATGTTTCTCTGAAACAGTTAATTTTAGCACAGTGGGACAGAATGTCTTACTACACATGGGACAGTCAGAATGAATGGCTTCATTGGAATTTTTAATTACTTTCTGTTTTACTCTCATCAATTAATAAAGGCAGGAGCAGTTTTGCTACTGTCAGAAGACACTTTCAGAGTTGTTTGAAGAAGATGACTACAAAAAAGCCAATTAAAACATATACTTTTGTGAAGAAAGTTCTCTTCATGAGAGCGTAGACTTTTTTTTCCTCCTTGGCTTTCCGCAGAGAATGAAATCTCTTTAGTGGTGCACTGCATGGGGCATTCCCTTTGTGATCTGAATGCATTGTAGCTTCTTAGAGATGCATTCCTGCATCCTCCTGCGAGTGAAAACCTGCTGATGTTTCCATTGTGCTACCAAGAAGCTCTAAGCTGGCAGTATTGATATTCTCAGTTACTTTTACTGGGCTTAGTGCATCTATTGTCAGTATGGAAAACCATCTTACTTTTGGGTATCTCTATGCCACTGCTGCCTCTTCCCAATGATTTTGTATCTGAGCATTTTATGATTTTCAGTATCTGGAGGCTCTAAACTCTCCAGCAAAGTGTCTCTATCCCTGACAGAGAATTGAAGCACAAGCCCTGACAGCCAAAGTGCCTGCGTTTGTAAGGATGCTTGTCCTGCACCTTGCTAGGGGGCTTCCTGCCCTAGTTCTGGCCTAAATCAGCTGACACTCCTCCAGCCCCTGGGAACAGCTTGGGAGCTTTGTGAACAAATCAGTTACAGCCACTTGATTGGGGTGCCAGAGTACAGCTCATGGCTTGCTTAATTCCCTACCACAGACATGGTGTCCTCTCACATCCCTCAGACCTCTGCTCGTGTTGCTACTGATGTCAAGGAGTGCTTGGGGAAGTAAAAACTAGTTTAAAGGTGTAACTGCTGCCATAAATTGGGAGATAACTACTGACCCTTGTGACAATCACTAGTACCATGATGGTGTCTACAGAATAAAAATGTAATAAAATTGCTAATTACAAAGTCACCTAGGCTACAAAAGCTTGTTACTAAATTTCCTGCCCTGAGGAAATGCAAATAAATGTCCTTCTGCTTACTGAGTTACCTACAGGCAGTGCAGACTGTGGCAGTACAGACAAATGGCAGATGCATTTCAATAATGACTTTGTTCATGCATATAATCCCAGCAAAGAAGAGTGGACACAAACACCTTCTAAAGCAAATAAGAAACCAAGAGGGTTGGGTTGCTATGATTAAGTATGTTTTCTCCAGAACAAAGAGACTTTCTGGAGCTTCAGTGGAGTATCGTTTAGACTCCTAAGCTCTCTGGTGGCAATTTGCAGTAGGGGCTTGGCTTGTGTTCATAAAAGTGATTAAGTGGAATGGAAGATATCAGCAGTATAGTATAAACCTCTTGTGAATAAGATCCAATAAAGCATTTTAGTCCTACTGTGCTGACTTAGTTATAAAGTCCAATATTATTCACAGGGTTTAGTCTTCATAAACTTCCTGTCCTTAGCACAAAGGTTCATTAAAGAGGGATAGCATTAATACTCTGTTTTGCAGCTGATCCACATAAATAAAATGTAAACAAAGTACAACTAGCCAGAGCTTATTTTCTCAGCTGTATTCTGGTGCTTTTTAATTTTGAGGAAAATTGAACTGAACAGAGAGATTCCAAAGGTATTTTTATGTGAAATCTATCGAGGTATTTATTAGGACAAAATAAAGTATATATTCTTTTCTACAGTTCTGATCTCTCTTTTTTTCTAGTTGTTTTACACTTAAATGAAGCTTTTTCAATGCTGATAAACACAACAAATCTCAAAATTACTTAAACCAGTTAGGAGTGTCACAGTGAAGTTTAAAAATTCTTTTGTTTTTGCAGATGGGGTAATCGATGAAAATAGGTGTTAAGTGGACTTAAATTAGCCAACGTGTTGGTGATGTATTCCATGTTCTCAGAGTCTGGTCCTGTTTTTCTTAGTGATTTCAATCAATACTGATTGAAAATGTACCAATTCAACAAACTAAACTCTCCAACTCACAAAAAAGGGAGTGGTTAAAGAAATTATTTACAAGTTCCAAGCTGTAGCTCCCCCTACTTCAAACTCTCATTGAAATCTGCCCTCTTCAAAATGGAGTTTGATAGCTCCTACATACATCCTTCCACTTGTTTTGCTGTGACAACTTCACACACTGTCTGTGGGAGCCAAAGAACTGGTTTTTAACTATAGCCATGCTTCTTGGTCATTTACCCTGTTTACTGATGCAGGTTCCTGCTGGGCCTTAGCTCATGCCCTCTAAAGATATCCCATGTAAGGATCAAGGAGCAGCCTGTGCTGGGACAGGCCTTGGGGTCTGGGAGGTTCCCTGCCCTGTCTGTGGCATGGGCCAGTACCTGGTGAGGAGGGGAGGCTGTAAGAACAAGCAGAGAGTGATGAATGCTCCTTGGCTTTATGCCTTCTTATGGCAGTGGGCTAAGGTCTAACAGGCCCAAAGGTGCTGGCTTGCCTCTTGGGGACTCACAAAAGATTTTCCTTCTGCAAGGCTGCAAAGTTAGCTTTAAAGATATGTATATTTTTGGCTTTCTACCATCCTGCAACAGCCAAAAGGCCCATAATTTAATTATGTGCCACATGAAAGAAATCCAAAGAAACAAAAAAAAACCCTCGCTTGTTTGGAAGAAAACATAGATTCTGTATTACAACAATATAACAACTCACACAACAACCCTTCAATCCTCCCTGACACTCTTGTCTCCTGAGGCTCCTGTCATACTCTTCTGCTCCCTTCTCAGAATGAGAGACCACAGACAACTTATTTTCCTGTTGTAGAGCAGCCTTTCCACAACACTTGCCAGTCCCTATCTTCATTCTGCCAGCTTTTCCTGGGGCACTTCTTCATTTTTCAGAAAGATGGCTTGGAATTGCATGGAACTTCCAAAAATTAAGTGAGGTCATGGATTTATGCTATTGAGTATGAAGGACTTAGGGATTTTTCATAGGTGGAGATTAATATTCAGGTGCAGATTTTCCTGATACGTCTGCAACCCCTTTCTTTTCGCTCATTACCCATCCATCTGCTGTAGCACTTTCTTAAGTGGCCTTTTTTTTCTGATATCAAATAATGTGAACAACGAATCAAAGACACAGCTGGCTGGATCTGGCCCCGGTAGGGTTCATTTGATTGTCTGTGGTGACATTTCCTAAAGAAGGACAAACTGCTCTTGCTGCTGACCCTGGTCAAAGATTTCTGGTAAAATAACATTTACTCAGCTGAGATGGCAATTCACCCTATTTTTTTGCCTTCCAACAGGATGGATTTTTTTCTCCCCCATGCCCTCAAAAACAAAGCCAAAGCAGTAACTTATGAAGGACAACTAAGGCAACAAGAGATTTTTGGCTACCTGGTCCTGATATAACAAAGTCTGCCCTGCACTGAGTAGAGGTAATCCATGCAAGGAAGCTGAAGTAGTTTTATCCAATGCAGTCACAGGTGCACAGAATTTATATTCATCCCAGTTTTTTGAGAAACCTGGCAGAACTGGGATCATTAACTGTTTTTTTTATCATATCACATCGTCTGACATTGTTAGATGGAACTGAATTTCTAAACATGTGACTGTGAAATCTCTGAGTCTCACAAAGTCACCACTTTTGGAAGGTGCCATTTCTTTTCCTTCTGGATTTTTGCAGTGTATCAAGAAGCATGAAATACTGAAAAAGCAGAAAGAAATATGCCATTGCAGATCCCACTGTTGCCTTAATTCTCAAAAAAAAGTGCTCTAATTCAACTGTGCAGTTTTTAATTATATTTACTGATATTTCCTGATGCAGACTTCATTATTCTAAAGGCTTGAATAATATGAATAGAGTATTCTGTGACTAAGGAATCAAGAGGTGAAATATATAAGAGAAAACACAAAAGCTGCCAAAAGAACTGAACAAATCACTTTTTTCTTTATTGTGATTTACAAAGCAAGCATATGAGTTGCTTTACTACAGAGGCTGAGCAGCTTCATTCAGCACTTTGATGTGTTCAGGCTAATAAGCTATTCTACTCTACAAATTTGATGTGATTTCAGAAGCAGATTTAATTCTCAGTTAATTAATGTAGGTGAACATGAATAGCATTTTTTTTCCTGCACCAAGCAAAGTTGCTGAAAATAGGTGCCTCTGCAGGTTGAAGCAAAATAGTCAGTGCCAGAAAAAACAGACTAAAGGTGAAAATGCAGCCAGGAGCTAAATCTCTCTGTAGGGTGTTTCTGGGGCTTCTACCATTCTTATTTCCTCCCCGATAGAGCTTTGAACTTCTTAGCAATTTCCAGCTCTCAATGTAAGTAGCATAAAGCTATTAATGTATACTGTGATAAGAGGACCAAAACAATTGTACCAGGGGAATAACACAGCATGCCTTCTAGAGTGCCAAGTGCAGCCTTCATGTGTTGGATTTATCAGGACACAGTGAGGTATTTAATAACAACACATTTCTGCTTTTTGCCTCTCTTATGTGCATGTTCTCATACACAAATACCTACAAATGACTCATCAAAGTTTCCATTGATCAGCCAATGTTTGTGAAAGTGAAATTTCTGTTGGTAATACTTTTAGGGGGCAGCTTACTGTGGCCTTCTCCACAGAAAAGGATAAATCAGCTCTATAGTTACTGAAACCTTGTTTTGATTTGACGTTTTATGTAAATTTACATCTGTGTCATCACATCCCAACACTAGTCTGTTGAATTAAAAAAAAAAGGAAAAAAAAGGAACATAGGAAGGAGGAGGAGAATAATAGATTCAAAGGAAGAAAACTCCAGTCCTTTCCCCCATACCATTTACATCTGTTCCTTTTACTGGTCTTATGTGACCAAATTCTGAGTCCTGCATTTGGGTCACGTCAATCCCATGCATCACTACAGCCTTAGGGAAAAGTGGCTGGAAAGCTGCCTGGCAGAAAAGGACCTAGGGGTGAGCATGAGCTGGCAGTGTGGCCAAGAAGGTTAGGTGGCCAAGAAGGCCAGTGGCAGCCTGGCTTATCTCAGCAATAGTGTGGCCAGCAGGAGCAGGGCAGGGATTGTCCCCTTGTACTCAGCACCAATGAGGTTACACCTCAGATTCTGTGTTCAGTTCTGGGCCCTCACTGCAAGAAAGACACTGAGGGGCTGGAGAGTGTCCAGAGCTGCGGAAGGGTCTGGAGCACAAGTCCTAGGGGAAGCAACAGAGGGAGCTGAGGTTGCCTAGTTTGAAAAAAAGAGAGCTCAGGGGAGACCTCATCACTCTTTACAAGTCCCTGAAAGGAGGCTGTAGCAATGTCAGGGCTGGTCTTTTCTCACAGGAAACAAGCAATTGAAGAAAAAAAGAAATGGCCTCAAGTTCCACCTGGGGAGGCTTAGATTGGATATTAGAAATTTTCTTTTTCACTGGAAGGTTTGTTAAAACCTCTGGAACATGCTGCTCAGAGAAGTGATGGAGTTGCCATTCCTGGAGTTATTTAAAAGTCATATAGGTATGGTACTTAGGGATATGGATTATTGAGGCCTTGGCAGTACTGAGTTAGTGGCTGGACTTGCTCCTAAAGTTCTTTTCCAACCTAAATGATTCTATCATTCTGTGATTCCATAATCTTGATTGTGACAAGAGTTTTTCTACTTTCCCTTCTGCCAGTGTTGCACTGTTCCAAATATTCCTCAATATCTCTTTCAATCAGCATCTTTCCTTAGAGTTTTGATTGCTTTCCTTGGGCTTTGGCTGCTGTGTATGTTTTCAGAGCCAAGAGATGCATTCCCTTGAATGTCCTGCTTCTCTACTAACAAGAAGAGTTTATACAGCCCTTGATGAGGAAACCTGGAATGACAGTAATTGTACTGAAGCTTGCTGGGTGCTCTCCACCTCCAGACAGAAGGCATTAATACAGCTGCTCTCCTGTTTTAAGCAAGGTGACAGCCATAAACCCACCTGTGGCAGCAACATCTGACAGATACAGCTCTTCCAGGAAATGTCAAGAAGACTGAGCATCCGCACAATGATCCTGGCTGCGCCTGCTCTGACCCCAGGCCCGAGGTATGCTCTTCTTCTGCTGTAACATTTGCTGCTACCTTGGTTCAAGGTGATTAAAAGGTATATCCCCTTCTAGCTGGCAGGGAATTGTAAATTTGGATTGGGTAAAATCTCCCAAAACTGACTGTCTTGTGTGATGACCCTGTCGGTGGGGTCAGCCCCATCTTTGCTGGGACAGGGAGACTGTTGTCTTTGTGTGCAGGATGTGCAGGGCTATGCATGACAGGCTTCATGCAGAACAGCTTAACCAGACATCTAATCTTGCCTGGAGGGAAGAATGATTTTACAGAGTGTGTATTCATTCTTTTATTCATTTAGCTCCGTCTTTCTGCACCAGTGGGTAGGAATAATTCTTTATATTCTATTCTTTGAATAATACTAGAAATCCTGTCACCCAATTTTATCATGTCCCTGGTTACTCATTAAAAAATTCAATACCAGACATGCAATATTAACATGTAAACATTAGAAATTTCAAAACCAGACATGCAACTTGCAACAATTTGGATATGTATACACAGATAGGACACTGAACATGCACTACATTGTAGAAGATAATTTTTAATTTGCATTCTATTTATCAATGTTTTCTTAGACTTTTATTATTTTTTTGTTTTGTTGGGAATTATGGTAAGTTATAATTCCAAAAGAGAGATAGAACTAACATTTCTCATATATGACACCTGATGTGACCTCATACATTTTTATACCTCAGTAGTGATATCAGTTCTCCAGGTGTAAGCGTTCAGACTAGTGGTGGCCTAAGCAAGAGAAGTGGGTATATTCTTTTTTCCACTATGTATTTCTGGAGTAGCCCTTTTGGCTAGGGAAGGTTTGGTTAGAGTAGTCTTTTAAGAACATTGATCAGCTTCATAACATGTGGGGATGCCCCATGGTGGCATAATTCTTCCTTCTGTCTACAAACTCAAACTGCAATCTCTGTCTCCAAAACCAAACTTTTTCAGCTGGGATAAGGCTTGGGGTTAGTTTCTGTTTGAGACTTTTGAGATTTTTCATCCTTTCCTTTGGACTCTTCTGACCCCATTGGTTCAAAGTTGACACCTTGAACATGAAAGCCTTAAAATTCTAATTAAACTGGCTAGCAAAGGAATGAGAAAAATATCAGCAAGACTGTGAGGCAGAGACTGATAAAGCATGGATTTAGTTTTTAATTTAAAAGGCAGGTTCTGTTAGGATTAAGAACTGAACCAAGTTCACGCTCCCTTAGACTTTGTGTTTCCACTTCCTTTAGTTGCAAGGACCAAGATAACTGAACAGGAGAAAGGAAGCTTTGTGCAATCCTCATTTAGGTGAGCACAAACCTGTTCCTATTTATCTTATTTGCTCAGCATCATGTTGTGGCCTGCTCACAATTACTTCACCATCCTGGAGACCAGGCAAGACCATTTCTTTCTTCTATCTGATGGAGGGAGTCATAAAAACAATTCCTCTCACCCAAACCAGGAATTGCTTTGTTGCACATCATGGCTCAAGGCAGACCCACCCTACTTCCTGCCATAGATCAGCCTGGCTACATTGCTAAACCCTACACAGATTAATTACAGATTAAAATCCTGAATGTCCTAGTGGGCCACTAAGGCAGGTTTCAAGATGCAACCTCACTTCCCTGTGGGAGACAATGGGGCAAGGAAGGGCGCACTTGTTCTCTCCTTTCCTGCTCCAAGGCTCTCCTTTTTGGGATGGCAAGAAGCTGGCAGAAACACCTGTCCTCAAGCCTTCCAGAGCTTTCTGCCTTGTGCACCACCCTGGCAGACAGGAGGCTGTGGGCAACTCTCATTCTGAGAGGTAACTCTCAAACAAATGTTTTCATCTATTTTGGTGGGTAGCCTCAGTGAGCAGGGTTATGATGTAAGTAAAAGCCCTCTGTCCCAGAAACGCCATTTTCAAAACACACTTCAGTGTTTCACGTGGCATATTTCGGATTTCCATGTGACACTCAAGAAAGTTTCTCTGAATTCATGATTGCTTTCACTTACCAAAGCCATAAATCTGCTAAGTTTACATGAAAAGTGTAACCCTCAAAATCCCCTTAGATGAAATCTTCTTGACACGTTGTGATTGCCTCAAGAACTTCCAGAAAGCATTGGACATGCCAGCAACCATGTCCAGCTCATAGAGTCATAGAGTGGTCTGGGTTGGAAGGGCTTTAAAGATGATCTGGTTCCAAGGCCTTCCTGTGGGCAGGGACAGCTTCCACTAGACCAGGTTTCTCAGAGTAGAATCATGTATTTTGGACTAGCATCAGTGAATAATCTTATTATGTCATCTGATCTATGATAGCCAATTGCCACCAAACTGCATTTCCCTCCCCTCTTTCTTTTATTTTTTCTTTCCTAAGCATGACTTGGACAAGGAAAAGCTGCATTTTGTTCAAGACTGTAATCTTTGGACCCTGAATTAAGGCAGTTGCTGATTCCCCATGAGAAGTTCTGGCTGGCTGGTGCTTTTGGTCTGCTGAACAGTTTGAAGCCCCGGGTCAGTGCTTGGTTCTGACACCACTGCATTTAATCTCTGTTTTCAGAGCATGCTAAGGGCACAGTATTTGCCTCTGCTGACTACGGCTAATAGAGACTCAGCACACAAGTCTTATGTGCTGCAAATTGCTCTAGCCCCCCTATCTGATGCTATACATTACACCCCTCAGTCTCAAAAGAGTTTGCATTCATCTTACTTGCCGTTTTTTTAGAGGTGGCTTGAGACCTTCCAGAAAATTGCATTTTATGTGACTTATCTCCACAGATTCACATTCCACTCTGGCTCTGATTTATTTGCTACAGGATGTCAGCAAATCTGAAAGTGCCTAGCCAAGTCTTCATGACAAAATTGTACAGGGTGGGCAAACAAAGTGCTTGGCATGACTGGGGATTCAGGAAGAGACTCGGGACTTTAGGGGCCAAAGGGAGAGACTAATAAACAAGAACACATCTGAGACTGTAGCCATGAAGCTGCTTCTCTGGGAGAAGGAATGGCCTGGGTTCTTACTGCTGCTCCTGATGCTTTTTAGCTGATGACATTTAATTAACAAATGCACAATCAGTGCTGAGAAAGGCAATGGTGCCTTTGTTTTCTCAATTGGCCCTTCCCTTCTCTTTGCTGGATACCCAGGCTTAGACTAGATGGATGGAAAACAACTGTCCCCTTGCCCTGCCTCCGTGGGACTGGGTCATCTGTGGGACACAGGGCAGGGCCAGAAATAAGATGCAGTCAATTCCAGATCCCAGTTTAAGAGGTTTAGATCCCATCCCAGACCTGGCTCAAGTATGAAGGTGACTCAGAGCACCTCTAAGTGAGGCAGGGAGGTCTCACCACTGAACCTCAGTGGTAGTGAGTAAGGAGCATGTCTGGAGGTTCCCAAAAGCAAGTTTTGATGTACTTGTTTGGTCCTGCCACAGTGCACATCAAAATCCTGTTTCCCTGATGAGGTGGCTCCCACCTGGGTTTCCTTCACTTGAGTGCACACCGTATGTGTAGCGGCACATACAGTGATGTATATCACTGAGAGCATTGATATACAGATACTGTATATCACTGCTCATACAGCAATACTGTGAGGTGGGTATTACTCAGTTGCAAGCTCAGGGCACAGCCAAGACTCATCCCTACATCTGGGGACACAGAGGCTTCTCTCCCTGGGTCTGGATAATAGATCTGAGTAAGGCTGCCTGGGCAATGAAGCTGCTCATTTACCTTGGAGGAAGACTATATGCCTTCATCAGCTGTGGGAAGTCATAGAATCATAGAATAGTTTAGGTTGGAAGGGACCTTTAAAGACTATCTAGTCTAAGCCCTCTGCAGTGAGATGGAGCATCTTCAACTGGATCAGGTTGTCAGAGCACCATCCATCCTGACCTTGAATGTTTCCAGGAATGGAGCATGTACCATCTCTCTGGGAAACCTGTTCCAGTCTTTCACCACTGTCACTGTAAAAAAGTGTTAGCTTAGAAGGAGTGTGTTTAAGCAGGACAGAGGAGTTTGTGTCATCATTTTCCTGCATTTCATAACACTCTTTTATTTCCTAGGGGCAGGCACCCTACAGAACAGGAGACAGCTGTGTAAGCAACTGAACCTCAGCTTTCTTCAGCAAGAAAGGGAGAGGTTTCCTACTCTCAGGAAAACAGCAGTTTTTGTTTTTCTGCATTATTTTGTTGTTAGTGTCTAGAAAGCAGAGGCTTATAGTCTGAGTTTACTTTTTCCTGCTGGAAGTCAGCCTCATCTTTGCCTATTCTACCTTGGATCTCACTTTCTTGGCTACAATACGGCCCAGCTTTCCATTCCCAAAGAAGGATCAATGTGCTCTGAGTCCTGTGATAACAGCCTGATGGAACTTGGGCATCCAGGAAGGGAAGAGCTCAATCTGCCCCGGTGCTGAGGAGCATGCCTAGTACAATAACCCATACCATCTACTGCTTTCATTTAGTACTCTGACCTGCTAATTGTCATCGTGACCCAATTTTTCCCTCCTACATCCTTCACTGACTTGATTAAATCTGATGAGCAGTGACCTTCTGAGGCACATGGTGGACTGTTTGGAACATTCTGTTTAGAAAGAGGCAGAGAAAATTCTTGCTCTTGAAGTCTGGCTTGGGATGTTTGGTGTCACAGGTACAGTGGCTCAGGAGGCCTCTCAAATAACCATCTGATGTAAGATCAGTTGAGCAATGCCACCAGGGCATTGTAAAATCAGATCTTATGCTGTTGAGGCTTCTACCAGACAAAATGTTGGGCCTGCAAGTGCTCATTCCTTGTCCTTTCCTTTAAAAAGCAGTCAGTGCCTCTGGCCATTGCAAAGTTGGTCTCCACAAACCAGCATCTCTAACAGCTCTTGTTATCAGATGTTGAGTTTGTAGTCAATGCTCTTGATGATCCTGATTCTACCTCTCCACAACATGTATATATAAACTGTGTATTAAATATACATGCTTTAAATAACCTTACATCTTGGGTTAAATCTTAGCGAAAAAAAAAATTCTTCCTGTCAAGACTCTAACCACTGCCCAGGTGACATGCAGAGAGATATGTGCCTGTACTAGGGAGGAGGCAGAGACACTGACCTATTTATTTAAAGGGAACAGATCTGAGTGCTAATCTCTGAGAAGGGCTCAAAGGTCCCATTGTTCCACCATAAGCCAGCAGCAAGAGGCTGGTGGTTAACAATGAGAGTTGGAATCTCTCTCTGGTGCTCCTCAGAAGCACTTGCTGATCCTTCCTTGGTATAAGATCCTGGTATCCTGCTATCCAAGGAGCAGGTGAAGCAGTGCCTGGGCGGGGAGCACAGTCAGGCTTGCGGAGCTGCCGAGGTGCGCCCCTGTTAATGTCCTAAAGGCTTCAGCCTAAGGCATTTCCCCAGGAAAGGAAGGATGTGAATGGGTGCCTCCTACTTCAAAGTACTTCACAGTAAGTTGGGTACTGTGCCTGCAACTTATTTAGACCCTTTAAAAATCAGTTAGATAATTTAAATACTCAGAATTTCTAACTGCTAATCTGGAGCAAGGCTGTTGTACTGGTATTACAACAGAGTTCAAAATCTCTTTTTATCCAGTTTTTCTCTTGTGTCTATGCATGTTCAGACTCCAGAGAAAACTCAAACTTAACTGACCCCAATTCTTTGCTCTTTGAAGCAGAGAGTTACTAATTTTTGAAACAGTGTTATAATTTTATCATAGTCCCTTTACAGTCTATGACAAGAAAAGCCATCAATAAATTAAATTTGCATCACATATTGTTTCTGAGCGACATCACAATGCCAATATTATCTTCAAATACTATAATTTGTCTGAAAATTTTGAGATTGTTTTCTTTGAATTTCTATTAAAAACAGTATTTAGACCAAAAGCACATTCTCATTTAGTAACCACCTCTCCCCAGTTTAAAACTTGATGTTAGTGCTTATTGCACAAATTAAATATTCTAGGATCACCTTTATCATCATATTTTTTTCTGTAATAGTAACAAAATATAACAGGAACAATTACATGTGGTACCAAGGTCAGTATATTTAATGCAGGGATTTTGTTTTTTCCTAAGAGCAGGGCATAGTAGTCCTACAAAATTCCTTGAAAACAAACATCCAGACTTTTGTTTTGTTTTATTTGGTTTGGTTTTGGTTTTTTGTTTTGTTTTTGTTTGGGTTTTTTTGTTTGTTTTTTGGTTTTTTTTTTGTTTGGGGTTATTTTTTTGTTATTTTTGTTATGACAGTTTTGTAGGCTGGAAATGCAAGAGTTAACTAGTTTGAATTTTGAATGAAGTCTAATAAGCCATCCGACTTAAAGTAAACAATGGTCCGAGTTACATCATTTTTGTTTTTATTAGCTGACCTTGCAAGCTAATAAATTCATCCTGTATTTTTCTGCTACTGCCAGTTTGCAGCATACAGGAAACTAATCTTGTACAATAACTACCTTCCTGTAGTCAGTTCTTAAATGGAGCCAAATGGATTGGTGGCGGAAGAACTCCCCAGCAGTTCCTGTGAAACAGTGCTGAGCACAGCAAGACCTGACAGAGGCTGCTTGCTATTATTGACTTTGACAATGTAATTATGTTCTCATTTAGCTCCCTAGCACTTAAGGAAAAAAAAAATCCCCCCCAGTACAAAGACTGCAACGATTTTAATGTCAAATTTATTGTGAGATAGGTATTTGTAACATGCTAAATATACAGCAATTTCTCTGATTTTTTTTGAGAGGGTAAAACACACTTGCAGTGGCCATTATAGCACAAAGGTCTTTCATATGTATTTGGCTGCTGCAGCAACACTTTGTTCCAGATGCAAAGGCTCCTGCTCACTAGTAAGTTAATAAAGGGTCTGTGCATATGCTTCAACATTAAAGACAGATTTCCATTAATGTAATAGCCTACAGTATACCACAAATGAATCTAGGATTGCTTTTTTCAGGGCCTGAGCTGTTTCTTTCAAGTTTAGAGATGTCCACGGGTGTTTTGCATACTTAGGAATGGTTTCACCTTGCGTGCACTGGGGTCAGTTGCAGGAGCTGCTGAAGATTCCAGTGCTGCAAGGCCAAACCCGTGAGCAGATCCCCAGTGTGCTGCAGCACCCCAGACACGTGCAGGCGAGGGCATGGGAGTGTACAACGCTGATACCCTCAGGTTGCCACATCTGGGGGAAAAACCTCTGAAAGGGAGATCTGTGATTCAGTCGAGTGAGTTAAATGTCTGGACAACATGAAAATTAACGTGGAAAAGCTTTGGTTGCTTTGGTCTGTCCTGAAGTGCTTTTACAAGGAGTGTCCATCTCTCTGACCTCCCATCCCCCATCAAAACAAAGAAAAGGACCAGAAGAAAGTATTTGAATGACATTTTTGAAAAAAAAGTTTGATTATATAGTTTCCCCCTCTAGTTCTTGATTATGCCTGACTTCTACTTCATTTGCCCTCTCTGAGAAGGTTAAAGACCAAGTATGGCTCACATATTGCTCTCCAGGGAAAAAGACCATGATAGCTTCCGAGCTGTGACTGTCATTACTGTAAAGCATTTATGAGAAATCACACAAGCTACTCCACTAAAATGGATACATTTCTCTGCAGCAACTTTTATTTGGACTCTATACCAGTTGTAGCTGTGAGTACAGCTGGGTGGAGAGAAAGGAACAGAAAAACAAAATGAGTTTCTTTGTTCTTGCTGAGTCTTCTAATCTGTGATTTTTTTATTTTAATTTAAAAAATATAACTGAAACCTGAACTTAACTCTTGGAGTTTAGTACTCCATTTCAAATGAAAAGAAAATGTGTTTTATACGCATAAATCCTCATTAAAGGTTTCTGGATCTGTTACGTAAAACAGTTCCTTTAGGAGAAATGAGCAATTTGGATTGAAGGCTTCTTGATTAGTGACTTAATGACATTTGTTACTTTGTATAATGGGATGTCTTCTTAAAAATTCTGCACAGGAACTACTGCTGGAGTGGTTCTGGAAATGAGGTAGTTAATGATGGTCAGGAAGACAGCCTGTAGATAAAACTGAAACATACACTGTTAATTTAATTCAAATATGGAAATGCTTGCTGTTAAGTAATGGTTTCTAGTATACATTGCTGGCTTAATCTTCACCCTTTAGCCTTCATCTCTGAGGATCTTTAAGGTCCCAGAGCAAGTGTCTTAAATGCATATCTTTTGCTTTGCAATCAGGGTAGCCTGAATCCACCCTCAGACACTAATGGCATCATAACTCAATCCCCACAGCCCTGTTCATCCACATATCATGTCCCTCCTGACTGAGACAAGGGCTCTGCAGAAGATGATATGTGATCTTGTGATTAAAGATATTGCAAAAAATCAGACTGCAAAAGTAATGTCCTGCTCTTTCTCAGCCTTTGAATAGACTTAGCAAGATTAATATTCTTTAAAAAGTCTAATATTTGGGTTAGTTTTGTTTTTGTTAAAACCTAAAAATAAGCAGATAAAATACCCACAGGGAAAAGCAGACGCCTTCCCAGAATAATACTGGATTCTGATCTGGGATCTGTTAAGCTGGGTCCAGACTGCTGGCTCTTTAAGTTGTATCATTTAATAAAAGAGCTGCAGCAGCTGTGAGACCTTAATGGCTGTGTAGGCAGCTGCTTAGAGCAGCATGGAGTGGGGCAGTGTGCTTTGCCATCCATTGCACACACGTCCTCTGGGCTCATCTTCCCATTTTGCAAATGAGCAGTTTTTAGGCAATCCTCCCTATGCAAACAGAATGTCTCTGCCCCTGTTCTCCTATCCAATGATCATTTAACATGGCTCCCGTTCTCCACTCCACTTTCCTTCTTCCACTTTTCCTCCCTGCCTCTCTTCCCAGCCCTGGCTCACATCTCCAGGTGCAGATCTTTGCCTGGTCTGAGACTCCCTCTTGCTGCTCATCTGCCTCACATCTGGCACCACATTCCCCCAGGCTTGCAGGCCACCAGGAGAGGAAGGAACGGGAGCTCTGAACCAGGGACTGCCTCCTGCAGCTGAGTGTAGCAGCCCTCCTTGTGGGTGGAAGTCTTGTAGTGATCCCAGAGCTTTGTGGAAAAGTTCAAACAGTTTGATCATGTGGAAGACCTGTAGTGAAAAAGTCGATGAAAGTGGACTTTTCAGTCCATCCAAAGCTGTTGAGCTGCATCAGAATCCTTGTCTGCTTAGTGCTGTCCTCATAAAATCAAAATTTCCCAATTTTTTTAATGACACTGGAAGTTTTCTTGGGGATACAAAAAGCAGAACAACTCAACTCAAATGTGTTTCAAGCCTTCACTCTGAAGTACATGAAAGAGACTGGAGATTGACAGTAAAATGACTTAAAAAATATTTTCTTAGTAAGGAAAAGTGTGTGCTTCCATGATTTTGTTCTTGGAAACTGTCAAAACCTCAGCAGAAATGTGCCCCAATACATGGTACAAATGCATAATGTATATCTCAAAAAATAAAAATCATAATACTCTATATCTGAATGACTCATTTAGTAATTCACTGTAAACATTATCTTGTAATGGGTATTTTGGCAACCTTAGACTTAATTAGTGTTCAGTTTCTGTCTATAAAATTTAAAGAACACTGGATGAGTGTTATGGATGAGTATGGTTTGCACGTGGCCACAGGAGCTGAATCATTGCACCTGTCAGATTTATTGTACACATATTCAAGAGGTTGTCTGTTTTCCCTGAACCTTTAGGACACATATGTTTACTTGATTTTTTGTACAATTCTGCCTTCATAGCTCGCTGCACTTTCCCTCTGTACTTTTCAAATCCTGCAATGTCTTGTTTAATCTGAATAGACAAGAACAGAACGCTGTGTTCTAAGTGGAACCCTACCAGGGAAATGTATTATTCTCATCATTATCACTGTCTTAGACACAGAGCAAACCTGCTGTGAATGCTATTCTAGGGGCTTATTTAACTTCTTAGAGTCAGGAACAGAAAGGCACTCCCTTCCCTGTCTATCAAACCAGGTTCTGTCTCTCTGTTTCATCTAAAAACACATCTGGTTGCTCAGGTTTCGAATTCTTTATTTTTGAAGAAATAATGCTTCAGTTATCTGCTGCTTTGAGTAAATTTTGTTAGTTCAAATAAACAGTTTTGCAGTCCTATAGGAAAATTACTTCTAGGATTTCTGAATTTCTTAAGCAAGTCTGCATCTGATTTGATGATAAACATGATCTAACTCCTGATTATTCATTGAATAATTTACATGGACTCTGAAACTCACTAATAATTACACACCAGTAGGATATTTACTGCTCCAAATAGCGCCTAATTTATTCATAGCCATTGATAGAAAACAATTTAATTCCACAAACTTTCCATATTTTATTGTGTTTATATCATACCACTTGAAAACTCTTTTAGCTCCTCAAAGACCATTGAACACAGGGGACTTTATGGAAAACAGTCAAAAGCCTATGCATAACGCTGAGTAAAGAATAAGAATTTCTGAGACTCTGTACTAATAATTTCAGGTATTTAGCTAAATATTTTGGACCAAAACTTTTATTTTTTTAACTTTGTTTTGGTACCAGTGCAAAAAAAAAGCCTGAAATTCTTCCATTCCAATTTAGCTGCATTTTAACTTTCTTTCGCTGAGTTGTACATGATTCAGCAAAATGCAGATAATCTGGCCTCTGTGCTTTTCCAATTGACCCTAATTTGCAGGTACTGTGGCAGGACAGATCGGTGTTTCTTCCTCTGTGCAGCTGAAAACAAATCTTTCTTTGAATGCTGAAAGCTGACTCTCTCCCTTTCAGACTCCTGAGACCTACTGTGAACTGAGCAGGCTGTGGTGGGGAGCTGATCTGTCACAACACATGAGGATGAGCCCCATCTGTGCTCCCTGAAGCCATCACTCTGGGAGCTGCTCTAAGTCAGCGCCTTTCTGCTTTCCTGCTCTGGGAGTTGCCCAAGACACTGCACAAATAACTAGTGGGAGGAGGGAGGTGCACATTTTTATGGTTCTCTCTCAGATTTGTGACTGCATCTAGCAAGTTAGAATTTCACATGTGCTCTCTGATGATGCCCTGCACTGCCCTTATCTTCTTCCGCTGCTTGGGAAGAGCGTGGATTTTCTGTATCTCACAGAGGAAGGCTTAGAAATGTTGCTGGAGTATTTGAAGACTTGTCCCATACGAAGTCAAGCCATTATTGTCAGAGATAAAATGTTGGCCATCTGAGTGATAAAACTTCCTCTTAAGGATTATTTTCTCTCCTGATTTATGCTGCCTTCTTATTAAGGTCTATTATTTTCTGTTGGTGCCTGCAAAGAAAGGTGACAGCAATATTTTTTGAAGTTCAGCTCATTTTCAGATGGCATCTGCAAAATCTACTATAAGCCACCCCAGTACCTATTATGTGCCCTGAAGGCAAAATTCCAATAACTCACAAAAATGGAGGAAATGCCACTGAAATACATGACAAGTGACAAAATCCTGGGTACAGGCCACGTAATAGCTTCAGATTGGGGGTCAGGATTTAAAAAAATGTTACCTGTGGGTTATGCAGAAGATTAGAAGGAAGAAAATGCAAGTAAGCACACAGGAATTTTTATTAATGTTTAGCTGAACTGCACTTACTCTCCAAGACATCACAGCACTTTCTAGAAACACAAAGATATTCCCCTCAGTGTTGAGCACTGATGCAAATGTATGATAAGGTGTTATGACTTTCTGGAATCACTGCAGTGATTGTGAATTATTCATGAAATTAAAATTCCAAACTAATTCACAGCATCAAACAGTTCTGGCAAGTGGCATATAATGCTGGAAACAAAAATATACACTCCATATTAATCCAGAAAAACTCTCTTATCCCTTAAATCACTGGGCCCATACGGTTTTCCTCACCTTCAAGCTTGCTGGTTCTTTAAGTCTTTAGAAGTGATTTTATTTTTCACTTATCAGGATTTAGATATTGTGATTCTGTGCTGTGAATAGGTTGCCATTAGAAATGGCTCAGAAATTAGCAAACAAAAGTCTTGGGGAAAAAAATGTAGCCCTTAGAGATGCACAACTATATTTATAATTTTTTTACAAAAAAGGGTGGATACAATGCTTTTCCTTATTTTTGTAGTGAAAAAAAGTGTTAGTAGGTGCAATGTAGGAGTAGGGCAATCATGTAAACAGTCTGATCAGTGAAAAAGCTTATTTTTCTGGCAAGTACTTGCTTAGATTCAGTTTCAAAACTCTCGAGAATACTGGCATTTGTCTAAAATTGCAAATGAATTTCACTTTTGCATAGTTTGTATCCAAAAGGTGGATCATTTCCAGTGAAGGGAGGTCAGCTCTCAAGTTAAATCCTAACTGATCTTTTGACTTTGCAGGGATTTCTGGGCAGTTTGCTGTTTTGTGAATGTTTGTTCAAATATTAAAATCCCGAAAGGTGAAAAACAGATCTGGGAAAATGTTACGAAAACTATTCAAATATTTACACAGCCCCACTCTCCTCAAGGATATATACACTGACATTTTCAGCCTCTTCTGGATAATCAACAATACATATTCTGGATTTGTTCTGCTCCTGCCTTAGTCAAGGGTGTTATCAAATGCTATAAAAATTAGCGGAGGTATGTTATTGTGAAACTGGAGCTCTGCAGTAGGGAGTTAGGTTCACTTTTGGTGAGCCTAACACGTGAAAGTAAGGTATACAGATGTCTGTTTCTTTGCTATCAGATCTTATTATTCTTTATGGAAAAATGAACCACCATTATTCCAATTAAAATAGCACTTACATTTACACAGTTACCCCATTCCCAAGTTCTCTGACCTCGTCAAGAACATAAGCACACCTTCTGAGATCACCCTTCTGCAGCTCAGTGCACTCTTCCATTTTCATTTTTCTCCTTTCAGGCTTTTTCTCCAGAAAAAGGCACTTCTCTGGAGTAGGACTTGTTTATTCCACATTAGGACACTGGAAAAATGAAGAATGGTACCTGATTTGATGACTATGTCCTTATCAAAAGTCACATGTCTAGGAAGAGCTTCAGAAGACAAATACCAGTTCTTGAACCTTCAAGATATGCTCTTTCAAGGGTCTTTTTACAGAAAAATGCTCAGTTTTGAGTAGAGATGGGAAAAAACTTAAAAAAAAAAGCACAATGTACTAACTGGTAAAAAGAAAGGAACTCAGGATTCACAGATAACAATGTACAGCTGCCAACTACTTCCCCTACTTCCCAGAAACCCTTTCTTTTTTTAATTTAATGCATTAATGAATTCCTTTGTGCTTTGACCTAGTGTATTTTGAAAGTCCCAGACTTCAGAGAATTGTTCATTCAGTCCTATCTGGGCCAGAGTCTGCAGGCTGTGGATGCTGGTATATTAAAGGAAATTTAGGTATGGAAGCACCCCTGGATTTATGTAAAGCTTGTAAAGAGAGGAAGGAAAGACAAAATGAGTATTAGGAAAGACCAGGAGCTCAGATGACATGCCTGTCATGAGGAAATGGAGACCTTTTTAGCAGATGCTGCCATCTGCAAAGCAGAGTGCTGCAGTAGGGACACAGGGACTGTAGTCAGCACCCCGTGCAAAATGCCTGGCTTCAAAAAGCTGCCCTCAGCTTTCTCAATGTTGTTTATTCAATATGGGGAGCTAACAGGAGAGAATTTGTCACAACAGTTAAAAACCACATCCCCAGCAACTACAAAGATGCAGAAATATTGCATACAGGCAATCACACACAACCCAGAATAGAGTTCTCCTTGCAGCTCAGTTCCCATGGCTTCTCAGTCATGTCCTTTTGTTCTCTTCTTCTAGAAGACATTTATAACACAGCAGTTCTCACCTTTCTCTTTAACAGGAAACCACTGGACAAGGCTACCTAGTTCCTATTTTTCATATAGTGTGAATATGAAAATTCAAATATCTCTAAAAACTGCTGCAAAGGAAACCTTTGAACATTTTTTATGTGCTATTTCACAGTAAAACTGCAAGGAAAACTACTTCTGTTAAGCATTTAGACTATTTTTGGGGAGAGCTGAAAGCATTGTTTGAATCTTTTTACGTTTTCTTGGCAACAAATATGTCCCTGCAGAGAGACAACTTACATGTCTATGTATGCTGTTACGGCCTTGCTGCTTCCCACCTATTTCATCTACCTAAAATCAACAGAATTTCCCAAGTGCTTAATCTGTCCTGGGAGAATTAATATGGAAATTGCCACATCTGGAGTCTGTGGAAATGAAAACTGACATCACAGCAAGTGGGGAAGGGAGATGTGTGCCCTGCAGCAGTTGGTGTAACCTGGCTAGCACAGGCACAGCTCAGAGTGCTCTGTGGCAGGAAAATCTCACTGCACCCTGGCTAGAAGTTACTGCTGGGATGAAATGGTTCCATGAAATTGGTACCTGTATTAACTGCTTCCATCTGTATCTCTAAATGCATCTTTAACCTGCGTCTTTAACCTGCCATGCAAATATTCCTGAGGAACAGGAGTTAGGAGGGGTGCTTGTTTTCACATTGCCATTTTCCACTGCCATTTTACTTGCCATATCTCAGCCAGTGCAAGAGGAGCATCATCATGTAGAGAGCATCTAAAACATCATGAACTGTAGGGGAGAGAAAGATGCATGGAAGAAAAACAACTGAAGAGCTTTTTTTTTAGAAAATTAGGTATCTATGTTTGCAGACAACTGTGAAAGCAGAGTTGTGAAGAGGTACTTTTCCAGTGAATCTGGAAAAGGTGAAAAATGCCTGCATCACTCTGGAAGGAGAAGAGGCTTATAAGACTTAAACTGTTGGTTTGAAGCACCTTTTGTGCATAGGACAAAACCTGCTGTATATTTTACTTTAACCTGCGTGGCACACCTTATAGAATTGTCCCACGAGATGTTTATTTTAGCATCAGCCCCAAACATTATGGATATTAAGAAAGATCTATTAGAGACAAAAGCTTCCAAGTGATCTTTTGTCTTTCCCCCCATATTCCTCTTCTGTTTTAAACCTTGAATTGTATTCTTGCTTAATTGCTTAGGCTAGTGCCGAAAAAGTGATGCCTCACCTTTGCATTTTGTTATTAAAAAAAAAAAAAGGTATCTCAGAAGCCCTAAATTCTCTATCCAGGTCTTAACAATGATTATGCTGATGATGACATTTGGCAGTGCTATTTTTCACTATGATTCAAGAGTTCAGAAATTATATTGGCAAAAATAATGGCAAGCAGGCAGTTTGTTAATGGGAGTTTTTACCTCAGATTTTGCATGATTTTAGGTACCGATGGTACAGCTGAGGGCAAGAAAAATCAAAACAGTGATTTTTGGGAGAACCAATTAGTATTACTGCCGTCTTTTAGGAAAGGACTTGCATTTAAGAAACTTTATCACAAAGCTTCATTGACACTGTGATTAACAAGGAAATTAGATCAAGTTAGGCAGCAAAGTGAAATGAACAGCTTAGAGTTGAGCTGCCACAACTGGATTGAAATAAATAGATCAGCATGACATTTCTGTGTAGATGTAGACTAAAATGTCAGAGATTCCAGGCAAAATGGGCCAGGCAAGATGCTGGGTTGATAGCTTGAGAGGATAAATGTTACTCACAGTAACTTAAGATCTCTATAGTAGGTGTCTTAAGATCTCAGTGACTTAAGATCTCTATAGTGACTTAAGATCTCTATAGTAGGTAATGCCAGCTTCTTCTCACTCTGGTACTCAGCATCTTCTCTTACCCACAAATTGACTAGACTTTGAATATTCTTCTTCTAGGACTTAAAAAAATATTTTTAAATTTATTTCAGACTTTCTTAGTATTTCTCTCCCTAAACAGCATAAGCTTTTACCTTCATGACATAATCCTTAGAACCATACAATTTGTTCATTAGAAATGTCTTTATTTACTGGAAAAATGTTCTTCACACAGAGCATGGGCAGTCATTGAAGAGGCTCCCCAGAGCATGGCACAAAGTCATGGCATGAAGCTTGATAGAGTTCAAGCAAGGAGCCCTGGACACTTTGGACCATGCTCTCAGGCACATGGTGTGGGGTGTCCTGTGCAGGGACAGGAGTAGACTCAATAATCTTCATTGATCCATTCCTGCTCAGTGTGTTTTATGATTCTGTGAAATAAATGTTAACCCTGATCCAGCTGAAACTACTCAATATGTTCCTTTCTATTCTTTCCTCCCAGGCCTTTACTTCCATTATAGATCGGTGTAAGAAATGAACAGAACCTTCTTGGCACAAACTCAACCACCAGTTTGTACCAATTTAAATTGACATGATATGTGATATTCCCTGGATAGGACTGGGCTGTTTAACCAAAAGCAGACGTGAGCTACCATGATGAGTAATCTGCAGGTCCAGCTTCTGACATCAGATTATTCCCTGGAAGTTGAGTCATGCCTCAGAGGGTTGTTTTTATTTTGGAGACACTTCATGTGCTTAATGTGTAGTAAGCTGTTAAAATATTTAATTAAATACTTCTCTTTCCTTCTACTCCTCATTTGTTAGTGCCAAAATTTCACAGCTGGAGAAGGTTTCTTTTTTTTTGAAATCATGATTTTGAAAGGTAAGCCAGCTCTGAGCAGGAATTGTCAGCACATCCCCTTAGCCGTGGGCTCAGATGTTCTGCATTGACTGCTATTTTGATATTCTTGGATGGAAATCCATCACTTAATACTCAAACATGAGGCACATACTGGTTCTCTGGCATGCCTTTGCCTGGGACCATCTGTTGGGGTGGCACTATGCCCACTCAAAAAACTCCCTGCCAGTTTCAAGAGGGCATAGGTATTAACCAAATATAGATTTAGAAAGACAGCTAGTAAAATGCTAGGGATGTCATTTAGCTGCAAGACTATTTCTCTTGTTGTTAGGCAATCCCAGACTGTGTTCATATATTTCAGAAGAATGCTTGCAGGCACACTGTAAGCTCACCTCAAACTTTCCTGTTTATGCACATATATAAAAAGGTAAGCAAATTTTATTAACTGGAAAATGTCCACATACTCAGTTTTCTCTGAGAAACTGGCTTGAACTTGGGAAAAACTTCTAAAACCAGCCACTGTAAACAAGCAAATTACTGTCTTTTTATACAGAAGTAGCTCTTTCCCATATCCATCTCCCTTTTAAATATAATGCATTGATATTAGGCAGCTACTGTAAAAAAGGAATTGGGAATTTTTACTTGAATAGCAATTAAAGTTCACTTGAAGGATACCTGCGGCTGGGTTGCTCAGAAAAGTAATATTCTTTGGATGACTTTAGAACATAAAAATATTCATGACAAGTGAAACTTGATTCAGGTTGTAGATGAATACAATTACAATTTCAGCTTGGCAAAGCTGATATCAAAATGTAGGGTGTCACTTTAGGATAAATCCAGAGGTTAAAATCTGCAAGGCTTGTAGAACAAAAAATTTTTCAAGTTCTGTTTGTTTGCTGCTTGGAAGAGGAACAAAATTTATTGATATTGTTAATATAGAAGACTTTGGTTATGCAGGTGATGAATAGGTAACAGTATTAATAAATACTTACATTTCTTATATCTTCATCTATAAATAGCAGTTTACAACTATAGGAAGGCAAAATTCTTATCCATTTTTAATATTCAGATAATATTATTTAATATTATCTGAATATTAAATAATTTGAAACATATGAGAAAATAACATGAACAAGCTGAAGAGCAGATTGGAAGGAGGCTAAGAAAGTGAGAAATTGAGAAAAAAAATTAAAACCAGGTTGGCCTCAGAATCACATGACCTCAAGGACAGAGCAAGAAACCTGAATCTGATGTGGAAAGGAAAAAGTGGGGAAGCAAGCTTTGCATTAGTATTGAAAATAGTTGAATAGGCTCCTCTGTGACTCTTAACCACAGGCCATAAATGGGAAGATGAGGTGGAAGAGTCCAGGACAAAATGATTGCAGAAGCACAAAAGTTGTGAAAGAGAACTGGAATTCCTTTTTTTTCCATTGAAGAGAAGATATGCTTTATAAAGATTATAAAAAGCTGAAGGCAGAATAGGAGAGAGAATTTAACAAAGGACAAAACCAGTCAAAGTACTAGACATATCCATATTTGATGTATCTGAAAGTTACCCAACCAGAAAGTTCCCAAGAAAATGGGAAAGTTTGCTTTTGTAAAACCAGATGTTCACCAAAAATATGGATATGAGATTTCCAGTCAGCTACTGCAAAAGTAAGATTTGAAGATTAACTGAGGATTCCTCTAAACATCATACGGTGCTGGGCCTTTGAGCTCTTCTCAGGAACCATTTACATATGTGCCACTATTTTACAAGACTGTGCTAACTCTGTGGTCATTGTGCCTGCTCTTACATGAAGCTTGTAAAAACCAAGACCAACAAGATGGGATCTTTACCTGCTCTTTTAATTGGTCTGCGTGTCTCCTTTAAAACACTCCTTTTTTCCTCTTGGACATTTTGGAATCCTTTCTCTTGTGCTAACTACCCTGATACCATACCTCTGAAAGGCTGGAGCAGCGCATTATCTGTGTGTTCCTTTTTATCTATCGTTCCTCTTTACTCAGAGGAAGATCAGTGGGACAATTCAGGCACTTGTCATTAAGAGAATAAATACCTGTCCATCAGCAGACTGACATCTACGGGCTCCTGTTATGGGACTTTGCTGTGCTGACAGCCAAATGAACGCACAACAAAGAGACGGCCTTGAGGCACAGCAGTTACCATCTAATTGCCTCTTTAGGAAATAATGTGTGTTCCAGCATTTCAGCAATTACACACAGAATCACAGCATGGCAGAGGAAGGGATCTCTGGTGCCACCCAGTCCAATGCCCACTGCCAGAGCAAGCCCACCTAGAGCAGGTTGCACAGGATCATGTCCACATGAGTTCTTGAATATCTCCAGAGAGGGAGACTCCATAACCTCTCTGGGCAGCCTGTTCCAGTGCTCTGCCATCCTCATAACAAAGTTTTCCCTCATCTGCAGATGGAATTTCCTGTGGTTCAGTTTGTCCCTGTTGTCCCCTGTCCTGTCCCTTCCACTGGAACCAGTTTGGCCACATCCTCTTTACACCTGCTCTCAAGGTATTTGAATGCAGTGACAAGATCCCCTCTCAGTGATCTCTTCCCCATTGCTGAAGTGGGCTTTGATTCTGAGTTTCAGTGTTCTGCTTTCCATAACAAGACTGAAACCTGTATTTGTTCTTTGGGATGTTGCTTCCCTCTTCCCTCTGGTTTGCTACAACCTGTAAATCTGCCCATGTCTTTGAGTCAAGAGTACACACACAGCCAGCTCCAACACCTCTGACCATCTCCTGGGTGCAGCAGGGTATGGGAAAGGATTTGCTACCTTATATGGAGAAGATTATCTGTCTGTGGAGAAGGATGATAAAGAGAAGCCCCACAAAAGCAGTGTCTGTTGTCCTTGAGTCCAATAATAAAGGCAATAAAGAATTTTGGCAAAGCAGCAGGTGCATCTGCTTCTTGCTGTACTTACAACTCTCCCACTGTACAGTCTTTACAGAGGGAAAAATTCAGCACCAGTGAAAAAATTTAATAGTAATAAAAAATGCTAATTTGTCTGTCTTTGAAAAGAACAAGTAGAAATGTCTAGAATGTATAAGAGGTGATTAATTTTTCTTGATTGCTGAGAGGCAAACATGGAATTAATCTATGAGAACAGGTACCATTAACCCAATATTATTTCTTGTTAACATCTATTTGTCTTGACCTATCACACTTTCATAAACTTATATTGAAATAAGTGTCTGTTTTAATTTCTATTGGACATGTTTGAAAAAAGGGTTTATCAACAGAGGGAATCAGTAGATGCAGTTGAGGAGGAAGAAAAAAACCAGAAGACTGTATCAAAGTTAGAATGTGTAGCTTTTCCCTTTGATAGGGTTTGAAAATGTTTACAAAAAGATTTGCAGCTTTTGGAAAAAATTATTTCTCTGTGAAGAGTATAGAGTCAATGTTAATCCAGTGAGATCTGCCTTAGACTGATTATAAATCCAAAATGATTTTTAAAAAAATGTATGCACCTTTAGCTATACATTAAGCATAGCTCTGCATAAAGATATTTATCATTTGCTTAAATATATATTTGATTGAAATGTGTTTCTGATTTATAATTTAAAGCAAAATAATTTTATTTTTTCTCAAATCTTGAAAGGGAAATCACCCTTAAAGTGTGTTTATCTCTCCATTTTTGAAAGATGGAACCCTTTTCAGAAAAAAAGGCAAGAAAAAATTTTTTTTCTCTAAATTATACCTCTGTGCCTTCTAAAAGCTGTGTAAATTCAATTCCCACTTGTAACTTACAAATACTTATTCTATGTCGAAAGTAAAGTACAACTCAGGAAACATTATAACCTTCATATATATAACCTTCAGCAATCTTGGTCCATCAAAAGCTAGGAAAACCAGGACATACAGTTCTCTCTAAATGAGCACTCATGTGTTACAGAACCACTCCCTTAGTGTTTAACAACAAACTAAGAAACGCAGATGAAGAAAAAGTGGTTTCTGGCACTGCAAAGCCAGCACAGTTGTAAAGCTCAGAAGTGTTTGACATGGTTTTTGTGGTGGGATCAGCATAGTGGTGGACTGTACTTCAGGCTGGGAACACAAAGAAGGATATATATTCCTAAAATCATTGTAGACTTCAAGAGCACTTGGACTCCTGTAAAAATGTTGTCAGGGAATGGTATGTTTCTTTGCTAGAAGGTGGCTGCCAAGCAGGATCACTGAGCACTTAATCACCCTTATATTAAAGCTGAGACACATGAACTGAAACAGTTATTATAGGGAATAATTACAGATCAAATTAAAAGCATTAGAACTGGCAAAAAGATCAAAGCAAAGCATTCCCTGCAAGGAATGCATACGATGTTGCTCAGAACAGGTAGAAGTGAAGGTTTGCAGCGAAGATTGTATTTCTTAAAGTAAAAATGCTTAAGAACAGTCAAGGTGCAGCTGATAAAACACACACAGAGTCAGAAAACCAGGGCAAATACCTGCTTGCAATAAATTTGAGGGCAGGTGCATAATACAATCAAGAGGAAGTGATTCCATTTTGAAAAAAAAACCTGAAATTTTGCCAAGAAAAAAGTAGTAAATCCTAAGCAAACCTTGTACTCTTGATCTAAATAAGGAAAAGACATAGCTAATTACCAGAAGGCCATATGCAGAATATCACAAAGACCATCAGTTCAGAGATTTGTCTCAAAAGAAAAAGTATCTGAGGACTCTCTACCTTGTGAGGAAAGTGGCTGCAAAAGCTGGTGATGTGAGGCTATCAGAAGACAAGAAATATCTCGTCAAGCTGGTTGCCCTTCATGATAAAACTAATAGTTCTAGGTCATGTACAAACAATACTAGTTTTCAAAGACAGAGTAATTGGCAATCTGTTAAGATAATACCTCTCTCAGTTGTCCCACAAATGTGGGCATAGCTGCTGTGTACTCTCATTTCATAGATATGATAGCGAGGGAACAGGGGAAAGACACCAAAGTTCACAATTTGTTTGTTGTTACTCTCCAGAACTCTGTACACGTGTCTGTGAAAATCACATTTCCCTCCCAGCCTCAGGAGGCAAAGGGACATGAATAACCAACATGCGCAGGTTCAGGGAACAGATTCCTGGCAGTAGTAAAGTCGGGGAGGGGAACATTTTCAGAAGACCAAAGAAGACCTGGGATTTTGAAGTGTTATTTACCTGGTGTGTCCTGCAAGAGGGAGAGAACATTATCTTATTTGACATTTGTGTATTGTTTTCCCTGCTTTTTCAGGTTTTATTACCTGGCTCTATCAGTTGGTAATGAATGTGTCATTTCCATTTGATTTCCAAAAACATTAAGAAGTTGGTGTAACAGTGGATGCTGACTGCTGACATACAGGGTAGAGAACAATAACAAGCATGGCACCTGATAACCCTGAGTCATGACATATCACTGGCTCAGGAAATAAGGACTGGTATGTTCTAGTATATATTATACTATATATGCTATATATAGAGTATATATATACATTATATAAAAAATATCTATAGTATAATATATTTAATTATATAGATAAATGTATACATTATATATAAAAATTATATATATAGTGCTTGCATGTGTTATGCCACTACCATAATGACTGGTATCATTGAAACAGTAAAAATGTAATCAATGTATATATATCAAAACAAATTATTTCAGGGAAACAATAACTGCAGTGGCACATATCATGCTCAATACCTAAATCAATACTATTGAGCCGAGCTAACAATAAATCAAATCTGCATAATCAATTCTTTGACTAGAAATGAAGCCATTAGCATTTAGATATGAAAGCACATACCATTTATATATTTTCTTTTGGCAATTTCTGTTTATTTGACTCTAGAATGTTCGCTAGCTGGTGCTCAAACACACTGTCCCTTTATTTATGCCTAAGTGGTATGTGAAGCAAAGTATTGTGGATGAGATTAAACCCATAACATTTTGTGAACAGCTCACGTTGCTGCTGGGTAGATTTGGGTTTAGAAAGGATTAACAATACTTCAGTGAGATCAGGAGACACCATGTTGGCTGGGGTAGGCAAGAATAGCTAAAGAATTAACTCCAGATTGAGTACACACAATCGGGTGCATTTTTGGGTGCTGAGTTTTTCCTGAAGCATAATTTGTCATTTCTACTTCACACTTCCCTGCTCAAAGGGATATAAAGATGCAGCATCGACAGAACAGATCCAGGAAGGGCCAAAATGTGGCACAGAGGTGTCTTCTCACCACAGAGCTCAAGGGCCAGGCACAAACCTGTACAGCCAGCAAGCCAATATCTGTGGGAAGATTGGAGGGGGAAGAGTATGAAGAAAGCCAGGGTCAAAACCCGACAGACAATAGCCAATAACAACAGTAAAAACCCCTGCACTTGCTGCACAGCCTTTTACTTTGTGGAAAGTCTGCGTTGGTCTGATTGTACTGCTCATGGGAGAAATTAACTGCTTTAGAAAATCTGAAATGTTTTCGGTAGGGACACACAAAGGAAACTGATCATCTGGTATGACCTCCAAATCTCAGGACGGCTGCTGCATGAAACATCCCATGTCAATCTTCCTGTGTTCACAACAGCCATGATCCTGTTTAGGACTGTTACCTTGTTGTTTGAGGGGGAACACGTTGGAGGAGGAATTACTCTGTGTGTGGTCAAGTATCTCAGAAATACCAGAGAGCTTCATGGGACTTTTGCACATATCTCTTTCCTGGAACTCCTTCTTCCTACAAAATCACTTATTTCTAATGAAATTTATATACATGAGTCTAAAAGCTGCAGTCAGATCCTGTGCAAAAATCAAAGCCTTTCTTGAGTAACCAACCTCCTTTTTTCCTAATATTTGTTTTCAAAATTGCTGTGCTACCCAATTTCTTTAAAGTGATGGGTATCTTTTAGCCAATTAAAAATCTGGTTTATAGTCCAGGCCATTCTTCTTTTTCTGTAATTGATAGAGATGTGAATTTTCATAATTTTCTTTTGGATACACTTTTTTTTTTCTTTTTTTTCCTCCCATGGACTGTAAAGGGAGCTTTTGTACAGCTAAAATCAACCTTTTATAAGCCATTTGGCTACAGAGGTAGCAGGACTCATGAAACATTCCCATGCTTCAGAGTTCCTAAAATAAACTACTCATAGAAACAGTCACATTTCTAAAACTGAAGCGGTAAGCCTCTACAAGTTAAAAAAAAAAGTTTAATTAAAAATTAATATTTAAAACATTTATGGAGACACTTAAACTTGCTAACTAACAGAAAAAACTTGCTAATATATAAAATAATAAGAAATAAAAAAATAAGAAAATAAGAAATAAGAGTAAAGAATAAAATTCTTAAAATAAGAATAAAGAATAAAATAAGAATTAAAAAAACTGATAATATATTGTTTTCTTTGCAAGAATTCAAGCTAAGGGGTGTTTTAATTTCTTCACTTTTTGGAGAAATAAATCAATAAATGAAAAGGTGAACTGGAGAAACGAAAGGGACGCTCAGTGTACTTTATCTTTTATAAAAGCTAATACAAATTCAGTGGCAGTAGAAATTCAGAGGGCTGTACGGAACCTTGCTGCATGAAGCCCAGCCTAGGGAGACCTGCAGTAGGCAGCTGTGGATGGCAGCAGTAGGAGCTGCACGCTGTACCTGGAATTTATGCGCTGCAGCAGCTTTGACGCATGCGGGAGGTAGGTGGTCTGAGTGTGACTCCTGCAGCTTTTCTGGATGCCATCCATATCTGCACTGCTGTCTGCTCCCAACTGCATTTGACCTAGCACACTTTGTGCTTTTCAATACTCACTGTAGAGAAGAGCAAAGAAAAGTAGATGCATATATTAATACAGGGTTGTAACACAATACAAGCCAAGGGGCAGGCATCAGGAAAGGGACACTACCGTTTCTCTTGTCTTTTGCTAAAGGACAATTCTACCTTTGCTAAAGGTGCAGTTCTACCTGAGTAGGAAACAAGGCTGGAAAAGCCTAATATTGTGAAACAAATTTAACTCTCTGGAGAGTAGAACCAGGTACATGCAGACACTCATGTGGATTGTCTCTCTCATTTCCTTTCCCCCACATTCCCCACCTGACTGAGTGTTGCTTTGACCTCTCTCCAGCTTCAGCAAAAGGGAGAAGAAACAAAGCACTCCCAAATGGGTCTGGACTGCCTGGTAAGTTCATATCTGCTGAAATTAGTTGGACAAATTCCCCTGAATTTGAAGTGCTCCTTGAGCTCTAAGGCTTCAGACACATGCAGGAAATGCCAAGCAGGTAGGAGGACTGATGCTGCTGTTGCCAAGCACTCAGCTTCTCCTCTGCAAATGTCCCTGCCACAGCTGAGCTATCCTATTTTTTGTCGGACAGATATCTGTGAGGAATGCTCTTGCTTAGAAACAATCCAGCTTGGATAACCAAAAAGTTTAGGCAAAAAAACTGATGTAGGAGGAAAGAAAAATTTAAATAGAAACCCTCAAAATATTTCTGTTTCCATGTAAGTAACCTTTGGTAACAAAATAAAATAGGAGAGAAAGTATGGAAAATACATACAATGATGAATTACAAAAGAATGCATTAACGTAAGCATTTCCGGAGAGAGAATAAATCCCTTGTGAGCAATGGCAGAAAAGAGACTACATCATTTAGCCATATCTGTCTGCCTGCATTCTTGAGTTACAAATGCTTCCACCTGCCTCCACTGAAGAGCCCTTCTGCCCTCTTCTTTCAGCATTATAGTCATTAAATGAAACTTGGGGTATAGTTCAGCTCTTTACCGAATGAAGTAAATTTACAGAATAAAAGCAGGTGAAGCAGTGTGTGAGCTTGTGAGCATTCAGGTAGCTGTCAACTCACCCTCTGGCCCTGGTTTGGACCACTCCAGAAAACTGTCTCAAGGCAATAGTCACAGTGTGCTTCTAAGGCTTCTCAAAAAAAAGCTTTATGGGCCAATCTGTCCTTCAGCACCGCCCAAAAAGTCTCAAGCAAATATGTATTCTCCTATCACACCCTGAGTCAACTAACAGTCTGCTCCAGCCACCCTGGAGCAGAGCCCCCACACTATTTTGGAAACCTTGGAATTAATAGAATAGAATTTAGAATAACATTTATGCCTTTGGGTCCCAAAGCCACCAGGAAAGAGGCAGAAGGTGTGCTGGGCCAGCTCCTGTGCTGTGTGGAGGAACTCTGACAGGCAGAGAGAGAGCCTTACACAGCAAGGGCACGAGTCAGCCCATGCCATGTGATTTTAGTGCTATGGATCTCTCCATCTGGCACCACTGACACAGCTACAGAAAAGAGCTACCATTTCTTTTCCATCTTGAAATCCTTTATTGACTCTTGTGCATCCACATTGCTTGAGAGGGTGATTTATCCCAGTCTCGTCAGCTGAGGGGACAAGCTACCAGCAGGTTGAATTAACTGAAACCAACTCTGCAGCCAAGCAGCACATCCCTAGCTATTGAAAGTGGTTGAGTATTTGCTTTGGTCAGTTCTGTTCTCTCCAGGTGAATCCCTGAGGTTCTGCCGGAATGCTGAAGCACTGTCTTGGTTCAGGTCCAAGGGCACAAAGTGTTCAGCTGTTTGTAGGGTACTCGGATATTTCACCATCACTACTGAAACCAGCAGATATTCAGAGTGATCATTCTGAAAAACCAAGCCTGCCTGCTGGTGAGTGTATCTGCAGTTCTTTTAAACATACCAACCTCCTACACAATATCCTCCTCCAACTCAAATTGCAGAAAGTACTGGAAAATTGCTATTTGCCAGGTTTTTGCTAGCTCAGAAATAAGCATACATGAAAAATAAGCTCTTTCCAGGAAAGATTTCACTGATTTCCTGGTGTTTGTTTGTTTTTGTGGCCTTTTGTTTGCCTTTTTTTTTATCTTTTCTCTTTTTTTTTTTTTTTCCTTTTAATTTTAATGTCACAGAATGGATAGCATGACCTAGGATATTATTTTGTCCTTTTGCATTGCTGGTTGTATGGTTAATTCATAGATAATTCACCATGAAAATGAGGACTTCATCTCTCACATTAACATTACCCTGCTGCACTAGCAGATGTCCAGTTACAGCTGTGTATCCCTCTTCGCATTCCCTCTTCAAAAACATCCCAAGTCTTTCTGTTGCTGTTACACTTCTTTCTAAACAGCGCAGCATCAAGAAACACATGTCAGTAGAAGCTTTGACAAAAGATTTCACTGTAGTCAGCTGTGAAGGTTGTTACTGTGAGACAAGCTAGTGACAGCTCCCTAGCAAGTGTGCCTTCAGGTTTATTGGTGTCAAAAGCGCTGGAAAGTGAGAAAACCAGTTAAATGCACTCATATATTCCCTCTGTGCCAGGCTTTATATTCTGTCTTACTTGAATAATCAACAATTTCCTGTCGTATTTCAAATATCACTCATTTGGAGGATTTCAAAATGACTTTGCAAAATTGTGGCCAAATTGATATGTTTCTGAAGGAACAGAAATAGCTAAAAAAAAAAAAAAAGAAAAGTGAATACTATCCATTTATTATATTGGCATTAATATAAAACCCCATTTATATCTAGGTGTGAGCCTTCTATTTCTTGTACCAAAAAAAAAAAAAATGACTAAAGCAAAGAGGTGCGCAATTCTGCAGTTTAAAGTGAAACTAACACTGCAGCACATCCCTAACTGTTGAAAGTGGTTGAGTATTTGCTTTGGTCAGTTCTGTCAGGTGCTTTGGTCAGTTCAGTTTCACTTTTTGAGTTTATCCATGCATGTACACACACACACACACACACACACACACACATATATAACATACCTGTTCTGCTCATGTACTTCTGAGTAATTTAATACATTAAGGGTAGAGGCAAGACTTTGCCCTGTGCTATGTTGATTCTTTGTCTGCTTGTGTTTGAAGCCTCACATAAAAGGTTCAACATTGCTTTTAGCACCCACAGACCCCAATGAATTGTTGTCTGTCCACATGAGGTCTGAGTCTGGAAATCACAATCAATTTTTATTAGGCTCTTGACAGTGCATTTCAGTGATGCTGTTGGTTACTATGAGCACTAGCCCATACGGTAGACACATTCCAAACCACATGTTCTTTATTTACTGTATAGCACAAAATATGCAGTCCAGGATTGTCCAATATAGATAATTTAAGCCACATGTAGCTCAGTGAATGTAAAGCTTGGAGTATTTGATCTCAAAACCCAATTAGAGTGGTTTGTTTTCTTTGATCTGGTGGAAAGTTGTAGTATACACATTATAAAACTGACTTCCAAAAGTTATTGGCATAATAAACACTAATAATCCAGATTTTTTTTCTTGAGTTCCAAAAAAAGAAATTGCATGTAAGAATTGCAACAGGTAATTGAGGGTGTGACTTCTAAAAGGAACATGGTTCTCAGAGAAATCCTTGAAGAGGGAAAGTGATGAGAACAGAATAAGATTGAACATTTACAGCGCCAACACCTTTGGAGATGAGTCTACTTCCCCTGGAATTCCTCTGTGACTGCTGGGATATCCAGTCTGCAGTTTTACTTATTTATATACTTCATATGAAACTGCATTCTGAGCCTATACTGATGGAGAGCAGCCAGGAGCTTGACTCTGATGGTATTTAAAAGAGAGACAAACAGAGGCAGGCAGACGGCTTAGGTGGACCCAAGAATCTACATCACTCAAAAGTCTGCTTTTGGGGCATGGACCATAAGAATCTCTCTCCCTAAAAGGGGAGAAAAGCTTCTATTGGTTCTTTTAACTTGGAATGTTTCCCTCTAAAAACCCCCAAAAACTTAATATACATAATTGTAGATGAAGCTGCCTGGAAAGCACAAATATAACAGATATGCAGATCTGCTTAAAGTAGTGTCATAAAAATGATGACTGTTAAATGTGACAGCCTCCACAATTTTTGGGGGATTGTCTTATGTAAAGAAAGATTTACAAATCCATGTGGTAGCTAGCACTCTGTATTTTCTTTACACATGATTCATATACTACTTAGGTACCCATGATAACTATATTATAAAAATGGTTTTGTGTATATGCTTGGCACTTACAAATTGTAATGGAGAAAAGATGATTAATTGCACAGGAGAACTCTTTGACTATTTGCTGAACCTGTGCATCACTGACATAAATCTTTCTCCCAAGTGCCTTGACTATCATTAACTTGAAAAATCAGCAAAGCAAAAACCTTTATGAGTGGGTTCATGGAAATAGAGAGACATATTTTACAGCTATGGTATGCAGCAGACATGTGGGAACAGGAGAATACCTGCAGCAGGATACTGTCTTGCATATTTTATACCAATCCCTCATTTCTTATGGCTGTTATTTATCTGGACCCTTGCATTATATTTAGTAAGTCTTGCTTTGCTGAACTATGGTGGTCTGCTATGTGGATTTTTTTCCCTCTCATTTGCAAGTATCCTCAAATAAAGCAAAGGCATTAATTTCCTTCTGTGGCCTCAGAGTCCTGTACTTTCACTGCTGCTCCTCAAGAATTCAGCATCCACAAGCTTCATTCACTTAGCAACACTTCCATCTGAATAGCAAATGCTAATTGCATTTGTTTCCAGCCTTTTCATCACTTGAGATCCTCTGTTACACAAGAGGTTGAGGACCTTCAGCCCAAGCCTTGAAATATACATTCAAGAGACTTGAAGGGTTCTTGTTTCATGTTTTAAATCTCTGTGAGTGCTGGTACAGAAGCTGTTCTCGGAAAAATGGCCAATTCCATAAAGGTTGCCTTTGTATTGAAAATCTGATTTTATATTTGGATAGATTTGTCACAGCCAAAGCTCTCTGAAATGAAAAGGACATTTGACACTGATAATCTGAGCATGAAAATAGACCAATTTGAGTGAATTAAATGATATTAATAGTTCAAATGAAAATATGTAACAGTAATTGCAGCATGCACACCATTCATAGAGAGTCATGATAGGGTTCATTCACAGCATTTCTTCATGTTTTTTATGTTCATGTGCAAGGAATTTTAAACTTTTCTGGTGAATACAGATTCACCAGAATCACCTAAATCTTGGTTAATTTCTGTTTTCACATACTCTCCTCAGCCACCTTACTTGAGAACAGGAAATATTTTTTTTCTAACATTTAAATTGTCTGCAGAGATGTAGAACAGAAATTATGGTATGTTCAAGCTCTTCAAGTATTTAAAAAAAATACAGTTTTGTTTTTTTTTAAAAAGGCCTAAAATTAACTTTCATCTAATTTGCTTGAATTGAAAAGTCAAAATTAGGAGCCAAATCTTTTGGCACTCATCCATTAATTTTTAAATTTTCATACAGCTTCATTAATGCTCTTGTTTAACACCATATCTCTTTCAGATCAATTTTTTGAGCAAAGATTACTCAGTTCTTCAGCTGCTTCTGGAAGACAAACATTTGCACAAACATCAGTGCAAGTCCACTAAAATATCTGCCAATGTAGGTGGAAAAACTAAAAACTAACATGTTTTTCATTTTGCATGTAAATCCTCTCAATTCAAGATCACTTTTTTCCAGGGTGAAAGGAGACTGTCATCTACAACAGCAAACATGTGTAACTAGTGCAGGACATCAGTGAGCTGTTGCTAATGCTTAAGAATTTCATTGTTTTCAGACAGCATCCTTCCATCATCTACATAGCTTATTAAAACCAGCGACTTCTCTGTCTGGGTATTAGAGAGTTTACTCACTTCTTATATCCACTAAACAGCTGACGTTTACATATTTTCATATTTGCTGGTGTATCATAAGCAGAAACCTGGTAAAGGGGCTGGGTATAATTTTTAAAAACCAGAACATTAAGTAATTAGGGGCATCTGATGGAAAAGATAAAATTATTTCAATAAATTTTGCTTTATTATAAAAGAGATACTAATTACATTATTATTTTTGTTTATGAGGCATATTTCCTGCCACTATGAATTAAGTTTAAAAAATCAAGCATAGAGGAAAAGTATTATGAACATGGATACATTTCCATTTTTTCCACTGAAATAATCTGTAAAACTAAAAAGTTCAGGTGACTGTGGCAGTTGATCATCAGAGGTGGTCATGCACCACAGTTTTCTTAGTGTAGATGCTATTTCACTTCTTTTGTAAAGATTCAGGCAGCAATTTTGTACTCTTTTTTACTTTTTCCATCTGATCACCATCTGCAACGATTGCTTCAATATTCATCCAGTTCTACTTGCAAATCTCTGATTTGTAAGCAGTAATAGTCTGGTTTTATACTGAGAGGGGCTCTTTGTGTGGATGTACAGACATGTAAACATCAAAAACCTCCCATGAGAACCAGCCTCCTAAACTTAGTACTAGCTAGCGCCTATAATTTCTAAAGCACAGTATGAACTTCACTTCCATCTGAGGCTGGTCTGCTTAGAGCTCCAGAATCCCAGAGCAGCTCACAAGATGTTGGTAAGTTGTAGTCACAAACTCACCATTTACTGTGTAAGATGAAATAAGGAGACCTGTCAGACAAGTGCTGCTGCAGAAGGGCCATTACTAAAGGTTAGGTTCAGTCTCATGTGCTTCTTCAAAGTCTTAGCGGAGACACTTTGGAGCCTGGAAGATGTTTTCTTTCCCTCCCACCCATTTTTTACACTATACACTAGGACCTCTTTCAATTTTGTGATGCATAAAGAATGATTTGAATGATTATCTCACTATTGTGGTATCAGACTCATCAGAAGGTAGATTCAGCAACCTGTCAGTGCTGGTTTACTAAAGCTAGAATACACAGAGTCAGCATTCTCCTCTATGTTTATAAGCCTTAGAAATAAACAGGAAGAGAGAAAAAACAATTACATAGAGAATAGAGAATGAATGAGCCTGATGAAAATGCTCACATACATTATAATAAAAATTTCTGCCACATCTCTTCTTTGGGATTTGGAGGGCAAGGAACATAACCTTGAATATTCAAGAAAGTCTATTAAAAGGTGGTGATTTTAGAAAGTACCTAGGACTTAAGAATGACTTCAAATAGACAGACTTGGAGGAGCTGAATTCAGGTGAAGTGGCAAATTTCAGGCTGTAGGAAGCTGGGATTTCTGAAGAGAAGTAGCTAAACATTTACTGAAATAAGGCTTTCAATATGATGGAAAAAGGAAGTAATGAAGAAAAAAGCTAGAGTTTTACTTTCCATAATAAAAATGTCATTTGCAGAGTCATTTGTTTCACATATGTACAAACTAATATATATATATACATCAGAAGTCCCTGTGTGACTGGAATATATTGGCCTCCTGAAGAGTGAATAATATTCAAGTAATTTACAGTATTGAAGTATTTTAAAACTTCAGGAAAGCAAATGCCTGAGCAAGCTAGATAAATTAGAAAAAAGAAGACAACTCCGTTCTTTTGATCTAGAATGTAATTTATTGATGGAAAAGCATGTGGTAATGAAATAAAGCAGTTTGTTCCAATACAGTCGATGCACAGTGCAAGCGCGCTTTTAACACAGGTAACAGGAAATAGATACTTTTACTGGCTTCTGCATGCATTTCAGTAAAAAGGTGGAAGAAGAAAGCAAAAGGGTGTTACACATTTAAGCTCATAATCCTCTTTACCCAGCAGACAGGCCCAGCTAAGCCTCCCACGGTACAGATCACCGAGTGACGAGTGACACAGCCTGCAATCACCATTGTTACCTGGGACAGGAGCCACACTTCTACTGAAGTTTTCTGCCTGCCTTTAGCACCCACTGATGTATCCCCAACATCTCTGTGCCTTTGCCAGTTGGGGTTCCTCACTCTGTTGTGGCCTGAGGCATCGCGTACCAATTCCAACTTTGTCAATTCTCTGCAAAGCATTCAAACACTCACAATGCATGTTACTGTACACCAGGTACAAAGGGTCTAATGGCCCAGGTAAATTATTAATCCTCATCTTTCATAAATAAAAATGTTCCGTATTTTTAGTAAACAGATCTGTAAAATGCAAAGGTAGTATGGTCAGAAGGCTTCTGAACCCTTTGAACTTTGTCATCTTGGGTGTGGTATTTCCTGTCTCTGCCCAATGTCCTCATGTGCAAATGGAGGTAATAATACTTAACACAATTAGTTAACTCTTGCACAGTGTTGTAAGCGTGGCAATATCCGTGTAGGTGCTTATCTGTTACTGATATGTTGCAATTAAACAGCCCTTACTACGAAAAGTTCACTACAAACTTGATATCTGGAGAATTAAAATTGGCCCTCTGAATGGAGCAGCCTGCAGATTCAGGGAGTGACCTTGGGGGCAGAGCAAGAAACTTTGAACTATTTGAATAACCTACATCTGATAATGAGCTTAAAATAATGTCTTGAAACTTGGCCAGTCGTTTGTTTTTATTTTTTTAAACTTTTCTGAGTTTTAATTACTTAAATAAAAGCAGTCTTATTTGCTCCCAGCTCCCTTCCACGCTCTCACAGCTGGTTCATTGCCACAGTTTCCTGATCTTTCTGCTTATCACTGTGGCACTCCTGATGCTCTCCCTTCCCACTCCCCCAGCCCCCCATGTTTCTTTCTCTCTCCATGCTGGTTCCTTCAGAGGGAATCTGCTGCTGTTCCTCCGGTTACTGGAGCACCCACAGTGAGCTGTATTCAGACCAGTGGGTTGTGTTCAAACCATTGACTGTGGCAGCAGTCGTGGGGCCTGTGTGTGTCTCACCATCATCTCTTTGTAACTTTCTTCTCTGTCTCAGTCTCCTGTTTCTCAACATTGTCTGTTTCTGCTGCCGCAGGTGCCTGACCCATGGGCATCCCTCTGGCTCACACTATGGTCTAATAACCAGGCACTCTGCAGCTCACCTCAGCTGTGTGTTGGATGACTGGACTGATGTGTTCAAGATATTCCCAGCGACCTCTCCATAGCCCCTCCCTATATCTCTTCCTGGAGCAGTTGTCCATTATTGAGATTCAGATATGTGTATCCGGAGTCTGAGATTTTCACATTTAGAATGTAATTTTTTTTCTTTAATGAGAAACAGTTCACAGATATAGTTGAGAAGTTAATTTCTTCTGAATTAAAACTTCTCTGAAGTATTTTCTTCAACCTGTTTGGTTTCTCATTTGCAAAGGCCTTGCAAACCTAGGCCAAATTAACTATTAGTTAAGAAATTACTGGAACAGAGAAAAAACATAAAAAAGATTGAAAGTGAAGATCATTAGTACTGTTCCCTTGAAACAGTGTAAATTATGACAGCGCCCAGAATCTTGTTTTTTCTTAGCAATGTTTCAAGAAAATTAAATGTAGTGCCAATGGAAACTGCTGCTTTGGCAATCAGGTATGTAATTCAGTGGCTGACACACTCAGCTAGGTCTAAACCAGTAATCCAGCTGTCAAAGATACATTGACCCTTCCTTAGCAATCATTCCTTCCAAGCCCACTTGTTGATTCAGGCTTAGGGTGCTTGCCTGGGAGCTAGTGAAGAGATTTTTCTTGACAGGATCGTATCTGGAAAGAGAAATATTTCAATTTCATAACTAAATGAGAAAACTGAAAAAGCTTTACTGAAAGATAAATTACTTCACTCTTTTTGAAGGAGAGGTTTCTAGAATGAATTATTCAATACTAACAATGTAGACTTTGAAAACAGGATGATTTTCACAAATGTCTTGCCTACCTATCTCCCAACACAGAAAAAGACATGTAGATGCAGATGCAAAATCATGCATGCAAGCACATATGTACATACTTTTTGTAAAAATAGCTTATATATCACATATTTTGGCCTTCCAAAGAAGGAAGTTGTCATTCTTAAGTATATAACAAAAGGGAGAAACTCCAAAGCATTCAGTGAAATGCTGTGGAAACTTAAAATGGCTTTTAACATTTGCATGGTGTTTCCTTAGGCTTCCTATGTATTACAATTTCTCAAGATTACTGTGCATGCATATACTAAATTTAAATGAATCTACTTTGGCATTAAATATGTAAGCAAAACTGCACAAAATAGTTGTAAGGTCAAAACAATCTCCTCTGATTCTAAAATGGAATGACATCCTTATGCAGAATCATGCTGCAAAACCAGGTATGATCAGTTTTAATTTAAAATGGGTCAAGATTACCACGTGTTTCTTTTTCTCAACTTCACCTGCCTTTTCCCTGGCAAAAGTAAAGCCACACCAGTTTGTCCTAGGAGGCAGTAGGGTCTGCTCTGCATTTCCCAACTCCCTCTTATAACAATTTCAGACAAAACTGACAGTCTCCCTCCCCTTCTTTCCCTAGACAATTTGGCCTTACATGTAGGAATGCAAGTGGAAAGATACCCTGACAAGATGCCTCAGGCAGTGAAGAGGCCGAATGTTTCCCCAGTGGGAACATGGTGAGAGGAGCAAATAGGTACTTACAGGATCACTTAAGTGACTTAAAGGAGGTGGGTGCTGTTGAGAAAGGGTTTCATAGAGAAGGAAAAAGGTTGGGTAGCTGGAAGAAATTTTTAACAGTGGAGGAAATAACAGAGAAAGAGATGTGAGGCAAGAGGTGGAGGACAATGGTGGTCCTGTTGAACCAGTATGACAAACAAAGCAAGAGCAGAATGAAGAAAATTGTAAGATGTTTGATGAAGTTTCCTTACATTTAGTTCTCTGTAAATTTTAACAGCATCTTACCATAAAATCAGAGCAAGACATAAAGCTGGGCTCTATACTGTGCTCTATGCTCTGGACCCAAACATCCTCTAAAGTGTGGGAAGGCATTGTTTTTGCAGCCTTTACTGCCTTTTGGATCCACAGCCTTTACTACTCTTACTGTTTTAGCTGTCTTATTTCCAACTGGGTGATTGAGAAAGGCCTTAAGAATTTGCCTGTCATAAGATACTTCTTCTGAATTTGAATCCTTACTTACCTTTAGGTCCTGAGTAGATGATTTACCCTTTTATGTCCTGGCTTCCACATATTTTGAAATATGTTTAATTATACTTGCTTACCACGTGGGAAAGTTGCAAGGATTAGCTTGTACAGAGCTTTGAGAATGCTAAGTATGGTAGTTATTTTCTTTTCATGGAATAAAAGCAAAGCAGTTGCTACAATCCCACACTTGAAACCACCACCCATCACCAAGGAGTGACTCACAAGCTCGATGAGCCAAGGATATGGTGTTTACTCCTGTAGGTTTGTTTGCACAAGAAGAACGATCTTTGCTTCCCAGTAGGCCTGGTGGGTACAGGCAGGGCAGAAGTGGCTGTGTCCAGAGGTGTGGCCCATGACTGATTCCCATCAGCCACGCTGCATCCAGTCTTTTCTCTAGGGAGCACAGCTGAGCAGGAAAATGAACCACTGCAAATGGTAGGAGACATTGCAGCCATGCCACTTGGAAACCACCTTCAGTGGCCTATGCTGAGTGAAGTTAAAGAGCCAATTTTTTTTTTTTTTTAATTTTTGAAAAGGAAATACAATTGAAAGATGATGTACCTCAACTATTATACACACATGTATTGGTGGACTAGAGTAGACATCACAGATCCCAGATTTTCCTTATTAAACTAGGAGAGAAATTTCCTATTATTGTATGATGTAGCCCTACCAGTCATGGTCTGGGCAAGCCTCATGACTGAATTCCAGCAAGGTCAGGAGCAGTGGCAGTGGGATGGGGGCTCTTGTAGGGAATGGCTGCTGGACAATGTGCTGCTGCCAGGAGCAGTGTCTGGGGCAAGGGATCTGATCGCTGTGGCAACTGCATCTCTTTGCACATATTGTGCCCGCATCTGGGCTGCCACCAATCTCGGATCATGATTTTTTACTTTATACTATTATGGAGAAATATCCCGTTATCTATGGGTATGCCCACTTTTCCACATAAAACCACATTTCCCAACCTATTTTTTTTCTATTTTCCTGTACAACACAGGTAAGTTGTAAGGCCTAGATGCTCTTGGATTGGTCTTTATTTGATCTAAATCATTCTGGTTGCCTTTAAAAGCAAGGCTGTGTTTGCTACCTGGAGCGTGTATGCACTAGAGTTCTCTTAATCAGCAGACAGACAAAAAAGGCCTTTTAATATATACCAGAAAATACAGTGCATCCTAAGAGAAGGCCATGCTATTTCACTAGAAAATGCAAAGTCAGTATAAGTGCTGGAATGGTTGTCTTTGCAATCTTTGATCTTAAAAGCATTCAATTTTCATACTCTCTCACATGCAAGCATAGAAATATACTTTCAAGGCCTGTGGTGACTTCATTGTCACCCTATACTAGCTGATAGTATGACTCTAATGTAAGTTCAGCATCAGCCTTGTCCTTTACAAGCTGGATATTTATAAATATGATTTTACTTGAAAATTAATTAAAAGAATTGCTAATTATTGTCATTAAGGATCTGGGCTCTGTAACATGCAATATATTTACTCCCAACAGAAAAAAGTAGCCCTAGGGAAACTGGCAAATCTTGGAGTTCAAGGAAGAAAAATTATTCTTCTGAGTATTATTTCCTTCTTCCATTTTCAGAATGAGAAGTAAATAGGAGAACATTTACGTGCTGCTTAATGGACCATGAGCTGTCACTAGAAAAACACTCATGGCTCTAAAACGGGGAGAAATAGTGCATTGAAAATAGATTCTCTTTCACACTTGCCATTTAAAAAAAGGACAGTGCTTTCCAATTAAAGTTTGCACTACAAAGCATGCAAATTCACCAATGAATAGTGAAAAGAAAGCCCAAGCAGCATGCTGCTTTGCAGCCCATGTTGAAGGAAGGTAAGAAGAAAGACGCTCCAGGCAGCCAATACAATAGAAACTGCACAGACAAAGGCAAAAGGGGGAAATAATAGTGTGCTGCCCTAGTCTGGGGAAATATGAGTGCAAGAGGAAAGAGGGAAATAATAATAGGAACCATATTATGCATAAGAAAAGAGAATTTTGTGTAGGCTGCAGAACTAAAGGACATTTGGCTGTGATTAGCTGCTGTTCAGTGTCAGCACATGACTGCTGGTTTCATAAAATGGGGTTTCAGCTTAATCTCTTTTTGCATCAAGGTTGTTCACTGCAGTCTACCAAAGCAAGTTGTCATGAATTAAAATTTGTATGCATCCTGCCATGAAGAGAGGACATTCATTGGAAATCATCAGACCCTTTGTGTTTCAGATTGACTTCACATTCCCTTTCAGCAATATTTTGACCATTTTGTTCCTTGTCACTATGACTGATGACCAACACCCCACAGAGAAAGGATAATTTGCATTAGTCCACAAGGAAAAAGGAAATTTTAGCTTATCAGAAGGGGCAAAAAGGAGCCCACTGAAGAAAAATACCCCAAAACAATGCCCCCAAACTGTACTGGCAGCGCAAAGAACTGTAGTAGCTTAAGAACACCCTCTGACTTCTAATTCTGCTTACACTGTTCATGAGGATAAAGGTATTCATTAGCTGAATAAGATGCTTTCCAGTTTAAAAGTGCATTCTCATTCAATAGGTGGCCATCAATCTTCAACAAAGCAGAAAAAGTAACATCTCTGGTCTTCCAAAGACGAGCTGTTATCCATAAAGAATATATCATTTACCAGGTGGTATTTTTTAGTGTTCTCTGTCTGGACACAGCTGTTCTATGTCAAGTTGGTGATGTGTAACACATTTTTTAAAAAGCCTATTAACACAGTTGTCAGTTGGGTGAAGATGGCTGTGTACTATTGTCTGCCAAGTCTCTCCCCTCCCGCCCAATTAACTTCCTTATTGAGATGACGGAAATAAAAATACAGAATCATTATGCAAAACACGTTTTAGTGTTTACCTGGAAGCATTGGGGCAGCATGTTCTCAGAGATGAATGCAGTCCTAGAAACTAATTAAAATAGTTAAATTAAGCACTGTCTCACACAAAAGTGAGACAGAGGAAAGCCAGCATTACAGAGGAATTGTGTGCCCTGGAACAGATGAATTTTTTTTAAAACAGGTGGGAGGCAGAGTGTTATTTAGAGGTAGTCATCACCAGTTCTCAGGAACCCTGTGTAAACAACGTTAGCAACCTTCATTTGGAATAGTGTCAAATACAACAGGAAATAGAAAGACAAAAAGGGTTTACATATTTAATGTTTATTGACTTTTCTTGTTGGGTTGATTTTAAAGTAGAATTGCTTCAAGATGAGTCTACAGCTTTGAAATAATTACTCAAGAACCCCACTTGTGACACTGTAGCCCTCTGGTTTTATCTGTTAGGCTTTGAGCCCCCTAATTTTAAGCAAACAAATGTCTTTAGAGCAGCTTCATCTGAAACCAAGACGCCATAGATAGAACTGATGCAGTAATGAGCAGATTTTTCGTAAACAAACCTGTTTATCCACAAGTCTGCCTGGAAGAGATCTGAGGATCCAAGTGAATATAAAAACAAACAGCTTAGCTGTTGCTTTCCTTGGGCAAGTGTTTGTTTTTATTTAACATGAAAATACAAGGAACTACATTTTATTGATTTGAAATGGCAATTACTTCCTTTAGTTCAACATTATTATTTTTTTTCACAGAATGTGCTGTCTTTGATTATTTATTTGTTACTGGAAAATGACTGCAGATTTAGAAAATGTAATCACTGCCTGGCTTCTTGGAAAAGCATCATTTTTCCATGTACATTTAACACCTTCTTACATAACTGGGTTAGCTTTTGTCTGAACGGGAAGTTTCTGAGAGACGCAGATTTTAAATCTCACAGAGCCTTTTTGTAACATGAGCAGAGCATGTTCTGAACACTGGGGTCTCTGCCTGCCCGTGCCAGTGCCCTCAGCTGCCCTCTCAACCCTCCCAGCTGACCCAAAACGCACCTTGGGGCTGACGCCGTCCGAAACCCAGAGTGATTTCTCCACCATCACACAGGAACCTGTGAGGGAGATAGACCTGGCAGGGCAGTCCGAGTCCTCACCAAGAATTCAAAATGACATGGTGGATGTGAGAGAGGAGACACAACTTGCTAGGTCTTCCCTCAGGAGGGGGAGCCACAAAGGGATTTAGTCTGAGGGGGAAGGACACTCCTGATAGGCTTTGGATAAACATCCAGAGCTTTGAATTTGTCTAAATTGAATACAAAGGCCAGAGAAAAGATAGCTTTGTAGTTAAATTCCAGATTGTGGCTTAACAGATTTGCATCCCATCCCTGGCTCGCTGCCATAGACATTCTACATTGCCACGTGTAGGTTACTTTCCATTTATACAGCTTGATTTTCCATCTATCAAATGTGAATAATAAAGCTTTTGATTTATGTCCTCTATTTCTTCTAGTGTATTTACTGTGTCAAAGGAGTAGTCAAAATGATCTCAACAAGTCTTTTAGCATCCCCCTATGGAGCAGCAAATACCCAAACACTCCCTGAAAGATGTTTGTCTAAGTAGTTATTAAATGCTTATAGTCATTAAAATCAGAATAAGGGCTGTCTTTTTCTGCAGGAGTAATAAATTCAATTTATGAGTCACTTTTTTTTTCCTACTTGCAGCATGGCAATTAAACATATTTCTTATTTGCAGAATCAAGTTGTGTTTCCTCAGAGCAATCTGTACACTTGTATTTACTGCATATCATCTACCAATTTGAAGTAATTTTGGTAATTAATTTAGACCATTCAACTTCTATTCCTCCAACTGCTTAGTAACTCTTACTTTTGAGAATAACCAAGACATCTAGAAGTGTATTCAATTTCATTATCAAGGGATTGAGTCCAGCTTTCCTGAATTAAACATCTGCAATTTAGATGTTCAGAAAAGTCATTCTCCTAAGTGCCTATGTTTTCATTAACCACTGATGAAAAATAGCTGCCTGTGAAAGTATCTGGAAGAAGACCCTCTGTGCCTGTCCCTGATCTTGTTCTTCAGATCTTTAAAGCAGCTGTGCTTTGTTTTTTCTGGTGAGACAGAGTATACATTAGAACTACTTTCCTAGACAGTAAAAATGATGACAGAAGAAACTCAGACACCTCTCCAAAGCAGTACTTTAAAAATATTGACTATAACTAAGATCAGAACATGTAGAGGAGGGAACTATTTCTAGACCCTCCAGACATTTATCAAGGAAACAATTAGCAACTGCCTAAAAGTCTGTTTTCTTCCCAAGCAGTGTGTACCAATTGTATCACATGGATTTAATAAAAGCCAAATTTCCCAGTTTCCTCCATGTAGAGTAGTTGGAAGTTCAGGACAAGATAAATCACAAATAATACCTTCTCTAATTAATTCTGAATTTCTTCCTTATTCAATAGGCCAGTTCTCCTGGTTAAGAAAATTATGCTAGTGCATTACTGACAAATGATGATGGTTTAACGCTTGATTATTTTTCAATCTATACAAATAAGCTGTTCAATAATGTATTTTGATGTTTCAGATATGTTAAAACAATGTAACTGACCCATTTCCCTCAAGATTCCTTCACTTCTCCTCAGCAATGCATTATTTTCCTGCCTTTCTTCACTTCTTTGGAGTGTCTTCTGACTCTTATGAGTTCTTCAGAACTTTTCTAACAGATCAGAAATCACTTTGCCTCATTTCTTCTGCATTCTTAAGTGCGTTTCAACAAGGTTTGCCCACATGAGTACATCCAGTATATTTAGTAACTTGTTATTTTTCTGTTCCATCCTCTGCTCCTATCCCTTCATTAAAATTCAGTATTTATATTACTTGTTTGGTATCTCGTTTTTTGCTGTTGTTGTTTTGTTGTTTTTGTTTTTTTTTTTTGTGATAAGGGATGAAACTGGCTGTTACTTGCTCCATTAATGGAGTGATGTGTTCCTCTGTCTATTCAAGGTCCTACCTGAACTCTTTCCCTTGCCTCTCATGTTTCCTGTTCCTTGTTGTGCCCTCAGCTTCTGTAAAGCCTTCCATGAAAACTGTACATTTGTACTTCTACTATTCCTTTATTCTGATCTTCAATAACATCTTCTTTTTCACTTATATTTTACTTCTGTAAAAGCCCTTGAAGAGTCCTTAATGCCTCCTTAACATGTTCTAAGACTTTGCTTCATCTCAGATTATCAGTGCTTGAGGATAGAAAACAATTTCCTTTGTGATTTGGAACTTTTGGGTGCTGCCATAATATAAACAACTGTGTGAATTTTACCCATCCCTAGATGGAACACTGCCAAGAAAATTCTGTTGCTCTTTCCAATCAAAATTTCTTTGATTTCACTGTGTCAAAGTTTCCAATTTCCTAGTCTGGATTTCAGTCTTCTCTACATTGCCAATTATCTTTTCCTGTACCCCGTCTCTGTGCGTGAGCGGATATTGGTCATTAAAACCTCATACAGCAGGGAGAGAACACAAATATGACAGAGGGAGAATGAACACAACAAAAGACTGATCTGAATTAAAAAAGGATATACAGATTTCTAGGACTCTTTCATGCAAACCTCAGGCTTTCTTGACATATTAGGTAAGAATTTGGAGGTAAACAGACATTTAAACTATATTTTTAAACATTGGTAAGCTCTACAGTTTAGTTGTACTAGACACTTCTGAGGAAAAGAGAATGTCTTGAATTCCCAACCTTTCTTATTCTTTCCCCTGAACAACTCATACTTGTAATCATGCTTCCAGTTCAGATCAGGTTTAAGGATTTAAAAATAAAAAGAAAACTGAAAAAACTGCACACTTTTGCTCTGTTGCACAGCTTAAAACTAAATTCAGATACAAAATCTTCATTTACAGCAGGCTGTGGTTGTTCAGTGTAAAAGACAGTTAACTTGAAAAGCCTCACTGAAAGATCACCTGGCCCTTCCTTACATATTTATGTGTGCATATATTATATAATTAAAAGGCATAAACAAGGACATGCTGTGTGTGTGAGTTTCTGGAATCTCTTGTTTTCCCTCTATAGTGCACAAACAAGTCATTTAGGCGAACAAAGTCTGAAAGTGAATCATAAACTTGTGTTGTTGTTGTTTTTCTAAGAGGACTTTCTCTGGCTGCAAAACAGAGTTACCCTGTGGAGGCCAAAGCACTGGCTTAGCCCCCAGAATTCAATACTATTGCAGAGCTAATTCTTGCAGAGAGGCTGACAAAATTATCTAGTAGCTCTGTGCCAAGGATAATGACATTACAGCTTGGAGTAGAGCAGAAAGCAACATTATACTCTGGTTTGAAGTGTGTAAGTAAACAACTTTGTTTATCACTCCATTAAGAAACTTGATGCTAGCAAACACCTACTCTCTACCTGGAAGCAATACCAATGAAACCTTGGGTAAACTGGTGGTTTGTCTCTAACACCAAGGAATGATTATGTTCCAAAAAATAATTTTTTTGTTAAAAAAAAAAAAGGAAAATTGTGTTCCATTAATTAGATTGACAGGGACCAAATCCTTGAGAACTTTGTACTTTTCAGAGACAGCTCTCGGACAACGTGAGCTGTGACACTCACCCTGTATGTGTACATCGATATTGGAGCCCTCAGCTGGGGCTGGGTGTGCAGCTCAGCCATGCTGTAAATGAGACCCAAGGAAAGCAAAGCCTGGCCTGTGAGTCAGACAGGCACTGCAGCATGCCCCACCTGGGAAGTCTAGACACAGCCCGTGTGCTAAGATGAAACTGCAGATAAAAGCAGCCCTGTAATTGGAGCTGTTTTCATTTGGACTCAAACTTTGATTTGATGTTTAAAATATATCCTTCAAATAAGACTTCTTTTATGAGTCTGTTGAGTCATAGAGACCTAAAATCAATTCACCTTTCTGCCACAGAATTTCTGTGTGGCCTTGGGCAAATCACTTAATCTCTCTGTCCTTATCTACAATTACCAAATGTTAAGCTGCCTTCTTGCTCAGCGTTTTCTTAAATGAGAATAAATAGGGAGTGGAAAAAAAAAGACAGCAGTTTAGAAAAGATACAGACGACAGGAAGATAAAGAAGGAAAGCAGAAGGACAAGATGGAGACGTGTGGGATATCGGAAGTGGACAAGGATGAAAACATTCGGTAGAAAGAAGCGAACATGAAGAAAGCCTCAAAGGTGGCTGGCTTATACAGAGCAGCTATGGTTCTGAAAGTCATTTGAGAATCAAAGTGGCAGATGGACTAGCTAACATCTGCTTGGAATAAGCTGCATGTGTGTGAGGAGGAATGTTGGAGAGGGGGAGGATGGCCCGCACTGCCTGAGAAAAACAACTGCCAAATGATCAAAGGGTGTCAATTTTCTCAGAGCACAATGACCCTTTGATCTGTGACTCTTCCCATAGGTAGGGACTTGGATGGAGGATTAAGGAGTTAAAAATGAATAAAGTGACAAAACAGCACAGGAGTGTCCTAAGGTGTCAATGTTTCAGACTAGCCTGAAATCTTCCATGTAAATTAATAGCAAAAAGAGGAATTTTGCCAAGGTAACCCAGATACAAATAAAGGTTGATACTGAATGTGCATAAATGTGGTGCCTAAATAACTTCTGACATTCAAAACTCTAATTTTGAAAATAAGTGTTACTAATTGTGCAAATTAAAAATCATGAGTCACTCTTGAAAAAAGTAATAGGGAGAATTAAAGAGCTGAACATTTAAACAAATGTATGCCTTATTTTTTGTATTTTCTTTTGTTTATGTAAATCATGAGAAGTAAAATGCTTCCAGTTTCACATTCTTTCAGTAATCATGATTTCTAGGAAGTCACTTATTTAAAATGAAAGCTGAGATCCTTGTGCATATAGGTCTCCATTCCAGCAGCTGCAACTTTGGAAAAATGTTATTTATTGTGAATCTTGCAATAGAATATCCTGAGAACTACTCTGCTTGGAAAACTGCACCCAAAATCCATCCCTTCCTTCTAAGACTAGATTCCTTACATATTGTAGAAACTGTGAAGAAACCATGTCCCTAAAAAAAAAGCAAAAGTTCTTACCATAAGGATTCCCAAGGTGAATTTTTATGGCCACAAAAAGCCCATAATAGTCAACAGGAGTGTTAGAAAGTACACTAGACTACTTGGTTATTCAAGAATCTCACTCAAATGATTCAAATATGGATCCTCACCAATATAGCACAAGAATAATTTTAGTCTTCCAAATGGTCTAAAAGTCAAAATACCAAGCTTTTTAATGAGATTTTGAGAACCTGGCAATATGTCCAGAGCACCATTGGTTGGACTGTAGCTGCATTGTACAAATTAAACTATAACAGCAATATTATGTGAACTGTTAAGAAAACTGTCTCTATTACCTTGTAAAGGCTTGAATTAGGGTGATAGAAACAATCCTGCAGTCAAAAAAAGCCACTGTCATCAGATACATTGTCTAGGTATGGGAAGCACTAAGCACTAATAAACACCCTTTCCTGGAATGTCACATTAAATTTTGTGAAGATGGTGGTAGCTATCCAGAAGCCAACTTCCATTTTCAGACAAGCAGTTCCTTGTCTCAAGCCTCATTGCGTTCCATTGCTGTTGACTGTGTGAACACTGGAGTTCTTGGCACACAGAATTATGCCAGTGACCGCGCCCTGAGATTGTCTCTGCCCCTTGAAAACATGAACTTTTAGAAGTCTTCTGCTGCGTGGCAATTCTCTGAACTCCTCTCACTGTGAAAAGGAACACTGGAGTTAGACCTCGTGAAAATGACATTGACTGATGAATTCTCAGGACTTCCCCAAATAAGATACTATCCATCCTTCCCTGGGGTCACAAAGCCTTTGGTGAATTCACAAAGAGCTCTTCTTTTGAGGGAATACATAGCAAGGTTAATAGAACTGCAAGCACAGCATTTGTTTTTTTCTCCTCAAACTCCCACAAAACTAAGGAAATGGCAAATGGAAGGACTTGAGAAAAGAATTAATGAATCATAGTCAAATTTAAATGGATTCAGGAAGTATTCCGTTATTTTAGTGCAGAATTTACCAATTTAACAGTTCTGTGGAATTTAGTTTCCTATTTATCTGAAGACAAACCAATACTCTGGAGAGGTAAGTCAAATTTTCAGTGCTTCTGTCTTATAATGCATCAAGCTTGACTTACAAATAGCCATACTACAAGACAGGAGCTCATTACCGTGTTCAGGAAGTCCTTAACCTAAAAAGTCCAGATATTGGCAATGGGATCATACAGATAAATTATTTTGAGATGTTGGTGAACACTGTTGAATCACCAGGTAAATTACCTCAATGTCCCAAACGACTGTATGCAGAGGCTAATGATTATCTGTAATAGCGTCAAAATATTTAAAGCTTCATTCTCTAAACTGGGATGTTATTCTAACATGAGTACTTAAATTATCAGAAGCTAAGTGTTGCTCCCACGTGTTTGTTACCAGAAGTAGTATATTTATTCCCTCTTACCTTAAAAAAATTGGATTCCTGATTACCAGTAAGCAATTTCTTATAGCATAAAATTCCAGAAAAGCTAACAATGTAAGGCCATGGTCATGTCTAACTAACAGCAGTGCATTAGAGTGAGAAAAATTCTACTGAAGTAAATGAAATTTGGCTTACTACACATTCTTCTTAATGTTCAATTTATTCTAGCATCGTTGTAGTAGTGGGAATGAGATATCCACTAAAACAAGGATGAAGAGGTTTTCAGGTTTCTCAAAAGACAATGAGAGTACAAGGGAAACATGGCAGAAAATTAAGAGAGGATCAACAGTTTAGGCGGGTGCTAGTATTATTACAGAAAAAAAGTACTGTGAGATCTAGTGCAGGTGGTGATTAGGTTCCTCTTGCCTGTTACTTTGGGCAAGAGCAAAGACATTTCAGACTATTATCTTTCTTTGTTATTGGTAATTTATCGTACACATGATTTTTTAATTGCAATAGCCTAGTGTGCTGGGTCTGCTTGGGGTGGACCTAGTTTTCCTCACAGCAGCCCATATGGTGGTGTGTTTGGGATTTGTGACTAAATCCCAAACATTTAACACACCAACATTTTAGCTGTTGCTGAGCAGTACTTGCATGGCATCAAAACTTGTCTTTTTCCCACTCTGCCCCCACAGGAAGCTGGGGATGTGCACAAACTGGGAAGAAAGGCAGCCAGGACAGCTGATCTGAATTAACTGAAGGGGTACTCCATGCTATAAAACCTTGTGCTCAGTCATAAAAAATTGCAGAGGGGAGAGTGGTTGGTATGGGATGTAGTCACTGCTCAGAGCTGGCTGAGCATTGATCTGCTCAGAGAAGACAGTGAGCAATTGCCTTTGCATCACTAATTTCTATCTCTCTTTCCTCCATTTATTTCTTCATCTCAGCCCACAAGTTTTCCTGCTTTTGTTTTTCCAGTTCTCTTCCTCATCTGACTGGGAAAAAGGAGGAGCAAACAAGCGGCTGTGTGGGGCTTTACTGCCAGCTGTGGTAAATACAACACTGAGTTTACCAAAGAAACTTGATCCTGCATGGAGAGAGCTCTCCTATTTAATTTCTGTGCTGGTTTTGCATTCTCAAACACGTGGTGTGCTGGATTTGTTGCAAACCCCATGCAGATATGAGAAGTCACTCTCCATAGTCACTCTCCATGGCAAGAAATCGCCATGTGAAGCCTGATCATACCATGCCTGTGTTGCATCATCAGTCACAGTGTGTGGGCTCGGGTGTTGCCTGATGCCTTAAGATGAGCAGAGGGTCAGGCCAACGCTTGTGCTAAAACTATGATACAACCTGAGCTGACTTGTCATCCCTTCCCTGATGGAAGCAATAGCTTTTTTTGACATAATGAACCTATTCATTTGCAACGGAAAGCACTGTGAAGGAAATGGTGTCACGTTTTCAAAAGCTGCTGGCTTTGACATGTGCATTGGGCCAGCTGAAATCATTGTGCTTAAGAGGAAACTGGGAATTGTGCTCACAGCTGACGGATGATGTTTCCATAACTACCATTATGGTAAGCTTTGGTCCTGTACTTCTGTCAGCGCCCATTTAATACAGATATGTTATTAAACTTATGCCTCTTTGTCAAACCACTACAAAATCCATAGAGGTGCTGAGCTAAAAAATTTTCTATTTCTTCATGTCTTCAGGTTGACAACGACCATAACTCTTACATGAACGATGCCGTTGAGAGGTACAGCCATGTGCTGCTGCTGAGGCATGTTCAGATGCTGTGGATACTGTGCGGGACATAACAGAAAAACAAGGGAAGAATGCAGATATCATGGGAGGGATGATAGAAATTAGGTATAAAAGAAAGACACTAAAAAATATCACTAGTGTTTCTATGGTATTCTCATGTGCATAGTAATGGAGCATGTCACCATTATTTCTTGTTTAAATATAGGAAAGAGAAAGGAAAATACAGAATGCCTTCTTGCTGTTCCTTAAACACAACTGGCAACAAAGGCACCCATTCCATTTCTGAGCTCAACACAAAAAGCCATATATCACATCAATCAATAAACCCCAATCCACTGTAACCTTCAAATAGATGAAAAATAACAGTAGCAGTAATCCTTGATACACTTGTTGTGAAGTATCATCCATTAGTCTTCATAAAGTGCACTGAGATCCTCAAATATAAATGTACAACATGGTATGTGTGAAAACATGTGTTTGAGCACAGCAGTAAAATGACCAATGCAGATGAAGTCCCACATTTCTACAAGTATTGGTCTGATTTTCATTTAATTTGTATTGATGCTAATCAAAATACTTACATGAAGTGACAGAAGTTACATTGTTGTGATACATGTAAAACTACAAATAAATGTGATACATTTTTAAATCTTTAAATTCATAACACCTACTTCAAGATGCTATAAATCTGTAGCTATTTCTTCTATAGGACACTTAGAAATCTAATATAGACATAGGTCTGATCCTTCCACAGAATTATACCAAGTGGCATAAGCTGAGGATCTGTCATGAAAGGAAATTGGGTACAGAATATAATGAGATTATTCACTGTGATAGGGCTAGAGACTGGGATGAGTTATCATGACTGTATTTCATTCTGCTGAGAAAAGACTTGATTTTAAGAAAAATAATCTGGTGGAGTAATTACAGCCTGCTTTCCTATACCCTATCCTCCAGCCTAATTAGAAAAAAAAAGAAAAAAAAAAAGAGGAAATATAACTACAGTGTTTCAGAAGAAAATTCAAGAGTTTAAAAAAAATTTTAGAAGGATTTTAGAAGGATACATAGAGATATTTTCCCAGCTGCTTTTTTAGTTGACAGTACTAAATCATTGTACAGTTAGCCCACTGAAAAACACACTTATTACTTTAAATTTAGGCTATTTGCTTCATTTATCCATCTCTTCTCCCCCATCTTTTTGTCTTCCTTCATTGTCCCATGCTAGACCTTCTCTTTAATATACAAATTTCTCTTGCCTGTTTGTTCTCCCTTCACATCTGCAGAGAAAGAAAAAAAATATCCTGAGCAGAGCATGAACAAGCTAGGGATATTCTGAATAGAGTGATCTGAGCTTGAATCTGGGATGTTTAAGCCTGCAAAAGGCTCCCATTGCTTAGAAAGCAGGAACATCGGTCGTTGGAAAGGAAGACGGGACTTCTGTTTGATCACACTGTGTATAACTCTCTTTCTCATGTTGTAAAAAAGGATTTAATGAACACTAACAATTGTCAAAGCCAATGAATTGAAAGTGAAGAGAAAGTTAACCTTGACCACCAAAGCACGCCCTGACTTGAGAATGAATACATCAGAAGACATCTTACAAAGAGAGCATCAAACTCAACACTCTGTTTTCAAGGTTGACTACCAAATACTTGGCAAAATGAAGTTATTTTATTGACTTGATATTCCTCTTTACAACAATTTGTACAGACCCGAGAAATAATTATTTCTGTGAGTAGAAAAAATGAATGGGTTGTAAGGACTCAGAATGAACCTGTGACAGTGATTTAATTAAAAGAAATCTAAATCCTAGTGTTTTGAAATATGAAAATATGTTGGTAGCATGTTTTATTTTCTTTCTTTTTTTCAGATGTGAGTTTCAACCTTACACGATTTTTTGCCCCACTATGGAAATGAAAAGAGTTCTATCTCAGCTTTTGGATTTAAATCAGTCTATAAGTAACTGATTAGTACTAGTGTTTGGATCATACTTCATGCTTGACTTTCACTACTTAGTTGTTGGGTTTCCACTTAAGATTGATAAAATAAATTCCACATAATTTGTTTTCTGTTTCATGGGCCAAAGCATTTGATTTTTTTTCCTACCTCTTTGTGATGTTAATTGTAAGAAGACATGAGTCCATGAGCAAATAACTAATAAACCTGCGAAAATACAACTCTATTGATAAAAGTGATATTTTCAGCTAATATACATAAAACTCTAGGAAAATATGTGTAGTCTTTGCTTTCAAAACACATTGAAACTTTGATCTCCAAGAGAGAAAGAAATTATGTGTAACTTCTGGCCCTACATGTTTATCTTTGAGCACTCCAATGGAATTAGCAGACAGAGTTTACATATCACACTAAACATCTAATGACATGCACACATGTATAATAACTAATTACCTCCCCTTTACTTTTTTTTCCCCCCTAGGGCAACCAAGATAATAATAGCAAATTTTTGGTATATTTTTTCAAGCTTAGTAGTGAGTTGGAAGGCCCCTGGCTATGTGAAAATTAGAGAAAAACATTAATTTATTTCTGTCAAATTAAGAGCATTTGAAAAGACCTAAGCATGACATTTAAGATCACCCTCACTGTATCTTTATTTTAATAAATGAGGGCATAGTTTTTCCCCCTCTCATGAAATTAATTTAAAAAGTTTATACTTGTGTCATATGTTTCCTGGGATGTGTCTGTGAAGGCTCATGATTCTCAACTGAATTCTTGCTGAAAAAGGGACAAGACCTTCCTTACTGGTGAAGACACAACAGCAATCACATCCTTCTTTATGGAAGGAAACAATTATCCCATTGCTCTCTGTTTCCAGAATGAAAAGAGAAATTGCTGGCTTGGAAGGCCTTTGGGAAGAAAAGCCAACATGGAAAAGTCAAGGGGTCTGTGGAAGTATTTCTGCTATCTTATTGTGATCTCTGTGGTGTCTTGTACAAACGCAGTGATTGGCACGCATAGAGATTAAAAAACCAAAACTATTCCTTCCTCTCTGCAGCCTGTTTCATCTTTTTGCATGCAAGTGGCAAGATGAGTCTAAAGATAAACAGGACTTTCACTAAGGCCTCAGCATTTTGCCTAATTTATAATTCTAAAGGCTTAATACAGGTGTCTCGTTCAAATGGTTTTGCTTGTCTCCCATGTGTTTTTTTTAAGGTCTATTCTAGTGTGTTCAGTAATTTCATATTCCTTAGAAATGAATTGTAGCTTTAAATTTTAATGGAGTCCTCCAAAAGAAAATGAATAGAAGATATTAATTTTGGCCATAATGCTTGTCTTGTTTCCTAGAAGTTGTAGCTGGTGGTGCCATTGTTTGTGAGTTGGGGGAAAAGGCTGTGTTCAGGGCAATGTGATCCTGACTGTACATGCTGTTGCTTTCTTTGAAAGAACAGGAATGATTTGAAACCATTCCTGTTCTTTTAAATTACAGGTCTACCAGCTGGGCACAGGGAACAACAATGCAGCTCTAAAACTACAAGTCCGTGCCTTTCCCCTTTGTGACATCTACATTTATGGAGAGAAAGGAATGAAACATAGAGGAAAAAATAGTTTCTTGTGTTAATAGCTTACCATCTGGGAGTATTGAAGAATCCTGTTCCATTTGAGAGAATGCTGATGTTGAGCATATGATTAATGAGCAAATAATTAATTCAATATGAGTATTGATATATGCAATAATTTGAGGACCATATAACATTTGTAAACAAAACTTAAAAAGTAAGGATCAATTCTGCCTTCCAGGGAATTGGGTAGCCAACTTCAGTGATTTCCAGGAGCATAAGCTTGTGCCCCACGTGTATTGTTTTTCAGCTCAGTTCAGCATGTTCAAACACATATTACAATAATCTGATTACAGGGCAATTCCTTCCAACCACCCAGTGTTACTTTAATTGCATAGCTCATATTTACGGTATGGGTACAGGCCCTTAATTTCCTTTAGATCTGTGACTTTCAGAGTGACAAGGCTATTGTTTTCATGTGCTGGTACATCTACCATGAAAGAAATGGCCCTTTGCATTTCTGGAAAAATGGCAATGCTTTGGCAGACCAACTATTTAAAAGAAAAAATGTAAGATGGCAGAAAAACTGCTGGTGCATATTCTTCATGTAGGAAAACGGATCTCCCTACTCTGATTTGGGGGGAACTGGCTTAATAAACAGCCTGAAACAGCAAAAGTTTGTCCACTGCTGTTCCTAGCAGATGAAAATAAGAAATGTACTGAAAATAAATGAAGCACTCAATCTCTAGAAATAACCTTTTGTATTCAAAGATAAAAGCTTAAGAAACTGGCTAGTTGCCAAACAACAAAACGAGAACTGCAGTTGAAAATTTATATACTCCTTTCAAGCTCTGTAGTCAGGGTCATACCATTAATTATAAATGACAGCATGAAGTTTAAAAACAAATGGTTTCAATCTCACCTTTAGGCAGAAATGAAGCAAATGTTTTATTCCCATGGAGTACTATGCTGGCATGATCCAGAAGGATTAGAACAATCTAAAACTGAAAGCAGGTGGCCTTTAAGGGCAGAGGTGGTTCTTGCCACTTTGGTAGCACCAGAAATATCCTTCAGGCTTGATGATACCCTACTGGCATAATAATTCCTGTTGTTATCAGCACTTTATTTAATGGTAAGCAGGATGGGTATTAATGCTTTTAAAAAAATTAAATACAGTACAGATTCTGACCGTGTCACTTCTCCACCCTATTTCCTTATGTAGCTATTTATATTTAAATTACAAATAAAAAACTAAATAAAAATATGTGACTTTTTGTGTTCTGTACCTTCTTTTTCTAAACCTGGCAGTCTGACAAGGTCCTAAACATAGGATGTAGCGCCATTTGAGGATGGAAGCTACAAGGCCTACGAAATTCCCATCTCAATCTGATCTGGCAGACAAGGCAGGAGGCTAGGCAGGACTACTTTGGATATCTTGGTTGCCATCAGATGCTTGTGTTTAGATCAACAAAGCAAATTCTAGAAGTCTATGCAAGTACCAAAGAAGTAAAAACTCAGGTGCACTGTGGGTATTCTATGAAAACAATGTAGATTTACTCATGCAAATATAATTCAAATTCTGTTCTCAAAATTGACAGCACAAAGAGATTTATGTCTTACAGAGATTCTTTAAAGTAAAAATTTTGAACAAATTGTCATGAATCAGTTGTTTTAGAGAAGTACATGGCTCTTGTTCACTTTAGGCCACTGCTTCCTCATATTACAAATTCTTCCAAAGATTTCAGCATTAGGAGTATATACATTCTGTACTTCTCACCCTCAGTCCTGTGAATTTTCTTCCAAAGTACATGGTCTATTAGAAATTAGGGGAAATTAGCTAAAAATGGGATGGAAATACTCTTTAGAAAGTTGCATAATTGTTCTCGCGGCTAATTTCTGCAACAAGCTTGTTTATTTATTTATTTATTTATTTAACTTAATATCCCTAAACAATCAACAATCATTAGTTAGCTCTCTGCATTCTCAACTTTGTCACCAGCTAATAGTATCTCCATTCACCATTAAGAGACTAATTCTCCACGTGGAAACTTGCAGCCCACTCTACTGACCGAGGGCCTTTTTTAGGTGAGCATGTGCAGCATTATCAGAAAGGCTCTGAAGTTTACATGTCCTCAGGGAATTTTTGATGGCTTTCCACGTCTAGTGTTTTTCCCTGTGTGAAAGGAAATGCAAGGGCTTAATTTCTGCTTTCCACAGAGTGTGGAATAAAAGGTTTATTCCCTGTTGTTCTGTATGACCAGACAGGTAGACTTACTAATGTGAATACTGGATGCAGAAAAAAACTTCCTAATAATAGGATGGGGGACTTTCTAGGAATCCAGTGAGAACAAAATTATTTGCTATGTGTGGCTAAAGACATGAACATAATTGCTACAATAATTCTTTCTTTTTTTTTTTTTTTAATCTGGGAATCCCTCCTTACCATCTATAACTGTAGGTGAAAAACTTTGTACTGAGGATGCTTCTCTAGGAAAGAATTGCTCCCATCTGCAGTCTAGGCAGAGGTGGCATGAGACTGAAATGTACCTTTGAGAAATTTAGAAGTAGATGGTAGACATTAGTCTTGAGAGAGCTGAATAACACCATTTTCAAATGACTACTGTTTGTTTTCTACACAACAGCTGTGAGAATAAGGGAAGGAAAGTATGCCAAAAATCTGCAAGCAAGGGAATAGAAGCTATCAAGACATCCTGAACACTGTTTTTGCTGCCAGGACTCAGCATGAAGAATGTATTTTACACCTGTTTTGAGGAAGAGTGAGAATTTTGTTTTTTGCTGTGCTCTGAAGATATTTTTGGCTGTAAAAGAGGTATAGGTCTATAGTAGGCATTTTACCTGTGTGCTCTCACAAATTCTGAATGTTGTGGATCTTTAGATTGAAAGGCACAGATTATTTCAGCCACTGGGGTTGCAGGAGTGAAGGGTTTGCCATCAGGTAGGTATCTGCTCTGTATGGTTTGTGGATAATACAGCAGGACTTTAGCTGATAGGCAAAAATAAAAGTGCCTTGTAATTTCACAAAACATGACTTTATTGTCCTTATGGTGCAATTGGTACAAGCAGTGCCAAAGCTGCAAACACTGAGAACATTTAGAACATTTAGAACAGTGAGAACTGCAAACAATAAGAGTTTAAATTAAAGGATGAGGGAGATTTAACTCAATAACTCGAAGCCAAGAAATGGTACAAAGCTGCAGTGAACAAATATATTTCCCCGTTAGGCTACTTGAACACCAGGATGGTAAAACATTGTCAGCAATGAGGTCTGCTGGGTACCAAGGGCTTCTTGGAAACTGTTTTGCTCTAGCCGGGCGATTTCCCTACTGTGTATGTAAAATATTACTGGAGGAAGCAGGAAAGGAATGAAAAATACAAGACACAATTCACGCTCTATTTTTTTCTTCATGGTAGTTCATTTTCATATTTCTTTTTATTTGTTCTCTCTTCTAACAAAAACCTCTTTCTCTTAATCCTTGGGGAAAGAAGATTTTACCTGAGTCGTCCAGTCATGTTTTGCACAAGTCTTTAGAAAGTCGACAAAATTTTCCTGTTTTCTTAATTTTTTCTTTTTTTTTTTTTTTTTTTTTTTTTAATTCTCACATTTGTAGGCTCATAGACTCATAGAAAGGTTAGAAGGGATCTTAAAGATCACCCAGTTCCAATTCCTCATGTGCAGGGACACCTTCCAGCAGACCAGGTTGCTTAATTCCCTGTCCAACGTGGCCTTGATATGCAAAACCTATTTTATAGGTATTAGACTAAGACTGACCCTGTTGTTTGAATGGACTGAAAATCACAAATATAGAACTTGTTACAAGGAAAATCAATAGAAATTTATTTTTATCTGTATTGCTTTCGTGTTAACAAACATAATATCTTTATTTGAGGGTTCAGGAGTGTTTTCATATTTTCTCAATCCTGAAATACCCTGAAGATGACAGGGTCTTACCCAACCAGACATGCATCTTGTATTCCTTATGTATCCACATTGCAATCTGAATTAGCTATGAGAATATCAGTGTTACTAGTGGTTTACTGCTGTGCCTAATTTCTTTCAGTGGGGTCTGAGGCCTGTGACTACATATCTGTAAATAGTGTCTTCCTTGAAGAGCTGGAGCTGTAAAGGGAGTTCTGATGAATCCAGGCAAGAGACTTCCTCAAAAAGTCCTGATGTTGGGGAGTAACCTCTGTGACAAAGCTAATGCCTAAGAGCAATCCACCAAGGTGTGTGCTATTGCTGCTTGCTAAAATAATCCGGAAAAATGCAGGCACCTTTGGGGAATCAGAGGGGAGACAGCAGTAGCTCTCTTTGCAATACTGGAGTACTATCAGAGAACTTTTTATGCCTTGTTTCCTTCTGTGCCAATTATTCTCAGCCCAGGGTTTATGGAGTCAATAATGTTGGTTTGCATTTAGGCTGTGTGTCTCTATGTGCATGTGTGTACATCTATATTTGTATGTGTGTGTAATTGCAGTGTTTGTGCCTTGCAAATTACACTGGGAACTATGGTGCCTAACTTCTACCTTGAATATTCCTGCAATACACTTGGGGAATGTGAAAATCATATTGACACAGGTTTCACTGAAAATAAAAGGAGCCTAACTAAAATTTGTGGTTATCCTAAACAGAGTGGCTAAGATTTTACTATAATATGCACCAGTGAGATTTCTACTGGAAAGAAAATGCTGTTCTAAGATCCATCCTGGTACAAAGCTCATTCCAAATTAGCTCCCTTGGTGAACAAACCAGTGTGCATTTTGTACATGCTGCAGAGCAATACACTCTCAACTTCCAAATTTCCTCCCGTGATAAGGATTTTGAAAGTTCTGCAATGTGAGGTGAAAAAATGGGATGGGTCCAGGAGAGGAAGGACCCTTGGAGGGTGGAGAAAGAAGTGTGAGGAGCTGAATGGCAGGACTGAGAACTCAGAAATGCACACATTTTTCAATCATGCAGAAATTCTCCAAATAGGCAGCTATGATCATTATGCAGAGTGTGATTTAATCTTGAAAAAGCAGAGTGACTCTCAGAGGAATCCACAAGAAAGAAAAACTATTAAACCCACACATATAGGAGAAAACCCATGTATGTCCCTTCTTGTATCAAATAGCAACGTGCAAGTCCAAACAGTTGAACAAATAAAGTGTTAGAGTAGATTTCCATAAGGGACAATGAATATGCTGGAAACTATTTGGGAAAATGTCTTAATGAAGCAGGAAACCTGTGGAAGAATGAGAAAAATAGGATTAAACCAAAGAATCAAAGGGAAATCTAACAGGGACTGTGCCTGTACTGAGAAACCGCGAATGAGCCCCAGCTCTGAGGTCACTTTGGCTGCATCCCAAATTCATGCCAGAGTAAGATCTGAGTGCATATCAGTCCTCCCCAGCGTTCTGGCTTCCATGTGAGGGAAGCCCTTGTAGGAGGGCAGTCAAGGATACACAAAGCAGTCAGAAGGAAAAGGGGAGCAGACGTGTGGGACTCACTGCCCTGTAGCCTTGACCTGACTAAATGGCATTTGAGATAAATGCTGCTAAATCTCCACAAATGGATTCACTCTGTGGAAAACTCAATGTCTTTGACAGCTGGAGCTGTTAACAGAGCTATTAATAGCCAGATATCAATAAAGGGCTGATATGCTGCTGGCGGTCATGATTAAAACATTTCCATTGTATACTAGTTACATTTATTAGAGATATGTGATTTTTATGTACTGATTAGGCTTGTAAATTTAACCACCCAATAATGGTCTTGACAAATAAGATGAAATAAATATTAATGCCTAATAGTTTTGAGATAATTCTTAAATTATGACTGGGCAGGCTAATATACTTAAAAATTGGCCAAAGTTATGTCAGCATAGAACATAAGATATGCAATCCCACAGAAATATACCAGCTTAATGAACAGAATTTTTGTGTTCTAACAACTCTTGCATTCACTTCTATCAGGTTTTGGTCCCAAACATTTTTTTTCTTTCAAAATAATTGTGCAAATTTGGTCTGTACAGAAATATTTGGCCTGATTCTTCAGTACATCATGGTTTTGGTGCTGGATGGTATCTGTCGAATTACTTGTGACACATTCCTGCTCTAATTAACAATTCACATAGTAAACTCAGTGGAGTACATCTGACTCCTGCACAAAGAAAAGCATTCAGCTGCCTGATTCTGGGACTGTAGCATTAAGCTTTATTCTGTTAAAGATCAGTGTACCAGTTTTTAAATAAGTGATTTAAGAATAATGATTTCATGCTTCAGCAAAGTTACCCAATAGGGAGGCATGGTTCGTACTTGCTGGTAAAAACTAATGGTATGTTGAGTTTCTGTTCTACATATTGCAAAAAATGCAGTTCCGATAGAGATGTTTATTATTTAAATTCCTATTTTGAATAAAATCAGTGAAAACTGTATTTTTGTACACAGATCTTTTGTGCAGCAGAAATTTCTTTACAGCAGAAAGAACACCATGATGCAAAATACACTGCAGTCACTGGCAACTAAGATTAACAGCTCAGGTGTCAATTGCACTGCTGACACATTTTCACTTGGAGCTTGGCTGAGTGCCCTGGCTCATTTCACAAAACCCTCTTCAACAGTAACATTCAGATTGTAACAGCTTTCACCTTCCATCCATCTGGTTGAGATGATTAATAAGCACCAGGATGGTAAAAGCCTCCAAAACTTTAATAAAAAACACTTTTGATCCTCTAAACTGTTTGGTCCACTAAGGGCCTCCTGCCAGGTGAATGAGGACATACCTGGTGACCACAGTCCACTGACCATGTTACCAAAAGGGATGTATTTTCACACATGATCATTTTGCCATCCAACCACTGCATTTCTGTTGCAAGTAAGCCTGTTCTCAGACACACCAGATGGGAACAATGTTGGAGAACACTCAAAAGGAGCTCTGCATTGAATAAAATGTGGAAATGCTTCCATGGGGATGCTCCAGGCAGCCCTTCTGAGAATATCGTGCAGCTGTGAAAGCTGCTGGCAGATTAAGATACTGGGTGTTGAAACTCATGACAAAAAATAAAATTCTCAGGCTGAGGCACGGCACGCTGCATTTGGCAAATCTTGAACACTTGTAGTTTAGTCATTCAGCTTCTCTCTCCCACCTCCTCCCTGTGAATATTCATGTGTAGTCTTAGGCTTGCTTACTGCCTTTTCACGTTCTTCGTGGTGGGTGCTGTGACTCACGTTGCTTGCCTCAGACTCCTTTCTCCTTGTTCCCCCACAGCTCCTCACATCCCTCCCACGCTCCGAAGACACCTCCCTCCATTCATTTCCTACAGACTCTGCCAGGAGCTGCTAGGCTTTTTCTTCTGCAGCAAACACAACACCCCACAGAAACATCAAAACTTGCTGTCCTTATTCTCTGCTGAGCCATCTGCAATGGGGAGCTCCTCCCCTACTCATCTTAGTCATCCTCTGCTACGACACAGCCATCTCTGACCTCACTTCTGTCTCCGTAACAACACCTACGACACCTACACGCGGAGCTGACGCAGCGCTCTGACTCTCCTTCCTTCCTGTGACACAACCATCCTGCGCTTCATCCCTGCTGAGCTCATTTTTGTCAGTCAGTGCTGCTGTTGCTGCCCATCCAGAGAAGAATGCCCTTTTTCTCAAGGAGGGATGTTTTTCCATATTTATGATCTCCATATTTATGGAAGGTTTTTTACCAGCTGGGATTATGACTGGTGCTCAGAGTGAGGCTGAGCTCCTGACAATGAGCAGAATGCAGAATCATTGTTGAAGCTTCTGCCACCAGGTCCTTTTCAGACAGTATTGATATGTGCCAGTACCAATCTGTCATGGATCAGACGATTATAAAATGGCCCTAAACATGTGCTCTGAACTGAAGTTAAGTATAGGAGAGCACAGGTTAAGAAAAACCCAAATGTTACCTTAAAAAAAAAAAAAAAGAAAGGAACATGGTTATGAAAACAGTCATTCAGTCAGTGAGAGCTTTCTGGAATATATTAAAGGATGAGCTCTGTGGATCAAAAGCAACTCGAAGAAAACCTAGGTATTCCAATGTCAGTGAGGTCAGAAATCAGCACCAGTCATTGTCTTAAAGGAAAATGATCAAGGCTCATACGAAAACATAAGTGGTTAAAATTTGAGACTTTAAGAAAATGATGAAAAGATGAAGCAATACAGTGGATTTAGCACAAATTTTAGAAGCTATCGCATTTTGAAAATCTTTTTTAAATAGACTGGGTTTTTTCTTATACTGATTTCAAGAACTTCAGATGCCTTTAATTTTGTTAATAGTTTGCGTAGGGAACAGGTTCAATAGCTCAGCACTGGAGTGGTCTTCTGCTTCCTTTGCATTTTATTACACTAGGTAAAAGTGTTCTTGTGATCAAATTAAAAAAAAATCCATTCTTTTCAGAATTTTCAACTGCAAAGAGTCAAATTTCTGTGAGGTCCAGTTTATTGTACCAGTCCAAAACAGCCCAGTTGGTAAAATGGTAAACTTCCACCCTGGACTTTTACTCTGAGCTTATATGTGCATGTAGAAAATTGCGTTTATTCTATGAATCAATACATGATAATTTTGAAGAGAGTAATGCCATAAATTTTTTTATGTGTGACTTCTTGAAGAAATTTAATTTGGGTTTATTCCAAGCTCTACTGTACAGTGCTTCTTCCTGGCAATGGACTACTAAAAGCATACATATTCCATAACTCCTACGCTTCATGCTATAAAAAGCTACAGAACAGCATCCATGTGATGCTGTCCATAGGGATACTAGAAGAGCTTGTTAAAATCCTGCTTTTATTTCGAGGTGTCCAGTAGAAATGTTTCCTTTTCTACATTTAGGTATAATTTCAGTTGACCCCACACTAACAAAAAATGTATCTCTTGTTCACAAGAAAAGACAAAAAGCCAGTTGAAAAATATTTTTTCTGACAGAGTCAGTAGACTTATATAGTTTATCTCATCTGAGACAGGTGCCTCTCTCTGCTGCATGATATAGAACTATGCTCTGAATCAGGGGCCTCTGCCAGTGGTTACACATGGCGGTCTGGGCATTTCAGAGTAGAAATAATATTTTTTGGAAAAGTGCTTTGAACAGGTAACAGCTCAAAGTGACCACTGTACTTCAGTCAGCAGCTAAAAACCATGTTAAAGAGAAAGGTATGGGTAATACACAAACACTTTAGCTATCAGGATCTATATAGGATTAGATAAAGCAGGATTCAGAAAAATCATCACATGAACAAGATTGCTGAAGCAGTCTAATCACTGGAGAAAAGTTGACAAAACTACTAACATCTGTAAGGGTTGCTAAAGGAGCTACTGCAGTCCTCTAAGTTCATTTACAGTAAAAAACCAATTACTTAACTACGTATTCCCCTAAAATGTTGGCAGTCTTCCATGTTTCAGGTAAATGTGTGCTTTAATATAAGTGTGTGGCAAAGTCTACAAACACCAAAACACCTTATATTCTTAAGTAGTAGTATTTTTTTCTCCCCACAAACTTCATTTTAAACACCTAGTAAAATATTTGGCTGTGAAGAAAAGTTTAAGCAGTGCCTCTCCCATGGATTGTACAGAGCCAGTCAAGGCAAAATGCTCTTACATCATCACATTTTGTGGTTTTCCTTTATAAACTGACACAGTTGCGGGTGTGTGTGATGACTATTTGAGCTGTGAGTCCATCCAGTGTTTAGGAGTGGTTAATACTGTTGAATTGCCAGTAAGCTATTTTATGCATATATCTGAATGCCATTCATTAGAAGATGACCAGCATCAAATATGAATAGTGTTTTCACACAGAAAATTGTTAGTTTATTCCCACTGAGCAGAACAAAACTCCTCTATGTATTTCCTGCCACTGCCATCCTACAGGCTCAGTTAATGCAATTGGGTCAGTAAAGGAGACTTTCTGTACCAACTAGTCTGTGCTTTCAAAACAAAATTAGTCACTCCAGCTTGTCCCACAGATGGAAGCATCATCATGGGTCCATAAAAATTCTTGTAAAAGCAATAGCTTTTGAGGCTAGGAAAAGAATTTCAGAGAAAGACATAATAAAGTTTAATTTACTAAATTTAATACATTTAATACATTTACTAAATTTAGTAAACTTTTATGTTTTGGATTAAAGGAAGTGTTGGCTAAGCCCTGAAGAGCATATCAGGGAGAATTTGTGGAGCTAAGGGCAGCCTATGCTTATCAGAAGACCACATCCATCAAGTTCTTTTCAAAACTCAAGCTTAAGTCTCTTCTCTTCTCTTCTCTTCTCTTCTCTTCTCTTCTCTTCTCTTCTCTTCTCTTCTCTTCTCTTCTCTTCTCTTCTCTTCTCTTCTCTTCTCTTCTCTTCTCTTCTCTCTGAGTACTGGCAGGACAAGTGAGTACCTCAATAAATGTACAATCAGGCACAATAGGCGAGAGAAATTATCTTCCAGTGCCACATAGGGAGAAGGTGGAAGGCATCACTGGCCCTGGTGGTGGGGTTGGAGCTGAATGATCTTTATGGCCCCTTCCAACCCCTGCCATTCTATGGTTCTATGATATTATGATTTCTGTGACTCCATGGTTCTATAATTTCATGAAGGTCTGATGTGTGCACGCATGTCTGTTCCCAGATATCTGCTGAGTCTGTGACCCAAACTGACACCCCCAGGTCCAGCCTGGGTTCCTAATGTTTTGACAGAGGTTTTAAATTCCAGTCAGTCTTACTTCAGAAGCCTAAGCCTCTGCTTGTCATTGAAAAATAGAGTAAATTAACTTGCTGAAAGCTCAGTGGTATGGCAAGAAGATGGATATAGGTACAAAAACTAGTTTATTGCAGCTATCTGAGATAGTGTTTCCATCACTGCAGCGTAGCTGTTTAGGGGTCTCACCTTGTATTCAAATTAGTAAAGAGTGAAAAAGGAAGAGATATTTGCATGTATGTGTGTAAGAGACTGTTGAAATAGGCCACTATTTGTCTGATACATTTGTATCAAAGAAAGGCTGAAATTCTCAGACATGTTTTTTTTTTTTTAATTTTCCGAGAGCTTACCATGAAATCAAAATGTTTTTTTAATTCAGCTTTTGACAGATTAGCAAGTGGTTTTTTAGCCTCCTGGCATATGCTTAGGTCAGCAGTTGTAAGCAACATTTAAGAACATTGATCGAGTTTTATCTGTTCTTTAGATTCCATTTATATTACTTTTGGGCTTTAAAGTATTTCTGTATGTATCAATTACAGGAAAAGCAGAGTCTCTGTGCTTCTCTCTGGACATCACATGGCCATGTGAAAGAAATGATAACATTCTCCACTCCTAGAATTAACTAGAAATGGTCTGAGTCACACATTTGGCATAAGCAAAAATGTTTCCAAATTAGGAAATATTCAAACTCTGAATTTTTGTTTCAGCTTATTATAAATCTGTGAGCTGGCTGTGAATGTCAGAAGCAAATCCAGATTTTACCAAGCTCTGAGAATGTTCAACCCTGGGATAGGGGGATCATCTTCAGGTCCACATCTAGATTTACTTAATATCTGATCTGATTTCCTAAGGACCAGGAATTTAACTGATCACAATACCTCTTAGTACCTGCCTAATAAATACTGAATGAAATGGCCAATTGCAATCAGTCTGGAAAGAGTGGTAGGCACCTCAGAAATGCAATGTAATGCAATGCCTACCAGCATTGTGAGTGATGGATGATCCAACACTCTTGGCATTAAATGGTTAATCTCCCTTGCTTAAAGTGTCAGGAGACCTAGGAGCCTAGCTACATACATTAAGCAATTTAGGGCATTCAGGGGCCTAGAGAATCTTTCTATCAAAACCCTACATGATTGGAAGTGTGGGTGCAACTAGAATGAGGTGGCAGCATAAGAGGAGCTGATAGTAAGCTTTAAACTGAAGTTGCTCTTAAATAGAAATCTAATGAAATTCAGTGAATATAGTTCAAATTTTTGTAGCTAAGAATTAGAAAAATAAAGAAACCAACAAGCAAAGTACACATGTACATTAAGAGTTGAATAAAAGAGACACAGGTATGAGTTTATAACATACTAGATTCTCAGAAAGTTGTAAGGCTGTACAAGAAGTCAGAAATGTTATGAGATCATAATTTCTGCCTCTGAACACCCTGTACCCTTGTAAGTATTGCAACTCATATGTTCCATGTACAAGTAGACTTTCTACACTTACACAATTATCATTACAATTATTACACTTGATAGCATAGTTACTTGTTCCAGTAAAACAGAACCCACAGAAATATTACTCTTGGAGAAATATAAGACAACTGGGAAAGGAGAAAATCCTATCAGTAGTAATATTTGTGAAAAAAGCTCCAGCAAGGTAAGGGCAAACAAGGGATTCTTGATGGAAAAGGTCTTATCAAAATTATAAATTATCATATTCTGAAACAATGTAGGATGTAGGAACAATGAAACAATGTAGGAACACTTTAGCATAATTTTTTGTGAATTTACCAAAGCTCTATTGTAATTTTCAAGGTTTATAGTACACATGCCTAACTTGTTCCTTGCAAACTGTTGATCCCTGCCTGAAAAGTAAAATGAGCCTAGCACAGAGTTTCTAGCCATTATTTCTCGGAGGTTCCTTATCCATATTCCTATTTTGTGTCTAGGTATGTTCCCAAGAAAGCACAAATTTATTTCATATATGATAATGATGATAACTCAATCTTCAGTAATACTGGCCCTGGAATGTTATTTTGGGAGAAATTACCTACCTGGCAAGAACAAATTCCTTATATGCTCAAAATCTTCCCAGTAGCTCTTGATTCCTTGGTGGATTTCTATTTTAATCCTGCACCAGCAGCAATATTATGTTTCTAGAATTTTGTCCCCTGGGCCTCTCAGTATTTGGTGAATTGAATAGTTGAATAAGGAGCCTCTATTACAGGCAATGAGCAACAGCACAAGGGTTTTGCAAAACATAGCAGAACCATTTCCATTCATAAATTACCCAAGACTTTAGTTGGAACCTTCTAAAGCCTAGAAAGTATCAACTCTGCTTTTTTCCCCCTCCACTTTCTAAGGAGGCATAGGAGTGGCATTAAAAGCAGTTACATCACACAAGTGTGTTTCTAACAGAGAATACTTACTGGCTGATGGAAAAGCCTTCCAGCAAGCAAACATTATGGGTGGACTAATACACCTCAGATACAAACTATAGGATTCCCTTTCCAAAACACAGGTACATAGTGCCATTTTTGACATTTGAGGGTATCCAAGACAGTTGCACAGAGCTAGATGACAGAGGCTATGGTCAAGATCCATGTTTCATCAGAGGCACTAGCTATGGGCAATTAAGCCTCAGTCTACATGTTCTTTTAGTATTGTTGGAAGACTCTGGATTGCATGTAGATAACCATGAATTGGTAAAGGTGTATTGACAAACACACACACACCAAAATCTAAATTAAAGATATAATATATAGAAATATATAAATGCTAATTTAATGTCTCTGATAAAACCTTTCACAATCAAACTTTCAGATCTCCAAGTCATTAAATTGGGCTAGAGAATACCAGGTCAATTTATCAGCCATCTTATCAGAAAATTCTACCATACGATTTTAAACTAGGAGCAGCTTGGGCTTCTCAAATATATTTAACCTGAAAGATAGTGAGCTAGATCTGGAGCTGTTCAACCAGACTGAAGCAGTGAGCAGTGAACTCAGTTTTACAAAAGTTGGTGTCCTCCAGATATCTGCATCTCCATCCAATTTTACAGTGTTCTGAGCATTGCCTAGAGAAGTCTTCTGCTCATGGTGGCATGGGAACACACAATCAGATTCTCCAGACCCATTAATTCCAACTCTGTGTAACTCATTTAAGAGACAATATTTTAAGTGATTAGGTGATTTTGCAAATGCAAACCTTCAAAATTTTCAACACTTTATTTAAATAAGTAATAAATGACTTTTGATTTTTACTACAACAGTGGCTCTTGACTGGTAGATGTTGTAGAGGGCTAAGCCATAGAGTCCTATTAAATGTAGTTTCAAAACTGAAAGTGTCTAATTATACTTTCCAATTGGTTAGTGTTTTATGAGAATTTATCAAGATTAATTATCATGATTGCAAACAATTTGCCTATGAATAATGTGAATGTAAAGTGACTTCTTGAAATTCACACTATTTATTAAATACAGCGGGTCAGTGCCAGTTTTTGTTTGTATATTTGGAGCATTCATCAGTCACGTTACTGACATGTAGTCAGTCCTCTGAAACACAACACAGCAAGTTCAGTTAAATTCAGACTGACAGCATGAAAGGAAAGTTGGCAGAACACAGGGTCCCGTTGCTAAGCAATGCTTGGCAATACAACACACGCACATTATGGTGCTTGTGATGACACCATGAGGAGAGATGTTTTCCATTTAATGAAAATCCATCATTTCAGGGGAGATGGGGTGAAGCAGAAGCAAACAGGATGAATGGATGGGAGATGTGTCTGCAGGGAGCCAAATTTTGCTATTAGTTACATTAGAGTGAATGCACCATCTTCATCAATGGTGCTCTGGATTAACTGTAGAATGACTGCAAAAATTTCTAGGCATTATACTGAAAATGTTTGTAAGGTATCCTTAAAAAACAAACCGCATCTTTCACAGTGCTTCCAGCATACTTCTTTGTCACTTCAAGTCAGTGTGAAAATTACAGATAATTCCACCTGGCTGTGGACTTCTCAGCCAGAGTCATGTTCCTTCAGGTTACTGCAGCCCTTGGCATGCCCAGTCCTTGAGCTCAGTCCAGAATGGTGACTCTGCACTTGGGCCTGAGGGGGAACTGCCCACAGAGTTCACAGAGTCCTGGGACTGATGAGGTGGGGCAGGAGGAAGCGGAGGGGAACCTTTTTACCCACTGAGGAGTTCCCAGCACAGCTTGAGTCTGACAGGTGGCTGTGCTGTCCTCCCTCCACCTTCCTTTTCCTCTCTGTCCTTAGCTAGGCATCCTCCCTGTGCTTCCAGGTCCAGCCCTGCCACCATACATCCTGCTATAACCCTGAACAACTGTTCAGCATTTTGAGATTCTGCCTGCTTCCCCTCTCTTCTCTATCCTACTAGTCTAGTTGGATATTTTCCTTCAGGGTGTTTTGTAATGCGTCATTTTCACTGTGAGCTTAATAACTATTTCACATTTCATAACAGGAAAAAACAAATTGACTTCAGCTCTGCAATTTTAAAAGTTAACTCAAGTTTAAAGTAATATTTCATGCTTAGTCACATACAAATGAAACAGTGAATTCTCAACTGGTATTAAGTCAATGACAAAAATTATGTTGACTCTATGTCTATTGCTAAAAAATGGAAATCAAGGTTTCTTAATAGTTCTGGAGTCTCATATGTCTTCTTGGTATATCCTGGCAAAAATGCCAACTGCATTATCCTCGTTGTTCCTTTTGCCATTGTTTTCACTGGGGGCAAAGCCAGACTTAGGAGCAGAAAGGGGCCTGTGATCTGAACAGCACAAGGCTGCTTAAGAGCTGACGAGTCTGAATTTTCATCTACATCTTCCACAAAATGATCAGGGAGAATATTTAGGAAGAAAAGATCAGCCACCATCAATTCTGTGTTTCCAAATGGTAGATGGCATCTCTATTTTCACACCTTTACTTTAAATATGTTCAAAGCAGTATGAAGGTTTCAAAACTGGCTGTTGTTCTGTGTTCTATCAGATGAAGGAGGAGCCACTTTTAAAGTTCACTCAGTTTGCTCTTGTACCTGCTGTAAACTGTGGTACGAATCAAGCAAGTGTTGAAGAGTGCAACTTAAGCTCAAAAGAAAACTGATGAAGCCTAGGAATGCATGAGAATTCCTGCTTTGCTAGATCGGATCAGCATGGCTAGATCTGATCACAGGATAGAGCTAGATGTCTATATTTTAAAATACTCCAAAATCTATATTTCTGTAAAAGTCACATCACCAATTGCAGGGGAAGTTGGATGGTATTAGAGAGATGGGATTTCAGGCAGTATTATTTGTTATTTTCACTTCACAACTTGTTTTACAGATATTTTCCAAGCAATCTATTACCTCTCTCTCTGTACTACAGCATATCTATTGAGATAGAACGTCCTTTCTGATACAGTATTCAAATATGTTTTTAACAAGCAGTTGTTTCAATGGGAAAGCAGAGACTTGCAGGCTGTGGGTTGGCCATGCAGGCTGTTAAATTGTGTGTGGAGTGAGTCTGTTCTCACAGGAGCAAGGACAGCTGTGCAAAGATGCACCATCATCACTGTCCTGTGCCCTGCACCCCTCTCTGAAATTCACTCCCTTTCAATTCCCTTTCTCTTTCTTACCTGCAACAGGTTATGAAGTGAGTTTGGGAGCTTAAAGGTGCTCCTGCTGTGTTATTAGAGAGATAATAAAAGCAAAGGAGAATCATGGTGGAAGAATTCCTAGTGAAAAAAAACCCATTTTTAACACTTGAGAATGGCCATGTGGCTTTATGTTAAATAATTTGAAGAGCAGCTAAATCTGAAATCTGACTTTTAATATGAGATTTGTTATGATATTTTATCATTAAGTCATAGCAGCGATTTTCAAACCAAGCTAAGAAAGCACTTTACTTTCTGCATGGTACTGCATTTGAACTGGTTGTGTAACAACATTTTCTCCCTACCTTTCTGATGAAGGGCATATCTTAGAAATACAACTTCTATGCAATGTGATGCTTAAATACATCAGCAATGATTTTTTCCTGATATCTTGACAGCTAAGCAAAGAATATGGTGAAATCAAACTGATATTCCTGAAATTTTTATACTTCTTTAGCTTGTATAAAATATAGATATTTGATTTATTTATTTTATAATTAATCACTTGTGATTACTTGATTAATGAATTGTGATTACTGTCTTGAAAGAACATCTTCTAGAAATAAGACAGAGGTGCTGTGTTCATACATTTTACAGTAGCATCTCACCAGACAGAAAGTCACAGTTCAAGGGTAGCAAGTTCCAATCTGAATGATCAAATACAGCTGTAGGGTTCTGTTTTCCTTTCAGAGGCAAATGTGCTATTTCTTCACTTCCAATCACTCTTCTCTTATCTCTTTCAGTCTACTAACACCTTTTTGTGTATTTTCTTTCACTAGACTCCTTTTTTGTGTCTTTTATCACATACTCTGCTGTTACCTTCTATTCATTCTTTTAAAACTTGATGCACCCAGGAGTCATCAATTAGCATATCATAGTTAAACTGAAAAAGTAAAAAAAACCAGACAAGAACAAGAGTCAATTGTGAATAAAAGCTGAAAAAACTTTGTAAATTATTTGCTTGTATTAATTGTGAGCAAACTGAGGGATATTTTCTATCTTGGATAGTGTTTTCAACATTGTTAGTGATGATGCAATGAGTAACTGCTGTTTTACAGCAGGAAATGTGTTTTTTTTTATTTTTGTTTCCTTTTTGGGTTTTGTTCTTGTTTGTTTGTTTTTGGTTTTTGTTTGGAGTTTGTTTGTTTGTTTGGTTGGCTGGTTTTCTTTTGAGAATACTATTTCCAAAACTTAAACTGAAAGTAAAGTACTAGTTCCTTAGAAGTCCTTCTGGAGGGAACCAGATCTGGAGGTACTTAGTTTAGCTGAACTGGTGAAACTGCCTAAGGGAAGCGCCAAAGTTCACAATGCTGGTAGCAGAGATAGAAAGGCGTTCTTATTTAACTGATTAATTAAACCAAAAGTCAAAGGTGGAAGCTAGTGAAAGATATCTTCCCAAAGTTAGATGCAAATTTGTGTTAGGTGAATAAGATATTCCTCTGGATGCTGCTGAATTATAGAATCATAGAATTATTTAGGTTGGAAAAGACCTCTAAGATCATCAAGTCCAACAGTTAATTCAGCACTGCCAAGTCCAGCCCTAAATCATGTCCTTTTTAACTACCACCAGGAATAGTGAGTTCAGCACTTCCCTGATTAGCCTGTTCCAATGTTTGACATCCCTTTCAATTAAAAAAGGTTTCTAATATACAGTTCTAAACCTCCCTAGTGTGAATTGAGGGCATTTCGTCTGGTGCTTTTGTACTTGTGAGAGGAGGCTGACACCCACCTGGTTAAAACTTCCTCTGGGGAGTTTACAGAGTGATGGTCTCTCCTGAGCCTCTTTTTCTCCAGGCTGAACAACCATGGCTCCCTCAGCTGCTTCTGACAGGACTTGTGCTCCAGAGCCTTCACCAGCTTTGTTGTCTTCCTTTGGTCATCAGCACTGAGGTCAGGCTGACAGCACCATGGTTCCCTTGGATTCTCCTTCCTGCCATTCCTGTAGATGGGTGCCACATTTGCTAATGTGTAATTTGACCAGGACTGATGGTAAATGATTGAAAGTGCTCTGGTTAGCTCTTCTGCCATCTCCCTCAGTACCCTTGGGTGGATCCCATCCATCCCCACGGACTTCTGTGGGTCTGAGCGATGGAGCAGGTTGCTGACTATTTCCCCTTGCATTATGGGGCTTCATTCTGTTCTCTGTTTCTGTCTTCCAGCTCAGGAGGTAGAGTATTGGAGCACAGCTGTTTTTACTGTTAAAAGACAGAGGCAAAGAAGGTATTAAGTACTTCAGCCCTTTCTTCCTCCTCTGTTTTCTCTACATCCAATAAAGGATGGCGATTAGCCCTCCTTTTGTTGATTTTGTTGATTTTGTTGATTTTGTTGATTTTGTTGATTTTGTTGAAGGCACCTCCACTGAAATAAACTGGCATGTCCTGGTTGAGGTACTTAAAAAGCAAGTAAAGGTGAGGCATCCCAGTCAGGGGAGTTGGATGTCCTTCTCTTTGCAGGACACAGTTATGCACTATTTCATGCAGAAGTAATAATTATGATAATTTTTCATCTACATAGTACAGAATCATGGAACATGTTGAGCTAGAAGGGACACATAAGGATCATTGAGTCCAACTCCTGGCCCTGCACATATCCTTTACTCCAGGCTTATAGGAGACAGTCAAATAGGATAAACAAAATAGGAAAGAAATGGTCCGCACTGCTGCTCACAGTCTGACCCACCTCATCCATGGAAAAATCCTATTTTCCCTAGAGACACCTTGTATCCTTCTCTACAGAGGGAAAATGCATCCATTGTAAGTTAAATACAAAAACCAGCACAACCAGAGTGAAGTATATATTGAATAAGCTGCAGGATTGACTGAAAAAACAGTGATATTCTATGAAACTATTGCCCAAAAACATTGACACCAGTTTTTGACAACAAAGAAAGCAACTTACAGAGTCTGTTTATTCACTCACTCAGGGCTAGTTCAATTAGGAAAAAAAGGAAAACAAAAAAAAAAAAAGCGCATCTCTTAAGCAACAAAGAAACTAGAAAAAGCCACAGACATTGAAGTGAAACAGTTCAGGATCAAGGTATCAAGGTTACCCATTCTACAGTTCTAAGCCAAATAATTGTTTTGAGCTAAAAATGAACCATGAGCAATGAACAAAAGAGAATATACTCTGAAAATCAAAGAGCTATACTCTGAAAATCGAGGGCCTGTCATTCTCAGCACTCAACTGTACCCTTTTGCATTTACACATAATTTATGAAATTCCCCCTCAGTTTTAGGTAGCATCTAATTTCTAAGAAAACATACAAAATAAGGTTTCATACATCTCTAAGATTGGCCATACAAGGAACCCTGGTAACTACCCACTGAGTAATAAGAATAAAGGTTCTCCAGGTAGATGATTTTGGTAGTTCATGACTCTGACATGAGGCATATATATTGTGAACCAGGTCATGGTTGAAATTAAAAAAAAAGCCCTCCCACCTATTCTGCATTTTTATGGAGGAGGCAGCATTTATATTTATGTAAATGTCATAGCTTTTGTAAGAGTCTTAAAGGCAAATTAAAATCTTTTAATACTAAAGAAAAAGTGAAAATAATAAGAAAGTGATCCAATAAACAGTTACTATAAAGACAAACACTTGGTCCTTTATCATGTTGTATACTAAACTAAGGCACAGATAAATTCAGTTTATGTATTTTGTTTCACTTAGCAGAGGAAAATGCTAATAATGCTACCTAGGCCCATTCTTTAGCATACTAATTATATTATGCATAATCCAGATCCTTTAAAGGACTGAGTTTCCTTAACATGTTGAACTTTCCAGCAGAACAAGGTGTTCTTGCTGATGGAAAAAAATAATTCCTCCTTATACAAAGGCAAACATTTCTACCTAATGCTTCCTCTTTGAGTGAAGGTGGCAGGAGTCATGCTCATTGAACATTTCTGACAGTGAAGAATGCACACTTCCTGGAACACATTAGGAGAAGGGCCAGAATTCAATACCACAAGTGAGAAAGTGCCTACACATCTCTTCAGGTCAATAAAACATGAAGAAGTAGGTGTAAGTCTCTCTTAGAGGCACAAGATAAGACAGATAATGATAAAGATATCTGATAAATTTGTGTAAATAGAAAGATTGTCACCAAGTTTCACCATCACATTAATTAAATCAGCAGATCAGAAACCTGCATGGGGTAAGCTGTAACAGCCAGACCCTTTCTGCACCTCTCTGGGTACTGGTAGGGTCCTTCCTTGCTCTGACTTAGATTAGCAGGTGGACAGCCCTTGCTGAAGGACTTTATAGAAGTCTAATACATTATTTGTGTGATCCATCAAGAAGAGCCTAATCTTAGCAATAAGAACCAGATTTTTCATCTGATGGACTCAGTGTCCTGTACTTTTACCATAATTTGTGATGGGGGAGGGGGATATGTCTACCTAGTCTAATAACAAAAATGCAGTGAAGCATCTGAATAACAGATGTCTCATCATCAAAAAGGGTAGATGCAAGAGAGGTGTCAGGTAAGGTCAGGTGAAGAATCAAACCCCAATATAATTGTTTTTTATGTGAGATGAAGTGGAAAGCCACATGAAAGCAGTAACTGGTTCAGCCTGCTAAAAGGATTAGATGGTAGACAGAACACCACACCAGAGCTCTGCCCCTTTCTCTGGCTCCTGCTGGTAGCTCAAAATTGCTTCAAGATGTTGGTTCTAAAATTTTAATGAATCCTTTCCCGTGCCCCTGGAGGCAGCTGGGACTAATGGGATGCTGCAGCTGAGGGAGCCCCCAGGGGAAGCTCTGCCACACATGGCACAGCACCCTCATCTGGGGCATGGCTTAATCCCAGATCTGAAGGCACATTTGCAGTTTGCCACCATTCAAGCAAAACGATGGGCTCATTTCTTTGTGCAAGAGCCTTGTAGTAATAGCTGTGTTTGTTTACAGAGCAGCTTGGCACTATTTTGCCCAGAGGTAATCCAAGACACAAACTGGCATAAACAAGTGAGGGAGTGGAAGGCACAGACTGCCTGAGTTCTTACATGTGGTGCTGCACAAGAAACTTTTATGAATGCTAACCTGAATTAGATTAGCTATACAACCAAGCTTTGATTTCAAAATGAAACATCCCAACTCTTGCATACATCTCAACAAAAAAATGGGCATGGCACAGCTTGAGATCTACTTGTGCTTTGGAGCTTGACCGTATCAAGGGAGACGGGAAACCTACTCTCCTACAGTCTCTCTGACTTAATCCTCAGGGGAGCAAAACGTTGTCTGTCTTGGTCAGGTTGGCATGAATTGCAAGGACAACGTCTTTTCAAACTACTGGTGCAGACCAGAAATTCCAAGGATGGGATAAAAAAATATAAAATATTCCTTTAACATATTTCTCCAGCATTATAATAAACCACCTCACTGCCAGCAGGCAGAGATTAAAATTCTGTGTTAGTATGAGTGGAATGGAATTTGGAACAAATAAACAAAAATAATCCCGGGCACATTTCCAAGAGACTTCATAAGAAGAATGCCATAGGAATAAGTGTCTGTCAAAAGACAAGGGTATAAAAATGAATTGATTTGGCTTTTGGTGCTGAGAACATTTCACTCCAGAGAAGAGTCTTCATCTTCCTGACTGAAGTTCCAATTGTAAATAGTGAAAGAGTTTTAAAATGCCTCTTTCTGGTAATGACAGAAGTGAGAATACATCTGCAACTAGCAGAACATAGTCTATTTTAGGCTAGTTAAAAAGAAAAAAGAAGAGATTTTGAAGTGCCCAAAAGTAAAGCCCTGAGGCTAATTTCACTAGGTAAATGTCATAATAAAAAATTATAGCTAAAAAAAGGAAGCAGTCTAACACAGAGCTAAGGGGAGCAGACATTATCAAGCTGGCCGAATGCAGAAGGATGTCATTATGGATTAAGATTTTAATATTTAAAATGCATAAGTGGGTGTAAAACACAAAGGTGGGACAGTTTTTCATGTGCCTTTCCAGAAAATGGGTTTTTGTAGAAATGAAAAAAAATAAAAGGTCTTTCCCAAAAGAAAAAAAAAATATTGTTAATATGTAAGTCATTAGAGCTTAATAAAAAAAGAAACAAATACAATATGTGCTTTATTTTATTAGGGACTCAACAACTGTTACAATAAATTTTAAAGAGAGACAGATGTGGCAGCAATTAACAGATAAAAGCTTTCTACGAGAATACACAAAAGTGTGGATTGGGGTGTGATCCAATGGACTTGGATGAGGCCCCAAATATCAGCAGAAAAAAACATGAGATATTTCCTTCAGCTCTCAAGGACACTAATGTTCAGAACAGCTTTCAGCAAAATGGGGGATACTAACATCATCAGTGAAATAGCACGGAATACAAGGAGGATCAGCTTTCCAGAAAGTCTGTTACCTAGTGGATGTAAGATACCAAGGATACCTGACATGGCCTGCAGCCCAAGCTGTCACACCCTGAAGAAATCATGATCAAGATAAACAGCTCAGATCGCTGCTAGATTTTTCTTTTAGTGCTTTTTACACACCTAGGTAAACCAGTTGCTCCCCTCAAAGTTAAAGAAAGATAAAAATAATTGCTTGTTTCAGTATGTGTATGTCCTGAAAAGAAAAATTCTAGAGAATTGCATAATTGTACAGGTGTTCCAGTATGTTATCTAAAAAAGCTGGTTTTAATTGTCATCTTTCTAAATATTATGTTACTTTTAGTCTTCTTGTACCTCAATTCCCTATGTATAAATCAGAGGGGGGTTTATACAATCACAATAGAGAGGTTTTTAGGATGAAAATTAGAAATTATTATGAAGTACTTCAGTTTTGTGGCGGTGGAGAATACACAAGGTTCAAAAGACCTTGTAAAATATAGGTCAGACTGTTAATAACTAAAATTCCAGAGACATAAAAAATAAATATTTTAGATTTATTATTATGACAGTTGTAAACAACAGAAATTATGACAGTGGTGGACAAAAGACTGCTTTCTGAAGTTGCCCTTCTGCCACCTCAAAAATAATGCTGCAAGAAAAAAAATTTACTCATTTATAATGTTGATATTTAGAAGACCTCAAAGTGATAAGAAGCAGAATGCAAGTATTTGTACTATTTTAGAGAACCTGAATGCGCAGGTAATTCTTTAGATGAAACCTTTAGACATGTCTGGGTTTTGGCCATCTCTCCAAAACTTAATGCAGGGGTTCAAGTGCCACTGATTGCAGCATTGTTTCCTCCAACTTGTTCTTTTATCTTATGCCACTCAAAAGTAAACATTCATAGATTAAAATCCAGAGGTCCTATTATGGCTCCCCAATTCCTGTATCTCTTGCTGAGATGTTGATGGTATTTTTTAAGTGTAAATTTCATGGCAAAGGGCTGTAGAAATGCAGAATGCTTCTGCATCATCCACAGTATATAGAGCAAATATGAAGAATGTCTTGTTATTGGATATCCAGTTTGCTACCCCTCACCATGTATTCTTTGGTTAAATCCACACTGGTTTATTAAGCCACAGAGCATCAATTCCTGGGATGACTTCAGGACTAAAGGACTTCAGGACTAAAGAATATGTTAACTACAATCCATTCTTTCCACCTGTCCTCAAAACCATGTCAGTTTCAACCCCTTCTTGCCAGTGTGCAGAGCCTGGGGAAGATCTCGCATCCTTCAGAATTTTCAGCCACCCCCACTTGCAGCACCCACGTTTCTGCTTTGCCACCAGTGCTGTGTGGGCAGGCAATTAATATGTGGCTTGCCATCTCCATCTATGGAGTGGGTTTCTAAAGCTTCATGTGTCTCATCTACTTCATTCTGCAATCCACCCCAAACCTCCCACCATCCAAAAATCAAACCGCTTTACCTTATGCTTTCCACACACCTCCTTCAGGCAGACTAATGATCTGGTGCTGCTTGTTTCTTGGTAGGAGGGTGCAGCTCCTCCAACACAGTAATCATTTGATTGTATTGAGTAGTGCCTTTCAGATACCAAACCTTTCACAGCATTTTCTGCAACTCCCTGTGAACTGCTCTTCATCACTGGTAAACAAACCTGTCAATGTAAAAGCTGGAAAAAAACCCACAATCCATTTATTTTCTCTGTACCTGTTTATGTCAGGTCCCTCTTGATGAGAAGAGTATTTTGCTTTGTGAAGAATCTCAGGGTCAATAAATTTTTGGGTATAAGCAGATAAGATATGTTAAAAGTGCCTTGCTGAGATTATAGGTGCCTCGTACATCAAGTCTAACCGAAATATGTTTTTCTTGAAATGTTCAGGACATTGCATTCTGTAAAAAGTGATTGTGAGTGGAAACTTTGAGCAACTTGTGATAATAATAGTACTGCTGAGTATCATTATGTACTCAGTATAACTTCAAAAACAATCGTTTATGTGTCTATTATTTTTGTCACAGTTTCTTTGTTTTCTGTTTCAAGAACTTACAATTTCTGAAAGGACAGTATGAAACCAAATGCAAGGAATTGTTTCCAAGGACAGCCATTATAACATTTTTATCCATGCTACGATTACTCCCTGGGTGAAACTGGAGCATTACCAAATCCAGCACTTCTGTGTGGAAAAAGGCCACTTCTTTGCAGAGCTCTAGCACAATTCCCAACCACCAGCTAAACTGCCCACTTACTGTCACTGTGTGCAGCTCCAAGTCTCTGTTTCATACACAGACTCACACAGTCACAGTCATGGCAATGCTCAGCTGGGATCATGAGAGGCTGTGGGAAGGGAAGTAGAGGAGGAGTATCTGAAAAGGAGCCCAGCAGAGAGGACACCCACACTGAGTGTGGAGGAGGGAAGCATCTGAGCTGGCCATATCACAAACACAGCATTGGGTGCAGACCTGATACAAAAACATCTCCTTACTGCTCTGCATATTGACACACACACATGCATGTGTGAAACAGAACTGTGTAGGCAGGAGGTTTCATAAATAAATGAATAGTTGGAATATTTATGGATGGAAAACATTTTCAGGTGCAGATAATCCACACAAAAGTGTATCAGGTTCACCCTGTATTTCATCCTTGGTCCTTACTCTGTGTCTTTACAGCACATATTAGCAATATGCAGATTTAAACAGGATCAGTCCATTCTGTTGCGGACTATTTAAATGCATGTGTATATATATATATATATTTGTTTAAATATATTTAAATATATACTCAGTGGTATATTTTGCTCACAAGATTTGTGACAGTCATCCAGGAATGTAAAAAAATGTAGGTGGTAGGGAATACTGAGGGTTTCTACTGTGCTGTAGCATTTTAAGAAAATTATTTGGTGTCTTATGATCCATGAGAAAGACAGTTTCATAAAATGGATGATGCCTGTACTTTAAAGGGAGTTGTGATTGACCCATCCATGAACATTGCATACACAGGCACTAATATATGTGTAGGTTGCTTAGCAGGAAGGATTCCTTCCCCATACATGAAATATAGATGTCAAAGGACCAGAGCGTGAAAATCCCGCTCACACCCATAAACAATTTTTTGAAGAAGACTATTGCTGCAGTCCAAATGTGGGTGTAGTAAATGATTATTTAGTAATAGGATTATTAAGGTGAACAATTGCTCAATGATTACGGTAAAGAGTTCACTACTGGCCTGGAGGGACTGATTGGCACACTCCTCCTCTGGCTAAACAAAAGCTGGCATCCTCTTCTGGGGCAAATTTGAATACATTCATTTACTTAATTTATTCCATGACATAGTCATGTCGTTGGAGATTAACATGTCTGTCTTCATTAAAAACAGTATTAGCTTATATTAACAAGTTTTTCACTCCCAAAGGAATCTACTCTGCTGAGTGCCTTACTAAACATTCAGAACAGACTGTTAAGGGCGGTGGTGGTGGTTTGTATGAATAGAATACAAGTGTGATAAAAAGTACTATTAAGAATATTGATAGTGATGTAAAGCTGAGGACTTGGCTGCATAGTCCACTCATATTTTGCAGAAGTAGGATCTGTTAATCATGGCAAAATTGTAGTTTGAAGCTGTTTAATTAGACCATTATACATTGCTACTTTAAATGCCCTCTGCAGTTATAACTTGATTTAATTTTCTACACTTCCTGGAACAAACTGTTGGAATGAGATCCTGGGTGCTGTCTGCAGCTACTAGTTTTCATCTCTGCAAGAGATGAATTTAAGTCTGGGACAAAAATTATATGAATGACCATATGGCCAAATTCCAAGGCCATTTTGCAGCTTCCTATGGTACTTCCTTCTCAGACATAAATATAGAAAATTCATAGGTGCATGCTGCCTTGTTCTGTATGGACAGATTAAAATGCCTTCCTTTTTCCAAGAGTACACATAAAGCTCTACCTGATGGAACACGTCAACACAACAGGAAGCAAAGACCCAAAGGGGGTTGAGAATGAGTTGGTTTTCAAAGACTCTGGGAGAATCAGAACCATGAAGGAATAAGGTTCAGACCCTAATCGTGTCCTCCCATGGCAGCTGAAGAGTGGCCCTTCCTTGAGCCCAGCCCAGGGGAAGGAGCACCTGTGAAGTGTCACTGCCTCATTGGCGCAGGGGGCCCGGGGATGGTGGAGGCCACATCCAGCTGGACATGCACTCACTCACCCTGTGCTCTGTGCCAGTGCATCACACTGGCTCCCAAGCACGTGAATGAAGCTGCAGGAAGCATGAGGCTACAAAAGTTAGAGGGGCTGGGAGTGATCAGGCTGAGAAAAGCCAGGCCCCAGTTTTGATTCACATACTGAACCCATAATGAAAATGGACCTAAAAAGTGTCCTGGAAGTTAAGGGAGTTTTGTGTATGGATGGAAATCAAACCAGCTATAAAAAAAAAATCAGAAAATTCTGATTTAGTTCTGAGTGTATGCCGGCCTGCAGAATTGGATCAAGAAACGGAAATGAAAGAATCTGTACCTTGATTCAGAATTGCCTTCTAATTAAGCCCACAGTTTTCTTCTCTAAAAAGGTATTTTGTACTGGTCTGAGTTCAGGAACAGAAATCAAGAATTCTCAAATTCTACTCTTGTTTTTTTTTTTTTGCCCCAAGATGAGTGCAGGAAAGGATAATCAAAGGTACTGATTAGTAAAAATACAAAGGTTCTTTCCTACTGGGTAACATCTTGTAGTTGCTAGGCACAATATTTACATTTTGAAAGGAGGGAGTTAAATGCACCTTGAGACTCTCAGATAAGGTATCTTGATATTTTTAGAAGTACAGAGAACTCTTAGCTTCTGTTACCTGCAGGAGGAGTTTTGGTTGTTGAACACAACTGGAAATCAGTCAAGCATGAAGACATGGCTTCTTCATGTGAGTCTTGGAAATGTTGATAGCTAATTGTAATCTCAGTAAACAATAAATACGTTCTTTTAATTTATACTGGATTAAGATGGCATGTACTTTTTTCTCTTATTTTTATTTGAAAACAGTCCAATACCGAAAACAGTCCAATACCAAAACCAGTGGACAGCATTCATGGCAAAGACAATTTTTCACCAGTCATCTGAAGACAAGCCTGAGAATTGCTTAATCTGCACTCTTCCTGGCATAAGAACAGGAACCTTAGGTTGATTACACAGACCACTGTCATGTGCCTATTGTATATTTTACCCTAGGCACAAACTAAATTAATATTTTATTAGGCATGTATCAGATTGAAGAAAAGTAATGGTGGAAGCAAAGTAATGGTACAGTAATTTACATTCCTATGAGATTCTTACAGATAAACAATTATATTGCTCCAAGAAAAAAAGGTGAGAGTGAACCTCTGCATTTCTGGAGTTATTCCCAGGATACTATATCTACCAAACCACATGCTATTGCTTGATTTTAATAGATGTAGCTTTTAGACAGCAACTAGGTGTTTTTTCATAGAACAGGTAAACACACCTTTCATCTGGTCATAAAAAGTTTGGTTAGTGGAAATCTGTTAAAATTATAACCTCCAAAGGCAGATGAAAAAAATTTATATAATTAGCAAAAAGAAGTGCATATTTTAATTAAAAAGAAAGAGGAAATATTGAATTTATGAAAAAAATCTTTAAACAGCTATTTTCATAGCATGACCTTTTTTGTTTTAGATATTTCATGAAGTCTTCTGTGGCAGACTTCCACCCAGTTGTATTTTTCAATTAATTTCTTTGGCAAATAAAACTACGTGGCCAGTGACCTGGTTAGAGACTTTAAGAGTTGGAAATAAGACTAATTTTTTCCAGTCTAGGGGTTAGATCCTGTCAGATATAGTTTTGCACAGTATTTCCTTGTGCTGAAAGGGACAGGGCTTTGAGCAACCTAATCTGGTGAAAAATATGCCTGCCCATGGCAGGTTGACTGAAACAGATGATCTTCAAAGGGTGCTTCCAATACAAACCATTCTTGGACTCTGTGAAGTCAGGTATGAAATACATTTGGTTTTCATTACGCCTATCTTAAATTCTCACCCCTTACATGCATTCTGTTACCTTCTGTTTGCACAGCCTCATCTGCAGTTGGTGTGAATTTGATGGGGAGCCTATTTGTCAGAAAGAAATCCATGCGGTTACAGTCATTGCATGACCCTTTAAATGGCAGCAGCTTTATGACACAAATTTTATCCCAGGTGTTTTTCTAAACCACAAAGCTTGAACAACAACACTTCTAAAATCAAATGCAGCAACACAATGTGAGAATGCTCTGAAAAAAGTATAGCAAAAGAATAATAGCAAAGAAACTGGTATTTAATGACACTCATAGGATATGATATTAAATCTTAACTGTAAGAGCCTAACTGCAAAAGGTAGAAAACATATTCTGTTGTAGCAGTTTGTGGGAAGATTGTATAGAATGTATAGGCTTTTAAAATTGCTTTGAAGTTCCTGGTGAACTTAACAAAGAGGTGATACTTCTACCCAAGGGCATCAATTAAGTAGCCACTGTTCTTATGTAGTTTGGGATGTAAATGTTAGAAGAGGGAGGAAATAATTCTCTCTATGATTTTTACTAATCAGCACAGTTTTGAAGTTTCAGTGGCAGGCAACACTGGCTTTGAAGATGTCCAACTGAAATTTGGCTGCATGGAAATAAACTGGTCAATCTACTTGCAGCCCTTGTTCTCTTCGTTATTTATATGACAACAGGTCTCCTTCACATCAGGCAGTGGAGTTTTATGATCTGACATGACAATAGGCCTGTCAGTGACACTTCAGTGCCTGGTAAGGTTATGGAGAAGATTGTTCTGAGAGGTATTGAAAAACACCAGAACGAGCACCCAGTCATTGGTCCCTTCATGAGAGGAAAGTCCTGTTTTTCAAACCTAATTTCCTTTTATGAGAGGATACCCCACCTACTTGACCAAGGAAGCCAGTTGATGTAACCTTTTTGGATTTCAGTAAAGCTTTGGATACTGCCTCTCATAGTATCCTTCAGGAAAAACTGTCCAGCACACAGCAGGATAAACACATCCTGTGATGGGTGAGCAACTGACTCATGGGTCAGGCAAAAAGAGTTATAGTGACTTGGGTGTCATCAGACTGGTGAGCTGTCACTAGAGGGGTCCCACAGGCCTCCATCCTCGGCTCTGTGCTCTTCAACATCTTCATAAATGACTTGGACACAGGACTGGAAGGGACATTAAGTAAGTCTGCAGATGATACAAAACTGGGAGCAGCTGTCTACTCCCTGCAGGGCAGAAAGACCCTGCAGAGAGACCTTGACATATTAGAGGGCTGAACTTCATCAGCTGTATGAAGATCAGCAAGGGAAGAGTCTGGATTTTGCACCTGGATGCACGTACAGACTGGGGAACAAGAAGCTGCAGATCTTGTTCTTTGCCATGGAAAGAGACCTGCAGGGCCTGGAGGATGGCAAGATAAACTTGAGCCAGCAGTGCCCTGGTAGCCAGGAGGGCCAACCCTGCCCTGGGGGCATCAGGCACAGCATGGCCAGCTGGGCAAGGGAGGGGATTGTCCCACTTTGCTCTGCTCTGCACTGGGGCAGCCTCACCTTGAGTGCTGGGGGCAGTTTTGGGTGCCATAATATATTAGAAAGACTATTAGAAGGAAAGTTATTAGAGACCATCCAAAGGAGCACCATGAAGTTGAAAATGCTGAAGGGCCTTGAGGGGAAGCCATAGAAGGAATGGCTGATGTCACTTGGTGTGTTCAGCCTGGAGGAGACCAAGGGGAGACCTCATTGCACACCCCAGCTTACTCACAAGGGAAAGCTGAGGGGCAGGCGCCAATCTCTTCCCACTGGTGATCAGTGACATGACTTGAGGGAATGGCCTGAAGCTGTGTAAGGAGAAGTACAGGTTGGATATCAGAAGAAGGTTCTTCACCCATAGGATGTTTGGGCACTGGTAGAGGCTCCCCAGGGAAGTGGTCACAGCACCAGCCTGGCAGAGCTCAGGAAGTGTTTGGACAATGCTCTCAGGCACAGGGTGTGACTCTCAGGGGTCACTTCCAACTCAGGATGTTCTACAATTCTGAGATTCTGTTATTCTAGGCCTTGACATGGATTTCACGGAGAAGCTACACTGCAGAAGCATTGTGTTGATTCTTTTCGTTTTACCCGCTCTCCATAATTCCTGTATGCTTTAGAGGATGGAAGAAATCCTTTGATGCCATATTTTGGAATGAAATGACTTCTCACCTGTCACCCTGTTTTTTTAAGATTTTCTAAGCCTTCTGATGTTGACATTCTCGTAGTGAACTTTCTCACACACTTTCTGTAAATAACTCATTGTTTTGCATTCCTTTATGGAGGAGGAGAGAGTTGATAGACTGTTGGTTTGACCAGTGTCATTGGAGAGGTGTCACTGTCACCTTCCAATCCACAGTCACTTTTGGAAAACTGTAAATGTTGGAGTCAGAAAATAAACTTCCCTTTTTTCCTTCACCTTGAGAATAGTGGTGTGTGGTTGTGTTCTTTCATGTCCTATAGTGACACTCACCTACTAAATCCTGGTAAGTGCTTCTGAACAAAGGCAGAGGCCTGGGGTGGTTCATGCACCATGCACAAAAACATGAGCCCTCAAACATACATCAGATTTTCATGCTTAGTTTAAAGATGCCCTGTTGGAGGGTGAGAAGGGGAAAGAATGAGTAAAACATCTTTCCATGTATTTAGATCTTTGGATCCTTGATCTCAGCTCTGAGTTAAGCTCTCTGTCTCCCATCCTCTTTGCATGTCTCATTCAGCTTTGATTCAAGTCTATGGAGAGACTCCCATTGAGTTTGATGGAATGTAGATGATGTTCTTATGATACTATAAATCAAAATTGCAATGCTCATTTATTGTGGTTGTGAGGTCCACAGCAGAAGGGTCTGTCAGCCAGCCTTCTAAAACCTAACATTTCATGGTTTATAAATTTGCCATAAAGCTTGACTGGAAGCTAAAGCTTGTCAACAAATCATATGGCCTTGGTAAACAATTAAGGGGGTTTTTTTCTTTTTTTTTTTTTTCCAAAATAGAAAACAAATAGGTTTGACTATTCATTAAGTTTAAATTTGCAACAAAACTAGTGAAATGGTTTATTTTTTTTGTAAATCTTTTACTTTATTTTCTTCTTTGTTTTATCTGAACCCAGAGCTTAGATTTTAACTCTGGAGGCCTGTATCACCATTTCACCTTCAAATGTCGTAATAGAATTGAGAGGATTACTTGCAAGAAAATTTTCCTGCATGAAGAATATGTTTTAATTCATCATGAAACAGTTTGTGAAACTAGTTGAAATGAAGTTGTAAAAATAGTTTTTCTGTGTTCTCGACATTGCACGTTTGTGTGCATGAATATATTTACTGCACTGTCTTACATTCAAGTTTACCTTTTTGTCCACAAAAATGTGATAATGAGCTACCACACTATGTCAAAGATGTTTCAGCTGTGGCTGGGACTGTAGAGTTGAGCACTGATTAGACACTCCAAAGCACTAATAGTATTCTGCAAGTGTATTGGCTTAATATTCCCATTCATTTTTGAAGAAAATACTCTTCTCCTAACATTTGCTTATATATCAGTCATAGAAAACATATTGATAGGTTATATTTTTTTTTCTTCTTGAGGTCCTCTGAAAGCTTTTCCAGTTTTGCTTTGTTTCTGCACAGAGAATTATGTCTCTCACAGTAAATTACTAGACAGCACTCATAAAGAAAGGCCAATTAAGTCTTTTGCCCAGGCTTATATCCAGGCTTATATAAAATTGCCTTGGATGTATGTCTTGTTTTAGGTACAGTTTTATGCATTTAGCACTTCACAACAAACTGACCTGTCTTTCAGGAAGATGACATCTGCTTAGAAGGTGCAGAATGGACACTGTCCTTGAGGGATCATCAGGAGATGTTAATGAGGGAAGAACAGTACCAATTCAGATTTCCCCTAATTGCTGAGCATTTCTTTTCTAGAACCTCCTAAAGAATGTGGCATGCTCTCCCCTCCTCAGGAAACCAAGCACAGCAGCAAAAGCGCAGAAGCAAAAGTGTAACTGCTTTTCCTATTGCACTCCCTCCTCACACCATTTTTTTCATGAGGCACTCACAGGGGAAACAATCTTTGTTCTCTTGAAGGCAAGTACTGCTCTCAATACCCCTTTTTATGCTGACATGTAATAGGAGGAAGAAGGAGCTATTTAGTCCTTCCTTCCCTGCATGTCCAGTATGCTGCCTCCAACCTATTTCTGTATAAAGTTATTTTCACTTAAATTGAAATGCAGTTGATCACCCATCTAAACACAAGCCAGACTTGCTGAAGACTTTAAGAGGTCAGTTTTTTCCTGGCAGCTAAAACCAAAACAATAGTAAAAGCTCAGCTCTTACTGAAACTCTCTTCTGGTCACTATAAATACTATGGGAAAGAACACTAGTCCCAGTGAAAGCAAATGTTAAAAACTGCAGTCTGCTACATAACAGTTAAGATCTGCTTTCAATTTTCACCATTCAGCCACCTGAAAACCCAGTTACACCACACAGATGTAACAGGATTTCACCATTGCAAAACATGCAGTACATTTTAGAGGATGTCAGACTTTCCAAGTGCCACTAAGAACACTTTTAATGGCAATGAATTCCTATTCTCTGGCTTGTCTCTTTCCAAAGGCCTTTGTACCTTTCCTATTCCCCTGCACTAGCTCCCTAACCCTCAGTATTTAGGGGCCTCAGTCCATTTCTTTTTTTTTTTTTTTCCCTCTGAAGATGGCTGTGTGAACTTGTTTAATTCTGACATTTAAAAACACATTATGAATACTGTCATTATTATTACCAAGAATAACTGAGTAAGGAGCTTTCCAGTAGCTATCCAGCCTTTGTGTTCCTGGGTCTTTTTATGCTATTTGATTAAAATTTACCATTATGAATATAAATGCCATTATTCCTTTCTAAAAAGATTATTGTTGTGTCTATTTTTCATCTGTATTGACCTTGTCCTTTTAATGTGACAGAGACTTCATTCATGTATAATCACACTGAGATATAAAAGTGGCCCATGAAATTAGGTCCTGGAAAAAAAATAAAAAGGAGAAAGCACTGTGTCCTATCATGAAGAAAAAAAAAATCAGTTTAGTTTAAAGGTTTTCTTCACATTTGTTCCTTGTTTTTAAGTACTGCAGCATTATGAACAGACTGACAAATTTATCACTCCCTCCTGAAAAAAACCCAAAATATTGACAAACAAAAATATATTAAAAAACCCAAAACCTAACCCCACTAAAAAGCAAACCAAAAAACAACCAAATAAAAACCCACATAAAACCATGAAGAAACCCCCAAAAAACCCAGCCAAACCAAAAAAACAATAAACCAAAAAACTAAACAAAACCAAACAAAAACCCAAACAAACAAACAGAAAAACTCGCAAAAAAACCAACTACAAAAACAAACAAACAAAAAAAATCCAAAATACCAAAAATCCCCAAACACAAAACTAAACAGAAAATTGCCAAACCCACAGAAAAACCCTGATTAGAAAGCTCTTGTTTGTAGCAACAGTTCTGACTTCCTCCCTGTTCCAGTTTGGTTTTGATCTGCAGACAAAAGAGAAGTATTTGCCACTTACAAGAGGAATTCATTTTTTTTGCTAGTTCAGTCTTCATCTCAACCCAACTGCAAGAAAAGAGAGTTTTTTCTATACATTTTTTTTCATTTTCTCCAGTAAACTCTTTGTCTTTTCTGCATCTCTGACTAGTTTCAAACAATGCAACAAGGTAATAGAATAAAAGTGATATAATAAGAGCAGAATCTGGCTTGTTAAAATTTTTAAAACTTTAATGACCAGAGTAACTGAGATAGCTGCTGCTGGGGCTTTGAATTTCTACATTCATTCATTCATTCACAGATTCACAATGAAAGATTTTCTCAGCTGTTCTCATTATCATTGAAAGTGCATACACATGTCCTCCTACTAATTCATAACCCATGTTTGCCAGCTAGTCAAAGCATGAACCAAGCAATTTTAGCAAGCCTGAAAATTGGGCAAGATTTTCTCCCAGCTATTTTTATTTTTGGAATAGATTTGCTTCACTGGATGTAGGATGTTTTAAGTAATCCAATATCAACTCATCTTTCAAAACAGACAAAAAAAGAGCTTTTGTTAGTGGAGATGGTAATTAACATGTAATCCACATAAAAATTTTCCAAATTTACTTTGTGTTTGCACAAGCTTACATGGCTAGCTTAGAAGCTGCGCCTGGAAGAAAATCAAATGGGACTTTCTACATTGATGATTCATCCACTGTCTCCTATTGGTTATAACAGAAGGGAGCCTACAAGAAAGGAGGAGAGAGACTATTTCCAAGAGCTTGTGGTGTCAGGACAAGGGGGAATGGCTTCAAACTGAACGAGAGTAGGTTTAGACAATATATTAGAAAAAAATTCTTGATTGTGAGAATGGTGAGGCACTGGAACAGGTTGCCCCAGGAAGTTGTGCATGCCCCATCCCTGGAAGTGTTCAAGGCCAGGTTGGATGGAGATCTGAGCAACCAGATTGGGTGAAAGGTGTCCCCATCCATGGCAGGGGTCCCTTCCAACACAAACCATTGTAGGATTCTATGACTGTAAATGTCATCTTTAGAGATTTCGGAAGGAAGGAAGGAAGGAAGGAAGGAAGGAAGGAAGGAAGGAAGGAAGGAAGGAAGGAAGGAAGGAAGGAAGGAAGGAAGGAAGGAAGGAAGGAAGGAAGGAAGGAAGGAAGGAAGGAAGGAATAGGTATTTTTCATTTCACAAACCACCCAGCACTGTTATTAGGAGGGAGTTTGGTAATTTTTAGGTGGGCTAATGATACTTTGTTGACACGTGAGTCATGGGGGTGCTCTGCTATATTATTAAAACTGGTATATTATTAAAAACTCAGAGGTGAGATATCATAAGAAAATTCTTAAAATAAAAAAAAAGTAGTCATTGCTACTTACAGATGCAAAATTCAGATTTTGGTCACACTCGACCATCCAAAATTTCATTAAGAGCAAGCATGTCTTCCATCTAATACAGTACACACAAGGAATGTGGTGGTTTGTTGATTTTTTTTCTCCAAATCTGGCTATGGGGTGAGTGACAATTTGACAATTATTGTTGCTAAAATAAAATGTAAATATTAAAGTAATCTTATGTGATTTCTGAGATTTTAAATGAGGAGTACCTAATTTGAAGCTAATGAAGTTACACAACTGTGAAAGCAGAATATGAGGATTTATGTTGTTTGGGTACATTTATGTTGCTAAAAATATATGGAAATGAATACAAGTATTGGACCACTGATCTTCCACAAAGAAGATTTGTTGTGGGTTTTTCCCCTGTATTTTGCTTCCAATGGCTCCAGCAAGCAGCACGCAACAATGCCTGGACATGGTCTTCAGCTTCGCTGATGTCCAAGACAGCTCCTGGAAATGAGTGTGGACAAAACTACCACAGGCTTGTCTTCCTGGCTTTACATCATCCTCTGACACCACCGGGCTTTGTGTCTTCTCATGTGCTCTCATGTGTACCAAAGACAGAACATGTACTCTCATTTTTTTCATTATAGAAACGCTATTCCTTGTGGTCTACAACACAATCCTTGCAGTAATTTAGTGAGTTTGAAAAGAACCCCCTATATCTTAATAGCAAAAGATAACAATTGTATCACAGACCAGAGGGGCAAAGGAGAATGGAAGGATAAGCCGTACAGTGTAGGTATGGCTGCTCTCTCTGGGTGAGATAACATTGCCTGGCAGAGAACTGAGCCTGCTCAATTCAGTTAGCCTGGAGTCTGGGGACTAGAGCTCTGTAACTTGGTGACATGGACAGTTCAGCCAAAAGAACAAACTTTCAAGATACTAGCAGTGGGAAACACAAAGCATAGAACCTGAGAGAAAGAGAAATCGGGAGCAGAGAAGTGAAGAAAAGATTCATAAAGATGGAAGGGATATGTTTATAACAGAGGGAAACTTTTTACATTAGCCAAGGAAGAAGGCAACAGATTGCAATGTGGAGGCAGATGCACAACATAATTAAGGAAAGGAGTCACAGAAGGGTAGAGGGATTATAAACTCCTGACTGAGCAGAGAATTTGTGTAAATTATTTTTAAGAATACTGATGAAACTGGGACAAGCAAATACAGTTATTTTACTGCAATGTGTAGATAATTCTTGTACTAGCTTAAGAAAAGACTTAAAGGTAGGTTTGGGGGATCTTTGCATGCTTAGTGGCTATTTGCATCTGTTGCCACATGATCCATGATCTTACAGGTATGGAAGCAGATGGACTTAAGCTACTTGTGAATCATCCAATCAAAATTACTGCCATGATCTAGGGCAACTGTGCTGAGGCATCCCATTTACGTGAAAGGCTTAAAAAAAAAGAGTACCACAATATGTGCCAGTGAGACCAATGGATCTGAGAGGTGTGCAACCAAATGAGGCTTCAGAGCATATAATTCAAAGCCAGAGGAGGCCTGAGAAATAGCATGAATATATGAAAATTGATCATAATTTTATTAGGACTTAAAAAAATATTAGCTATCATTAGCTTTTGAAAGCTAAGTGTTTATTATGAAATTCTACTAATTATTGCAATATACTTGAAATACTGAAATTATTTGCATAGTGCAAAGACAGTATCAACATTCTTTTTTTGCTTAATGAGGAAATGAAGATAGAAGAGATAAAACAATTTGACATAAAGAGCTTTGTAATGTCAAATTCACAAGATTGCCTGGAGATAAATTTAAGGTTCTGTGTAGACCAAATCTCACAGATTTAATAGAAATAAAGAAAATCTTTTAAGGCAACTTTCTACTTCATTGAGAATATCATGCCTAGTAAACATACTTACAATGAAGAAGTCTGACAACAATAAGAGCTGTAAAAGTCACTATCTCCCATCTTCATCAGAAGCATGTCAATAAATTAAGACTTGGGAATCTCAGGCTTCTTAGCAATATAAGTGGATTTTGTGTTTCTGCACAGCTACCCCTGAGTTGAAACATTGATCCAAGCCATGCATATTTCTCAGAGGAACGCAGACTCACAAGGGTTACCTTTGTGTAGATAAAATGAGAATTTACCAGAAGATGCCGGAATATTCCCCACTGATTATTGTCTGCTGTATTAATGCAATTACAATGGCTTGAACACTTTGGTACTTTCCAAGGACCTATTTATGTAGCAGTCTATTACTAAACTCTGACAACAGCAGCCCAAATTATGATGCACTTACTCACCCTGGAGAGTACTTTGTACCATGAGCAGTCTCACTTTGAATAAAGCATTCACGATCTGGCCCATTACCCTTTAATTATAGATGTTTCAGAGAAGAGTGAGCATCAGGGTTTACTGCACTATTTATAAAACAAGCTACCAGCCAAATATTGTAGGACTTCTACAGCTTTAAAACCCCCAACACTCTTTCCCTTTAGGAGCTCTTCCACTGAGCACTTAAAGCTCATTTGAATGTATCAAGAACTTCGCTGTAGTAAAAGAGGCATCTACAGATGAGAAATAATCCTACTCTTGGAAAAATCCAGCAGTCAATTCAAACAGCTGGTTTATCATTTCTGTTTTGGAAATGAAATACAACATGTTTATTAAATTAAACACAATGTGTTTATTAATGCTGACAATAAACCAATCTGCAATCCTAGTGTGTCATCCTACTGTAAAGCATTTTAGGATGCACCACAACAGCTATCATTGTGTGAGCTGAATACCCTCTGAAATTCAATGAAATCTGTCTTCATTGTCTCTTATACAAATATGACTACACCAAAACACTAATCTGCAGAAACCAGACTCTATCTGGCAAAAACTAGGAGGAAACATCTCTTGGAATGAAGAGATCCCCATTTCTTCAGTAACGGAGTGCTACCACTTTGATTTGAAGTTGCTACCACTAAATATTGTTTGAAAGAGGACATGAGCCTGAAGCAGCGCTTGGATTCAGCTGCACAGGTGGGATTTTCTCAGTGTGTAGAGAGAAACATATATGGTATTCCTGGGCACCAGGGGGAGGATATGTGATATGTTTACATGTGGCACATATAGGTGGAACAAAGAAAATGTGGCAGAGGTCTCCAACTGTTCTGATCTTACTTAGTGGATCTTGGTTCTCTACCACTATCTCTACATATCCTAATTGGCTAGTTTTCCCCATTGTGCCCAGTTCTAGAATTCATCGGGAATGTGCCCTCCCTCTTTAACTTATTCTTTGTGGCTCAGAATTTGTTTTTACTGGATTTTCAGAGATTTTGCATGCTATATAGAGGCTGTGGGTTATATACAGTTACTAAAATAGATGCATATCCAATGCAGATTTGTCTCTATAAAAGTTATTTTCAGCTTTTACTAAATAAACATTCCTTTCCGTGATAGTTCCTGTTCCCTAGATACTTATATGACCTTTTTTGCATGGTTTATGAGTGGGTCATTATCTGACACCTTTCCTTACCTTTATTTAGCCTTACAATAGCCTGTAAGGGTGAAAATGATTACCTCCAATCCAGAAGGAATGCCACAGCAGGCTTGTCTGTATTTCTTAAGGTCTGCATGGCATACCTCCCCTAACCATTACCTTCCTCTCCCACTCCCAGAGGAAGTCATTCACAGAGGTGAAAGGATTCTTCTGCAGGGGTAGGTTTAACAGCCCCTTCCAAATGGGGGGCACTCTATCTTTGCTAAAGGGAGTTTTCCTGGTATAATTTCTTTCCTATAAGAGTATTTCGCTAAATAGCCATGTCAGTGAAGCATAGCTTATCACTCTATGTTTCAAACCAGTAAAGTTAAACTGGCAAAACTTCTAAGTGTACAAATAGCAGTCAGGGAAACTTGTCTGTGGATGTAAAGAAAGGGCATGAAATAACAGAGGGCTGTTTCTTCGGGTACAATTGATATTTGCTTGTTCTAAAACAAAGCACTGGATCAGCTGAGTTGTTGCTGTCAGCCTTCATCAGATGCTGCTGACAGGAACTTGGGAGATGTGATAATTTTTTGAGAAATAGCTGGAGAACTCCACAGTAACAGGAAAGGGGAGAGTTACACTTGAATTCAATATGTTCCCACCACCTATAAGGACAGGTGTGTGAAAAAAATCGTTCTTGCTTGTGCCAAAGTTTCATCAAAACGAGAAGCAGTTATTTTGCTCCAGGGGCTCTCTGGGAGCAGATTGCTCTACAAAGTCACAATATAGGGATCAGAGGCCCTGCAATAAATGGTAAATACCTCTTTACATGAAATATGATAGTCCCAGAACCAATGCTGTGCTTTCTAGCCTCTGTATGTGAAGACATTGCACCATAATATGAAGTGGAATCAGAAAGCCTAAGTAAGGTGCTGAATAGTATCAGCCTAGTGTCATTTAACACAAAATATTAGGCACAGGGGCTTAAAGGAATTTAGGTCATCTGACTCAGAGACTCAGTTCACTGAGTCTCTCATAAATGCTGCCTTTTAAATACTCTGTTTTGGAGAAGAGCTTTGAGGATGTAATAGAAATGACTTGATTTCTAATAATAGTCAATTAGAAGTTCTATGTAATTGTATTTGGAAATACAATGTAAGCACTTCTGCTGGAAAAAGTTAATTTGTTTTAATTTTCCTAAGATTTCTAAAAATAGATTCGAATTAAATGTCATGTACCTTTGGAACGTGTATGTTTGGTAACTAACAAACTCACTTTGTCACTGTTTATGATCTCAGAATTCTTTCCATGGAAACTATTATAAGGTCATTACTATCATCAAACAGCAATGAATGCTGTTCATATTTTAGAGAGCCATTAGGGAAAGGACAATCCTGAGGCCTTAAAGTCCATTTGTTTTTTTCAACAGGGGAGGGATGCATAGCACCTTTTTGTGTATATATGGTTTCATGTGTTCATAGAAAGACATTTTCGGTTTGAAGATTCTAAGTCACGCATACTACCTCTTATAGAAAGCTACTTGTCAGTCAGAAACTTTGCTGGGTTCCTAAACTACATCTTCACAAATAGCATATTTTTAAATGAAGGCAAAACCTGTAAGGTACGATGCAGTCTCAGTTTCCATTAGCACCTTTTGAGGGTATGCAGAACCTCACAGAACTGAGGTGTTCACTGAAAGCAAGATTCTGAATTGTCTCCTCTAAGAATACAGAGCTCTTAAGATAAATGTAGATGTACTTCCACTAGAAGATGTCACTGCATTGCCAAGCTGGTGTAAAGGACTACTCAAACAAATGTTTGGTGCAGGACTCATTCATTGATGTAAGCAGTCCCTGTGGAAAGGTCTGATATTTACTCAAAACCAAATAGAAAAACAATACACAAACCCAAAATGTTGTTTTCAATAGTTCTCTGTGTGAGGGCCTTTTTTCTGTTTCACTAGGTCCCACAGCATTTATACTGCCAGAACAGGGGACTCCATAGCATAAGATTTCACTAGTATACTGGAAATGAGAATGGTTTTAAAAGATTTATTGTATATGCATGATTATATGTGTAATTCAGCTAATGAGCCTAACTTAAAGTGTTGCTGAAGAACTGCCATTGATTTATAGGATAGCACTGGAAGTAAAGGAGAAAATGTAGTCAGCAGAGAACATGTATGCATGCAGATATATATCATAGTCAGTAGAAGATAACTTCCATCAGTGAAGGCATTTGTTCACACTTTTCTACTAATAATCTGCCACCAGGTTCTCACATTAGCTAAAAATCTAACATTTGAGAAGATTTAATTACAATAAGGAAGCAAACTGAATTTCAAGATCTGTATTAGAGCAGAAAAATATAAACACAGGAATGGATTTGAGATGACAAATTGAACATGGAGGTTTAAAATTGTTTTACTCAGAGCTGAAACTGAGAAATAATGGAAGAACAAAGGTGTCCAAAAGCTTAATTTGTTAATCTCATAAAAATATAGATGTTATTACTTGCATCTGTTTGCTAATACAGACCCTAGATAATATTAGTTGGCAAGTATAATAGTTTTATAAATAGGTATGATGTAACATCCACATTGGGGTGTCAGAGTACCTCAGCTAGTTATGACAAAAATGTGCATTCTTTTTTCCCTCCTGTTGTCCTCTTTTCTTCCCCCAAGTATTTCTCTAGTCTTTTCAGTCTTAGTATTGATAATGAATTTTCTGATGTTCTTGTTCTATAAACCTTCAGAGGTGTTTGAATTTTCCATATGTGTCATTTCAGGATACAAATCTGAGTCTCTGATTGATTTGTATTTTTTGGAGGAAAAAAAATTCAATTTCTTTATAGCAAGTGAAAATAAAAGTTGTAGTTGTGTGCCCCATTTCACACACACATGTACAAGAAAGCTCGGGGAAAAATTTTTATACATCTTAAATGATAGCCATTAAGTTCTATATAGTCTGATTCAGAAGTGCATCTGGCACTGTTTGGAAAGCAAAGTGCCTATCTGAACTACCTTCTTTGCTACATAAACAAAACTACAAGAGGAGGACCTTGTTTGCTCATTGCAAACATACCTTCAGCAGTCCTAGGTTTCCACAAATTCCTGAATTTTCTGTGATATGTAATCATTGGATGACACAGTTTTATTGACAATGTATTGTCAACCTCATGAAAGTGTTTTTTATTTCTTTTTTTTGGTACTGGCCATAACTTTGCAGTTATTTTTATTTTTTGTCCTGCTATTTGTTTTCTTCCAGGCTTCCAAACATCTTTGCAACAGCAGTACCTGTGCTTTTGAGAAAGTAATTAATATCTGTGGCATTTTTCAGATTGAGGTGGCCACACAGGTTTCCTGACTTTTTGAACAGTCTTACAGAGCCAGAAAGGGGCAGGATATATTGGATTTTGGGGAATGATTGGAAACAAAGTAATAAAAAATTATGTGTTCTCTGTTAGGAGTTACTGTAGTACTGAATATTTAGTGGTATTTACCCTCTTCACACTGTGTTAACTTTAGTATCTACTGGGTGATTTTATCAGGTTTGGCACAGAGCTTAAAATCTCTAAGAGAAATGTTTTTGTACAAATCTCATTATAGAAAAAAACCAAAAAACAAAAAAACAAAACAGTTTGAAGATAGATACCCTAAATCTGAGTTTAACTTAATAGTATACACTTTCTTTAGGATCTTGCAACATGTGTTGTGTTTTTCCACCAGTCACTGTCTCCGACCACAGTCAATGACAATCTGGAGTGGCAGTCACTTGCCTAAATATAGACATCCTGTGCTACATGAGATGCCCTCATGCTTTTCTCCTAGCCTTCAGCTGCCACTTCAGAAGACTACTGAGCCCCTATCTTACCACAAGGATGGTTCAAATACTTTATGAATTACAAAGAGCAACTAAATCAAGCTCTGGATCTTCACTGCCTATAGTGGGCTCTTCAGTGCTAAGTCTGCCTGAATTTGTACTAAATCTCTGCCCAAATGGGGGATACCATTGCCTACTGTCAATGACATTGCAAACACTGTCTACTGACTACTGCTCTAGAAGAATGTAAGTCCTATAAATCCTGTCTGCTGATTCTGTTCCATTTCATTTGACTTCCTGACTAAGGGAAAGCTGCAATGTAATTTCATGAACTTTGAAATCCATAACTGGAAGAAGAGTTATAAATGTCCCAGCTCTGAAGAAAGTGCCAATAAAAGGTTTTAATCAAAAGTGAGGATCCCGTGCAGAGGGTGCTGGGACTTGCCAATCCCAGAGCTCATCAAGCAGCTTCTCTCATGAAAGGTGAGATTCTGAAGCCAGAGCAAAGCCACCGCAGAAAACCACAGCATGCCCTGAATGACCCCTTTTTTAAAAAACAGGAGTAAAATAAAAAGGCAAAGATTAAGTTGGTAGTTAACTAGGATGAAGAAATATTTCACTATAGTCTTGACTATCACCATCCTGTCTTCAGGATTAATTTATTTGAGCCTCAGTCTTTAATTTCTCCCCAAACTCACTGGCTAAAGTGCACATTCAGATTATTCAGTCAGAACAATCAACATGTGATGGACAATGACATTCTTCTGGGCTGGGACTTTCCATTTAAATTTGCCCTTCAAAGTAGGGACCCCAATCCTTACTAATAGCTACGGGCTTGCTCTTCCTGTTGAGCAGGAACTTCAGCAGCTCCAGGGCTGTGCAGAGGACAGTTTGTCTCCATTAAGTTGAAATGCCCAGTAGCAAGTACAATCCTCTGCCTTTTGCTAGAGGTTTATGAAGACTTGCCTCCAGTGGGTACCAGCCCCCTCCTGCCTGCCCTGGCTTTAACCTTCTGCTCCACTCCAGGCCTGATTCTCACCTTGGTTTTGAGCTGAAAGCCCTACTCCTGATCTGCCTCCTCACAGCCATCCTTCAGATGGGTGTGCTATTTCTTGATAGAATACCCAGTGCAAGGGGAAGTAGTGGGTGATTAATTTGCTTAATTGGCAATCAAACAGACTGCCTTACTGGCAGCTGCATTTTAATTTTGTAGGAGCAGTCAATATGGACCTTGTTGAAATTTCTCTGGTGTGTCTCTCCAGAGTTGCCAGAGCTGTTGATTGAACTTTGTGTGGCACTGGCATTTCCCTTCAAGCTAATTTTCAATTGTTGCCAAGTGAAAGGAAATGATTTCAACTGTTTTGTGGGAAAAGCAAGTACTGGCATATGACCTTCTGCTTCCAGCCCGATTTCCCTTCATTAGTGTCTCCTAAGTGACAGGCACAGTGACAATTATGGGGACATTTATGCCTTGGGACAGACTGTTGTTCCAAGGTGTGTGTTCTGCTGTGACCAGAGCAGTCTGCATATGTGGGAAATGGGACCAATGAGGGAGAATCTAATTTCTGTATCCTGCCAAATAGTAGGAAAAATTAGGCTCTTTGTGGCAATATTTGAACAGCCTTACTTTTTCACATGTTCCCATGACCTTTTAAGTGTACATTTAGTCTTGAAAGTGAGCCAGAGAGTGCCCCCACACAGAGGTCTTCACCTATAAGATGTCAACTTAGACTTCCCTGAAAGCCAATGGAGTAAATAGATGCTTTGCAGATGTGATTAATTGGACTTACTTTAGATATACTTTTTAAAAATGAGATTATTGGGTCCTTAGAATACCTATTTTTCTCTATTAGCTGTGAAGGGTGCTGACTAACTCAGACATTGATGTCTCTATCACAGATGTCTTTGGCCAGATAAATGCTCCCTCCATTGGTTTACAAATGTAAATGAGTGTTTTGTGAATATCTTGGTACCTACTGAAATATAGGACAGGGCTAGACACAATGGCCTCCACCTAAAACTCAGGAGGTTCCTGCTGAACATTTGGAAACCCTTTTCCACTGTGAGGATGACCAAGCATGGGCCTAAGTTGCCCAGGGAGATTGTGAAATCCCTGTCCTTAGAAATATCCAAAAGCCATCTGGACATGGTCCTCAGCAATGGGGTCTCAGTGGCTCTGCTTGGGCACTGGGTTAGAAAGGTGATCTCCAGAGACCCTTCCAACCTCAGCTTGGGCCATTCTGAGAACTGCCTGTTCTAGTTACCTTTGTAAATCTAGGATGAATGGTTCTCAGTTCTGCTGGTGAGAACCTGTGAAAGAAAAACTAGTGTAAAACCACCAATAATGTTTCAAATTAATCAGTAGCAAAAAGCAAAAACCTGTGTTATTGTGTAGCCAGCTTTTCCTTATTTCTTCTCAGAAGAAATAGGGAAAAAAAAGAAAAAAGCAGAGCAGTTGAAAAGGTTTTTTGCCTATTTTAGTGAATTAGTACCCCTGAGTGACCTTGATTGACACCTTATGAACATTAAAAGCCTTGATAGTCTTTACTAATTGCCATGCTTCTCCACTCTGGGAATACTGCAGACCCATATCTTCCTTTATTAATTTATATATTTATTATAGTGTTTTTCCTTACACTTTTAATGTGGGGATAACATTCATCAAACTCTCGGGGGATCACCTATTAAGAATCATTTTTCACACCGAGAAAAGACTGTTCTGTGCCAGACACTGGATTTTCTGGCTTTGATGAGAAAATGCTGCAGGGGAGGTGGGTGTGGGGAGGGAAGGGGTACCTTGCATTCACCTAAAAAAATAAAACCCCAAACCAACAACCTCTGGAGACATTTTGTTTTAATCATTGTATATGAGTAAGGTTAGTTCAGTATGTAATAACAGGCTGTCTTGACAACAAAAGGCTGAATCAACACAGAACATGATTGGAATTATGCATGTCAATTATAATGAATCTCATTATGCAACACGAAAGTCTAATTCTATTGTAAAGGTCTGCAGTCTGCAGTTTTAAGTCTGATGTCAATGCTGAACAATAACTGCCCTCTCATCCACCTCATAGCCATAAAGAATAAATATAAACCTAATTTCTGCAGACTTTTAATATGCAAATTTCTTTGGGGTAAGGAAAAAGAGAGATTTCTTTTTTTTTACAAAAAGAAAAAACTGTCCTGGCCTTAAACCAATCCATCATGTCCATGATTTCTTTGGCTTTAACTTTTTGCTGTCCACAGGAAAAATTGATGTTTGAAAGTTCTCTCCTTGTCTCAAAATATAAATCAAGAATGACAATTTCTCACATTGTACCAACTCAGAAATGTGTTTATCAAAATAAAATAAAAAAATTATATAGCTGTTAGTGATTAGGCTCTAATTTCTAGCAAGAAGATTACAGTAATAAATGTGTTTATCAACACCTTTATGGAATTACTAGATAGTAGGGGTATTGTTCTGGGTTTTGTTGCGATTTGCTCTTTTCCCCATTACTTATTGCATGTATTTTGACACTTGCAGTTGAAATGTCTAGTTTGGGGAGTTTATTTTGCAGCAATAAATAAAAAGGTGGATTCTCCTTTGAGAGTGTGTGATTGGAGCACTGCTTGAGCTCTTAAATACCTTCCCATAATTCATTTTTAAACAGTGGATACTTTCAGCTGGAAGCAGGTATACAACAGGCATTTTTATTTGCTGAAAGAAAACACTGTTGTGCTCTTTCATCATTTGACTCTACATGACTCCAGTGGAGTGGGAAATGTCAGCAGTCAGAATTCAACACCTAAGAGTCTCCAAATTGCCATGCAGAGGGGTCAGGTGAGCTCTTACTGCAGGGAGGAGACCTCTGCATCCCTTGCACTGGAGCTGGCCTGTGGCCACCAAGGAATACTTTGCAGAATGCAGTAGAACAAGTCAGTAACCTCTTGTGCTATTTCATTATTTTCATTAGACATTACAGCAACGTGATGTAGCTGACAGCAGAGCTGATAGGCATGAATACTTCTGCTTCAGTAGATGGGACTTTTGAATGCAAAATAATCATCAGTTCTGGACGGCAGCTCTGTGTGAGAATTCATGGCTCAGGGCTAGTTTACAAACAGACCTGTAAAATACCCATTTGCAGATGCTGTAAACTGGTTTTTCAAATTCATCATTTAAAGCAAAATTGAAATTAGACATTGATTTCAAAAAAGATGACCCAGAATTGCTTTGACCTCATATCTTGCTTCTGGATCATGGTTATTTATTTTCCCTTTTAAAAGACAGATGATAAATACATTTTCACAATTCTGAAAGAAACTTGCAGTTATTAGAGCTAAGACAAGCATTCAATTTGTGCAACATGCTGAATTTTCCTTACTTAGAATTTCTAACAGCTTTCACTGGAAAAGTTTGATTCAGGTTTAGCAGTCTTAAAAAACTTCCTAAAGCTGGCTGTGAAATTAATCATACTTTCTGTCTTCTTTTGAAAGCCAACTTTACACTTGTTCCAGCAGAATGTTACTGTAACTGTGAACAGCATAAGAAATAGTAGGCCTGACCAGAGAAAGAATTAAAGACAACAATTTGGCAAAAAAAAAAAAAAAAACCTCTTCATTTCATAAAGAAAAGGTAGGTTATTCTTGTTATTATTGTTATTGTCACAATCATCTTCATTTGCACATTTTTCCTGAGTCCATAGTAGGAAAAGAAAAAGAGGAGGAGCCAGCATCCAGGACATTTCCTCAAAGACTGTGATTCCTTTTTAATTGCTCTCAAAGATCTGTGGGATCTTCATTTAACATAAACTTTTTTGAATTAGTTTTGTGCTGTTTTATCCAGCAGCAAGAGGATAGGGCAGGAAATGACAAAAAAAAAAAAAAAACCAACCCAAAAAACAAACAAACAAAAAAAAAAAAACTAGGTGCTTTGCAGGCTTGGTGGAAGATCTCCTATTAGATAAAGAAAGGGAAGAGGGGGGTTTTCTAGTGCCAGAGGCACAAAAGGAAAGTAGGAAAGTTGAATAATTCATTGTAGGCATCTTCCAAATTAAGTGAAGGTGCCTGCGTTTTCTGTGGAAATAGAATAAGGAAATAAGGAAATAGGAGGGGTCTGGCATGTAGTGTTTATACACCACTATGGTGTGTGTAGAATACTTCAAAACTCAGATGGATGATGTTCACACAGGAACTTGCACAACTGTTGTAGGAAACTATTTTTCACTGCAGGGATGACCAAGTTCCCAGGCTGTCCAAAGAAGTTGTGGAGTATCCATCCTTGGAGATAATCAAAATCTGTTTGGACATGGTACTGGGCTCGAGGGGGCCCTGTTTGAGCAGGGGGTTGTATCAGATGACTTCCAGAGGTCCTTTCTACCCTCAACCATTTTGTGAGTCTCTCACCAAATCAGCCAAGAGCTCTTCCTAACTCAGCTGCTTCAGCCATTTTTATTTATCTGTGGGGATCATGTTCAGCATCCTGCCACTGGCTGTCCTCATGAAATTCAAGTTGAAAGAATCACTCCAAGTCTAGTTTTACTTGGGGATAGAGGTGGGTAACAGCACCCTTTTTTCCTGCTGATGCTATTATCAGCTTCATATTTTTGAGGTATGATTGTGTATGTAGTAGTGAACATGCTTTCTTTTCTAAGCTTTATTTTTTTCACTCTCTTCCCATGGGGAGCTGCTGAACTCAATGCTGCCTGTCTATCCTAAATTTCACTCTCTGCACACTGCATCACTCTCTTTGAGTGCAGACATGGAAAAAATGAGCCACTCTGTTTACTGGGAATGTCATTAATAGATCTGTGGCACAGACTGGGTGAGGACTTCACCTCACAGCTGGCAGCAGTGTGTGATGCAGTCTGTTGCAGATGACAGTGGGTGTGATTGAGCCAGTAGCTGGTGGGAGAGGCAGTCAAGCACAGCAGCAATCACTTCTTTTTTTCTCATGTTTGGTCTCTCTATAATAGAAAACCAGAAATATCAGAGACAGTCACCATGTCACACTTATAGCTAATAGTCTGCAGGGATAGAAAACGAATATGAGTTCAGTGTGCTTCTAGATGCAGTGCCAGAGACCTGCATTAGCCAACACTCTGAAATCATGACAGCTTCCAGAAGCAGGAGGAGCATGAAGGAATACTAGAAAAGGAAGTTCCTTCTGGCCCATGTGCCAAGTAGGTCCATGCTTAAAGGTAATTAAGTGCTGAGATTCCTGAGCTGGGATGACCTGAACATTGCCTGAAGACTAGTTGGATTTGACAACAAAGACTATCACTGTGTCCTGAGTTTGCATGGCCAGCTTTGGTAGCAGAGTGGGAGCTGCAGGGGTGGCTTCTGTGAGATGCTGCCAGAAGCTTCTTCCATGTCCAGCAGAGCCAATCCCTGGCAGCACCAAAGACAGACATGCTGCTGGCCAAGGCTGGGCCAGCAGAAATGGTAGTAACACCTCTGTGACAACATATTGAAGAAGAAGCAAAATAACAAATTATTGCACAGATGTAATTACGGCCAGAGAAAAGTGAGCTGAGAAGAATAACTCTGCAGACACCAAGGTCAGTGGAGAAGAAGGGGGTGGAGGTGCTCCAGGTGCTAGAACAGGCATTCCCCCACAGTTTGTAGGGAGACCATGGCAGGTGTGCTTGCAGCCCATGGAGATCCAGGGGGATGCAGAGATCCACCTGCAGCCCATGGAGATCCAGGGGGATGCAGAGATCCATCTGCAGCCCATGGAGGTCCAGGGGGATGCAGAAATCCACCTGCAGCCCATGGAGGAGACCCACAGCAAAGCAGGTGGATGCCTGAGAGAACCCATCAGAGGCCCAAGGAGAGAGGAGCCCTTGCTGGAGCAGCCTTTCCTTGGAGGACTGCGTCCCATGGAAGGGTGACTGCAGCAGTTGGGGGGGACTGTTGCCTGGGGATGGACTCAGGATAGAGAAGTTCATGGAGAACTGTCTCGTGTGGGAGGGACCCCATGGTGGAGCAGGAGAAGGACTCCTGTCTCTGAGCAGTGGGAGAAGCCACGGGTGATGAACTGACCATAACTCCCATTCCCAGTCTCCTTGTGCCACTGGGGGAGGAGATAGAGCTGGGAGGAAGGGAGAGGGGAAGGGCTTTGAAGGTTTTATTTTACTTGTCATTATCCTGCTCCGATCTTAGACTGAATAAATTATAAATTAAATTCATATCTTCAATTCTAGCCTGTTTAGCCTGTAATGGCATTTGGCAAGTGATTTCTCCCAGTCCTTATCACAACTTGTGAACCCTTACTTATATTTTCTGTCCCCTGTCCAGCTGCAGAGGGGACTGAGAGAGCACTTTGGTGGGTGCCTGGCATCCAGCCAGCAGCCACCCATTATGCTGCATCACAAATTTGGGTCCATGTCCATCTTTGAAGCGCAGATAATGATCTAAGAATGGAATGGAATGGAATGGAATGGAATGGATTGAAGGGTTAGAAGAGCAACCAACATTTGGTTAGGTTTTTTTCTTGAATTTCTCCATATCAAAAAGCAGCTAAAATAATGATATCTGCAATTCACAGGTATTATTATACTTCAATATCTCACTTTGGAATCTGGAAAGTTATTGTTAACTCAGTAGCTTGTAAGAATCTTCAAGGAACTGTAGCAGGCACCTGGAGACATAAGTGTCTTCCTACAACAGGGTAGCTACTATCTGAAAAGGTCATTATAATATTCTCTCAAATTAAAAATTAAACAGCCATGTAAACTAACATTATCAACCAGTGAATTCTTGCGCTGTCAGCACCAAATGTCAGGTGCTACACACTCAGATCTTTGGTTGCATTCCCGATGCTGCCTTTAAATAAATAATAAATTAATATTTAATTTTTGCACACACATTGTTACACTAGAAATAAAACTAGACTGCAGGTTTCTCTGCTCTGTGAAACTTTTCTTCTGATGTATAGACAATGCAGTGCATAAGGCAGCGACTGCAGACCAGCCAGAGGATCTCCTTGGGCATGGGCCCTCTCCCCCCAGGTCAGGCTCCCAAGGCTCATCGCCGCCTGTACACAGGTTGCAAAAACAAGTCAAAGGCTGAATGGCATCTGCAGTGAGAAGGAGTGAATAAAGGACAGACTGTAATGAGCTACCACTGCAGACAATTCTCTTTGGTGCAAAGAGTCATCAGACTTTTAGGTAAAATAAACTTACTATCCCTACAGGAAGCAGGATGCCCTAGAAATTAGGGAGCCCCAAATTCTGGAGATCTATGTGCCCATACTTCTCCTGCCACAGACAACCTCTATGACCTCTGGGGTGTCATTCAAGGCCAAAACCCTCCAAGTTTTTTATACGCTTTACCTTCTCTGACCTCTGGTTTTGGCTGGCCCATCAGGTAAACAGAGCTGATATTTTGGAAGCCTGGCAGCTTGCATGTGTAGTTTTGGCTCTAATAAAAGATCTTGTCCAGTCAACAGGGAAGCAGAGAGTGTCTGTAACTAAAGGGACTGCACTTTAGTACAGAGCTAGGTGCAGTCCTGAAGAGGAGGGACACTGGGCATGGTCTGTGGGACAGCTCCTCTGCTCCCCTCTCCTCAGACTGCAGACCCCAAAGTGGGCCAAGGGTAACTGGGAGAAGAGGGAGAAAGGGTAGAATTCATCTGCTGCCTGCTCCAGGAATGCCTACCTCAGTTTAATAGAATTTAAAATACTGTTCTTGAGAGGGTGAGAAATATATTTACCTCTCTGCAGTTGTTCTTAATTTACAGTGAGCTAACTAGGTTTATTGGGCACATTTCTCTATCAGACGTGTGGTATGTTGCATTACAATTGAGAAAAAAACCTATTACTTCTATCACAATAGATACACATACATAGCAGTGAATCCTTCAATGTCCAGGGATAGTCTTCATTTTATTAAACAGCAACACAAGAATGATCTGCCCTTTGCATTTTAATCTGTGAAGTGCAGTTGGCAGAAGTACTTAGCACAGGCTTTTATTTTTAGTGTTATGGATATTGGATTATAGGTAAACAAAGACCATGCAGTACATCAAGGATATATATACGTTAATTATGGAGATGACAGATTTTAATTCAAGAAAATAGTCTTCAGTAACAAAAAATTGCAGATTTAACATTCTGTTTAAGCAAAACCTCCACATAATGAAGCTCATGGTGTCCATCTTACATAGATGAAAGGAAGTGTAGGTGCCTGAGAAACAATAACTATGAAGATTCTGATCTGAGACATCTAGATCCAGGTCTGCAAGAAAGCTCAGAGTTTTGGGCATGCTCTTTGATAGCCTCTTATTGGGCAAAGCAATGAGTTCTAGGCCACCTTTGGGTTTTGCCTTTCAGAAATTAGGGGACCCATTTTGACAATTGTTTTTAAGAAAAAGCTCCTTCTGAAACAAACTTGTTTTCACAAAGCTGGTCACAATATAGCTGTAAAACTGCAGATGGAAATGTGCCTGGAGAATGAGAAGCATGTGTAGCCCTTCCATATAGATAAAAGACAAACTCATTCATTCAATACATAAATAATTGCTACTACTGACAGCTGTGCTATGCAAAATATCTCAAAGGTACTTCCCAAATCAGCAATTATTTTAAAACAAAGTGTTTACTAATTTTGATATGTCCTCACAATTGCTGAGTTAGATTATGATTTGCAAGCAAATAGTACAGTACAAAATATGAAAGTAAAAAAAAAAAAAGAAATCCCTGAAGAACTGGTGTGTGAACACAAAGCTACTGAATGATGATTTATGCCTGGAATAATCGCTGTCATGAGCCCCTTTGGAGCATGCAGCTGGAATTAGAATTCCTAAGGAGGAATCCTAAGTGAAGGGCTGCAGCAAGGTCTGTCTTTTTCCTTTTTTTTTTTCCCTAAAGAACAAAAAAGCCTTGTCTCTCCCTGTCTGGGCAGAATGGTACTGTCCCAGACAGAAAGGTCCCCATAGGCCAAGCTATTCATGTAGCACCAGGCTGCTGGGAGCACCAAGCTATGGCAGGATGGGGAGAAAAAGCAGGGAAACTGCAGTGTCTGCATGGCAATTAGTGTGATATATATTGGTTTTTCTTGGCAGTCCTGAAGAAAGAGAGCAAGAAAGAGAGGAAGAGAGAAAAGAGAGAAAACAAGAGCTAAAAAATACAAATAAAGAAGAAAAGAATAAAAAAGTATTAGGATCACATAAGGCAATATTTCAAGACATCAAAATGAATGATTGAAAATATCATCAGCAAACCAGTCTTTTTCCCAAGTTGTTTTATAAAATTATAAAAGTGTTTTTTATTGTTTAGAGAATATTCATAATTCTGATAAATTAATGTGTGAATAAATTCACTGAGTGTATGCAATGTTCCCTGGCTGACTGTCCCTGAGTACCCTTCTCTTTTTTCATGCCTTTTTAAACTGTTGTCCAAACAGTTTATGAAGACTAACACAGCACATGTGGTTCTTTGAACTAAAGGATTCATTTTATCAGATTTAAAAATCCCTATAAATGAGGACAGCTCTGATGAGAGCAGGATAAGTAAACCCAGTGAATATTCTCATGTAATAAAAGCAAATGTTTCAGGATAGCATAGCAGGGTGATGTATGGGGCTATTTTTTTTTTTTTTAATGCACATCACTGCTAGTAAAATCAGCAGGAATAATTAAGGTATATATCTGCATGCTGAAGGGGACTAGGAATGGCTAGTAACCACCCCAGTATCATGTTCCTTGCAAAGGCACATCATTTTTTCAACAAGCAAAAGAGAATTTTATCATCATGAAAAAATCATATACATGAGAAGATGCTCTTTATTTCTAATTTGTATTATTTTAGTGGTATACCAGTCTGGAAAACAATCATAATTTTCCTGTTACTCCCCACCCCTTCATACTCTGCTATTCATGATTTCTCTGTCATGCAGATTTCCCAACTCTGTTCTCTTCTTCATTATTTTATTTCACATTTTATAGAACACTGTATTTTTGCTCTTGGCTGATGAAAATAAAGAGATCAGCTTAAATTTGCTCTGATAACAGTAGTTTAAAACACTATTATGATGGTTTCTTAGTCTTTAAAATCTTTCACCTTTTATAATCTTTAAGCCTCACTAACCATTATTACCCTACATATGCAATCATAATAAAAGCTTTGCAGAAAGAAGAGTATCAAACTGCTTGGTAAACCAAATGAACCTAACAAAATAATCCTACTAAATAATTTATATGATAAATACATGCACACAAATTTATATGCATCTATACATGCATTTATAGAAGCTTATGTACAAATTTACACATAAAGGCTTTTGCTTTTTTGTGGTTGCTATCTTAAAACACCATTGGCTCCTCTGGATATCAAGTGATACTTGGAAACTGTCTGATTTTGGCCTTTCATGATGTTTCAGATTGCATCTCCTGCTTCATTTGGGCTCTTTGACCTGTATGGAGTGAATTGCTCCAACTGATATGATTATCTCAGTATTTACCCCAGCTGAGGGTTGGCCTTCATCACCTTCAGCAGGGAGGTAAGATGGAATGTCTTTTTGAAAAATCAGCCGAGTGCTGCTGAGAAGCCAAACGTCTGGGTCAGTGTAACACAGAGTTGTGCTGCCCAAGGGCAGGCTCAGATGGTTCAGCTGACAGAACTGACGGGCTCGTTGACCCATGGGTCTCCTCCCTGGATGTGTGCTGATGTTCCCTCATGCAGGTGCCTCTGCAGCTCGTCTGAGCCAGCACTGACACAGCTCTGCTGTCAGGAAAACCCACAGGAGGACGGACCTGGCTCAGAGGGTCACAACCAATGAGTCGAGCTCTGCCTGGAGGATGCAACAAGACAGGTATTGCAGGGGTGTATCCTTGGAGCTGCGCTGCTTGACCTCATCATGAATGGCCTGAAGGAGGTAGCCAAGGGTCCCCTTGCCGAGCCTGCAGATGACGTGAAATTGAGGGGACCAATGGCAGGACTGACAATCCAGATGGAACTAGACTGACTGGAGGGATGGACCACAGGAAACTCGTGCAATTCAGGTAGGAGAGATTGTGCACCTGGGACGGAAGAGCCTATTGAAAAGATAATGGCTGGGGAAGAGACTACTCAAGGAACACCTCTATGGAAAAGACCCCGGAAGGCCTGGAAACTGGGCAGGAGCCTAGGAAAGGCTCCATTACTCCACTACAACTACACACATTCTTTTTTCTACCAAGGGACTGGGAATGATAACTGGATGCTTTCCTGGAGCTGGGATTGGGAATAGTGACTGGATACTTCCCTAGAGTTCTTTCTAACTTTATGAATGTAAGCACAAAGAAGGGGGAAGATCTTATCCCCTCTGTTGTTCTGTAGTCTTGGAGTGGTGTTGAAGTCCTCACTGTCTACATCTTGCGCTGATTTTGTCTGGGGTAGAGAGACTTTCTTCACCGTAGCTAATATAGGACTGGGGTTGGGATCTGTGCTGGAAGCAGCTGTTGCTGAGCAGGGCTTGCACAAAGTCAAGGTCATTTCTGCCTCTCTCTCCACCACCAGTGAGATGGCTGGGAGCACACAGGGAGTTGGGAGAGGACACAGCCAGGACAGCTGACCCCAACTGACCCAAGGGATATCCCACACCACATCATATAACCCTGGAGGAAGGAGGAGGAAGAGAGAGACATTCAGACTAATGGCATTGGTCTTGCCAAGTCACCATTACTTGAATTACTTACGATGAAGCCCATTTCTTCTGGGCATGGCTGAACACCTGCCTACCCATGGGTCAAGAGGGGAAAGAATTCCTTGTTCTACTTTGCTTGTGCACATGAATTTTGCTTTACCTACTTAACTATGTCTATCTCAACCCATGAACTTTTCCCCACTTTTACCCTTCTGATTCTCTCTTCCATCCCACTGAGTAGGGAGTGAGGGAATAGCTGCATGGGGCTTGGTTGACAGCTGGGGTTAAACCATGTATTTGTTCTGTAACTGCAACCTGTTGTAAAAGAGTATTTAATCAATCATTATTCCACCTGCTTTTTTTTTTTTTCTTCCCCACTGGTGACAACTTAATGTCTAATTTCAAGTCATCAGTAAAAATATTAAAAGAGAAACTAGGCTGAAAACTGACCAACAAGAGATAAGCAATTATGCTTATTAATATTTTCTTTCTTTGTTCTTTCATGTCTCAGCTGGTTTTTAATTCATTTCGCGCATACATATTTTATGAAGTGCTATTTTTTAATCAGAATATTGTGTAATACTAACTAAGCTAAGCTCCCAAGAAAGTAGAGAATCATTATGCCCATTCCGTTACCTGTACCAGCTAAACTGTCAATGAATAATACCTTGTCAATAGCAGGCATATCATGCAGTGGTGAATACCACATATACTAACTTATAATGATCCTTTAAATTCTAGGCTATAACTTTTCCCTCAGAATATACACAAACACACAGAGAACAGATTTTTTCTTCTTCTTCCCATCTACTCTGTGTACTTGAAACCACATCCCTGTGTAAGGCTGATGGATTGATACCTCAGGATCTAAACAGAGTTTTTTGAGCTATAGCATTGCCATGCCAACTTCCTGACACCTCTACTCCCAGTAAGTACTTCTGCACAAGAACATTTTCTTCTATCTTAACATCTTGTAAGAAACTAAGAAAATTAGAGTAGCACAAAAAGATGGGTTAGATGTTAAGCTTGTGGAGGAAATATTTTGATATGGTTCCTCTCTTCCAAATTACCTCTCGTCTTCCTCTTTTCTTTTCAACCTCCTCCAAGCAATATGATACACAATAGATGAAATAGGCGAGTAGGTTCTTTGTGACTCAGAACCTCCCTAAGAGAAAAGGGAGAATATCAGTTTTAATTTGCTGTGGGAATATACTGACTCAGCCCAACTTTATGCCCCTTCTCACTTCTTGCCTGGCCTGTGTTCCTCACAGGCCACTCCCTGCTCCTTCCCTCCTGGAATGAGTTAGAAGCTTTAGTACTGCATTTTTTACTTAGAGATTTTGTGGCACAGCCTAAAGTTACAGAAATAAGCTTGTATTTACTCATGTTATATGTAACAAAAATGTTATATGCAGACATCATGTTATACGTCTGCTAAAGAATCTGAGAAACAATTTGTCATAGCCAGGCTGATTAAATATGGGAACTTTCAGGGGAGGTTCATTCATCTTTCATGGAGACTTGATGCTCATAAACGCATTGAAAACTGTGGAATACTATATATTAAAAAGAGGTTTCCATTGTAACCAAATCCTTAACTGTAACACCCCCTTAACTGAAAACAAAGATTTTGATGTTTATAACTGCTAAAAGTCCTCAGGCATGTTTTCCCATGTAATGCCTGGAAATACCTCCACTGGAAAATGGCAAAGTGTGTGTTAGATTTCTCACATGCCGTTTTCATGGATGATGAAGTTAAGTGCAAATAAAAATGCATTTTTAAAATTTTTAGCAAAATACTGCTTATGCATTTTCCTGTCCAGCTCAGGACATTTTATTTATCACCATATTACCCATCATTTTATTTATCACCATACCACTGATTTCCAGAGGCAGCATTGCCTAGTAAGAAAACTTCAGAAAGTTAACTGTGGGTGATGTGACAAAGAATAAAGCCCTAGTGACTTGGATGCCTCCCCAAGGAAATAGTAATATAATACTATGGCAGACCACACTTTCCTCAAAAGTCATATCATATTCTCCTCCTTCTTCCAGAGTCTGAAGCAGGCTGATCTGAGACTGCTCTTCTGTGCCTGTTCAGTGAAATCCCTCACTGTTACAGTCTCAACCCATTCAGCATTTATAACTTGCTGCAGATTTGAACCCCAAATGATTATAGTATCACCAATCCCTTGAAAAATTGCTGCTTTAACTTACTTTGAAGACTCCTATCAGCATGGAAACAACCACAGCTTAATCGCAGTTTTATTTGAAAAAGAAGAACACGTCTTTACTTTGATTACATTTTTGAATTCCTGAAGGCCAGATCTTGTTCCCACTGGTGTCTGCGGCAAAACTCCCATTATCTTCAGTGGCAACAAACCCAGCCACTTAGTTTGCATAATCTGCAGAAAGTAAATATTTTAACACTTGTTATCTGTGATATTTAAGTAGCTAATAAAAATGTGCATGCAAAACTGGTTCATATTTATTTAGGTTTTTAAAAATGTGACTTTCAAATAGGACAAAATATAGCACAAAACATTCGGTAATGAAGACTCAATAAATAAAGCATTTTTTCTCCTCTCCCATGACACAGCATGCAGTCTTTATTAATGTTACAGAAATAAAGCTGTAAACCCTGAAAAAAATAAAATGTACTTATTATGGCCATAAAACGACATAAAATGACTTTGAGTCCAGAATTCTGCCGCTAATAACACATGAATATATATTTATATAAGGGAAAGGTAAATCAACAAATTGTTCTACTTGAGCTTGTTTTTGCAAAAAGCATATCAGCCCAGTTACTAATGTGCTATTTATCCATTAAAGAATGTTGCTATAGTTACAGTATCTATTGTAAAAATAGCATGGTAATATGAGAGAGAAGATGAAGAATGCAGAACAAACAAGCTTTCATATTTCTAGTGCTTGTATTGTACATGAAAGTTAAGAAATTACAGTAAAAAACCTGCTGTTGGCTCTATTTTGAATGAAAGCCTTAGAACTATCCTTAGACTCAGTGGACATTTTTTTTCTCCATCTGGATTTACAGGAACTAACACCCATGATTCAAATAAACACTCCAGTATAAGGATTTAACTAAAATTTTCACTGCACAATTATATGAATGATTTTATAGGCAGATCAAAACATGAAGATTTGACTCAGTCATCCCTATTTCATTTGAAAAATCAGATGGTAGAAACAAATTTTTTTACGAATAAGCAAAGAAAAACAGGTAATTGCACAATTCTGATCATAGACTGCCATATTTCAGCCCAGAGCTACACCCTGTCAATGTTTCACATGAAAAAATACTGGAACTTTTTTGGTATCTTGTTTGCCTTAAATTTTAGCTTTTATATTATCCAGATTTTGTACTGCATTAGTGTATAACTCTGAACTTCATATAAATTTTTGCAAGTTCTCTTCAGTTTAGTTACACAAAACAATCCTTTTCCAGCCCAAGAACTGAGGACATCATTGAAGCTTCAGGCCCAGAACGTGTAAAGAACAGCAAACTGAGGAGAGCAATCTGGGAGGTTGGGACTCCATAACCTGAAGCTATAATTGGACAATTAATCCCAATATGTAAATGGACCAAAACTTATAAAAGTGTGAAAATGTGTGACTCATTGTCCATCTTGGGTGGAGCCTCAGCCAGGCTCTTGTGCTGCCCAAGGTGTATCCTTTGAAGGCCTTTTTAATAAGTACCTATTTATTCCTTTAACACTCTCTAACCTCTGCTCCAGGTAACCTCTCAAGGCATCATCTCCACCCAAAACTAGCTCTGGTGAAATCCTTTAACTGTGTAGAAGAGCAACAAATCCCAAGTGCTTTTTCTTGAGGTAGTTTTGCATCGGAAATCATAATTAAAATGTGCAGTCTAGTTTTGTCTAAGCAATGTGTAGATAGAATCAGTAGCAAATTCCTGCTATGCTTAAAAAACCTTTTCAGTCTAAGGAGATTGAAAAAAAAAAGGTCCAGTGGTAATAATTTCTATCTAAAAAAATACATAATTGTACTAGGAGTCTTTTACAGCTTCTGGAATCTACACAGTTAACCTCAGCAAATAAAAATAGGATTAGACTCTTCTTCCAAATAAAATACTCATGATGTGAGAGCTATTGGGTTTAACTCAGGATAGGATGAAGCCTTGGACAAATTAAAATAAGTTGGTTTGTTACATCAGTATTAAAAACAATTTGATACCAAAGAAAATTTTCCTCTGTGAGATTTTTATAGTTTTTCTGTTTATCAGCCAAAAATCAGTGTCTGAAACAACGTTGCTCTCAAAGTAATCATGAGTACTTTGACCCTCCCCAGCAGAAAAGAGAAGCTAAAAAGTATGTAGGTAAAATCTAATTTTTGGATAACCTCAAAAAAAAAAAAAAACTTAGAAAAGAAAAATTCTGCTTTCTGTTGAAATGCCACCTGTATATGTAAGCATTGATGATAGCTAATGCTCATGGACCTGCCATAAAAAAAAAATATCCTAAACTGAGATTGTGTCCATGTTATCAGATAATTTATCTGCTCAGTTCATGCCCTGGTGCCTGATCATCACACTGCATAAATGCCAGTCCCCCTGTGTTCTCCCTTTTGGAAAGACCCAAGTTAGTTCTATCACAAATAAACTCTAGGCTCTGTCTGTGTTTTCCTCATATTCCCACCACTGAGCATTAGAACAAGAGTGCACAGGAGACAACCCAGGGCTAACACCAGCAGGGAGAATGCAGCAATCTGCTCAACAAAAGGGCATGCTTCCACTAGTGGGAGTGCATGTCTCTTTGCAGCCCTTGTTTTGAAGAGGTTATCATTTGTTGGGGCAGATGCTTTTATCAGTGGCAGATGTAAGCTGTTGATTAGTCAGAGTTTTCTCTCTTGGGTCTAAAAGACTTTTGCAGCCTGCTACCTTAGCACTTGCTCCTTCTGCCAACTGTTTTGTCTGCAATTTGGTTGCTATGACTTTCCCAAAATATTAGCTCAGCTGAATGGGGTATCTTTTGCCCAGAACTGGCCCAAGCCTGGCTGAAGTTCCCCACCTATATCACCAGAGGGGCCCAAATCATAATACCCTTGCCATGTGAAATGTCTTTGGCAGAAAGAACAGCAGCTGATCTCATTAGAAAGCTTAGCTGTTTGTGTCTGTCTCTTATACCTCTATGGCCAGAGGATTTGGACTGGAAGAAAGGAATTTTGTGACTTCATTTCCTTATGGACATGTCCTAACCACGAAGCAGTGAGCGAGGCTGGGGTACACAAGTGCTCCAGCACTCCTACTGAAAGTGTGTTCCTGAGAAGGGGGCAGAGCAAGGGGAGGAAGCATGGTTAGATCTCAAGACATTCACTTGATAGAGCCTGACATAATAGGCATTTTTCGAGGCATTAGAGGCATTTTGTTGAAGGAATTTGTCTGCAGAAAGAGGCAAAGAGTTTTTCTGTCACTAGTAAAGAACATTGAAAGAATAGTATTCGGTAGGATAGGGAGCCGTTAGCCAAACGTTTAGTTATTAGTTCTATGTTTGTATTTGTCTCCAGGAACTGAATAATCTTATTTCTATTGTATATGAGGAAGTCACCATAGCCTATAAACCTCCAGTGAATCTGTTAGATGGAGTTCCTTCAACCATCACCAATGGGACTGAAGGACAGTCTGCAGAGCTGAAACAGTATTCTGCCAATATATCTGCATAGCTTTTGGAAACTATGCAGATGTCTGTGGATGATACTGTACGGCTGTCCCCCACTGACCAGTTTCTCCATTCATAAACAAAAATTCATTGGAAACATAGGAGCAATTTATATGCCTGATAGGAGATAGAAATATTGGCTTTCACTCAAAGCCATGTATCACACCACAGTGCACACTGCAGAAAGGTCTGCAACCCAGTTTCTTGAATGAACTTCACAGAGAGTTTGGGACAGACAAACTTTGATTGTTGGGCCATGCACAGACTTTTGTTCCTTTCTTGATACCACATATTGCAAGTAGCAGTGGGACTGCCATGCCAGGTAAGCCCCATTTCCCATTCCCAGGAGGAGCACTGGCAGCAGTGGCAGCTCTCACTAACATTGCTGGAGTACTTTGTGACCCAGCCCATCTCCAGTCCCCTCCTTCAGCCTTCATCTTGTGTTGTGACAATGGCATGGCTGAGGAGCTGGTGCTATCTGCCATGCTCAGCTATTTCCAGAACTCCAGCATTGGAGCATGTGTTTTTTGGTCTCAGCACTACAATGGTTTTGGTACACTGTTAATAGAGTTAGAAAAGAGTCTCATGTGCTTCCCTTACCTTCAGTTTAAGAAGAATTTAATTCTACTGTTCAACCAGCTTGAACAAAAGTATTTAAGAACAGTCAGAGAAGTTACTGTTATTTTATAGTAAACAGGCAGAAATAAAAGCCAGTGCTTGAAAGATGCCTAGGATCAGGATGGACTATCTTCCAAAGTACATCTTCCAGGATGTACTTTACTTCCATTTCTTTAAAATATATTAAAAGAATTTTAAAAGTCTTCCAGTCTATTAACAAGTAATTTTTCATTCAACTGCTGCCATTGGTTTCCTGTAGACCAATAAAGCCATTTGCTTGTCTGCATGAGTTAAGTAAAAACACCAAGCTTTCAGACATGCAATGGTACTAACACCTTCCCTACTAGCCATTTAGCACCAATAATACATTCTCATAGATATATTATTTAAACATAGAGCAATTAAGTCCTTTTTTGGTTGGATCCTTTAGGAACCTATCAGTGATTTTCATTAGGTGGTATCTTCTCATTCCCATGTAACCATTCATCACTGGAATTCATTCTGCATGAGTTCCCTGATACTAATTGAACCCTCCAAGAGTCAAAGACTGCTGCAGGGGTACAAAGGTTTACTCCTATCCAGTAATGGTGAGCGACAGGACTGTTTTCTGTCCTTTTGGAAGTTTTAACAGACTCATCATTTCTACCTGGACCTCATTGTGAATTATTTTCAATTCTATCTAAAGCCATTCATGATACAGCACTATTGCTAAGCTCTACATGTGGGTGTGGTAATCAAACTTCTACACTGCACTGCGGTTTCCTTTATAAGGATACTGACAGGTGGAGAAAGCAGCTGATACTGGACTTTTGCTCTTTAATCAGATGAAAGGTTAAAGGAGATTTCCCTGTCCATCCTTTCTTGGCTGTGTGGGCTACAGATCTTTCTGAATTTTCTGGCAAAAGTTTTATGAGAGATTAAAATCACCATTGGTTTTTAAGTCGTTGTGTTATGACAGCACTGCAGTTTAGCAGGACTCTGCTATCGCCATAAAAGTGTGGGAACATCAGGAAGATCAGAACACAGGCGGATTTAGAATAGACTGAGGATATAAAAATCTATTAAAGACCTTCTCTCTCCTTTTTCCTCAGAGTGAAAAATCAATAAAGTAGTATAAGCCAGATAGCACAAAATGTACAACTCCTAGACCTCCAATTTATGCACAAAGTGACCTTGACCTATTCTGCAATTTCCAGTCATTAATTTATTATGTACCTCTTCTAACTGTATCACTCCAAACCACAATGAAAAACAAAACTTTAGAGCTGGATGTGTTTCCTTTCTTTTAAAGAAGCAGATTTTGCATGGAGTAAGTTATTATTTACAACAAAGGGTGAAATATTTTTTGCACAATTCATAACCTGACTAAATAATGATTTACTATCTAGAAATTAGCTGCAGAATACATTCAAGAATCATATGACTCTGAGCTTTCTGAAAATGTTGTTACTGTCTGTACTCTTCTACCTTTTGCCTGACACTGCTTTCTGTGATATTTTCATGAGTATATGATCATACTGAAAATGAGAAAGAGGTAATGTGAAAGAAATTTTCCAACCATGTTTAGCTCTTTTAAAGTAAGTAAATTCATTGCATTCTCAGTCATAGATCCACATAACCATAGAATGTTAAGGGTTTGGAAGAGACCTCAAAGACCACCTAGTTCCAACCCCACTGCCATAGGCAGGGCCACCTCCCACTAAACCTGGCTGCTCAAGGCCTTATCCAACCTGGCCTTAAACCTCATAGATTGGTTTATTATATAAACTGAAATCAGTGAAAGATAATAACTTCCTCCTTCCCTAGGTAATACACAGAAGTTTAACTATATAATTTAGGCCATACTGTGGGCAATAAGTTTAGCTGAGGAAGACTTCAGTGTTTCAGTGCCAGTTATAATGAGAAGAATGGTGGTAAGATTTATTCATTTTATCCTGAGAAGTCCTTCAGGTGACTGAAATTTACAGGAGGTACCACCTTTTGCACTTACTACTTGAACACAGGATGAAAACCAAGAGGAGGCAAGGATTTACATCTATTCTTTTTCATAGCTTATTCCCAGCCCCCAGAAAAAGACCATTTTGTGTTTTTCCTTTTCAGTTACATACCTGCCAAAAGAGTTGCTAAGCTTCAAGAGAAGAGATAAAAATAATATTAATCCAGTACAAGTTCTTCATCAACAGAAGAGCCAAACCTGGCTGGACTACACTCCTGAGCCCCATAAGGTCCCTGCACAGACAATACCAGGGACGTGCCAAAGAGAGAGGCACAAGAATTCTCTCTCTTGGTTTCCACATCTCCATTTTGATAGATTGTAGAATTTAGGCAATTCTGCTCAGGCAGATTAGATGCTTCTTCTCCTTTCCCTTCAACATCCACCCTCTCCCAGGAGCACCTGCCTGAGATAATGTCTAAATGAGGTTGCCTGGATTAACATCTTGGTCAGGTTATTCTACCAAATACACTGTCTTGATCTTTCAACAGCTCCAGTTCAATTTGAATAACAAAAAGTCTCGACACTATTGTGACTGAGAGTGGCAGAAATTTCTGCTTTAAAACACAAGCCCTAAAAGTTTAAAAGCCCCTTTTACATTTCAAGTTCTTCACCAAACTGTACAAGCAGGCAGTGTAAAACACAAGCAGAAATATTTTATATTAAGAGCAGATACTTCACAGAAGTTTTCAAATATAATTAAACATCACTAGTGAAAAGCATGAGCAAAAATAATTGCCTGTTATTGATGGTGTGTACTCTGCAGATCAGAGGCTGGCAGGAAAAGTGTCCCCCTGCATGAGTATGTTGGTGTGTCAGAAGTAAGGGCTCAGAGTGATGTGAACTACAGACAGCCTCAAAACTGTGCTGCATGAATATCTGCTTCTTAAAATCCCCAAATCTGCTTGGAGTTTTGCCATAGATTTAGCACGAGCAGGATCACGCTGTCTGAGAGTGCTCTGCACCTCCAGCACAAAGTGAGTGCATTCATAGCAGGAGCCCTGTCACTCCCATTCACTGCCCATGCACTAAACCCCAGGGAAGTTGTTTCTGGGTCAGTGTCTTGCACAGTTGTTCCAAAGTCCCGGTCAGGAGCACGGAGAGGACAGACTACAGACTTTCCAAATGTTTTCTGATTCCCCTCCTTCCACATGCTGGTTAAAATCCATAAGGGTTTTATCCTTCAACCCAGCCTTCTGCTGCAGTATTGATTGGTGCGCCCCCAGAATTTGGGGATCTATAAATCACATATCTTTCACTTTTTCTATTCAAATGTAAACAGCATATGAAAAAGGTACGTGTCTCTTTTTGTCTGACTGAAATGAAACTTTGCAGGAAGAGCAGCATCAGGCCCACACTGTTTACATTTTCATTCCCACCGAAAGAACGACAAAACCTAGTTTTCTTCAAAGTTAACCACATGCAAGAGCAGTGCTGCTTCGACTGGCTGGAAACAACAGGTATAAATAACCTCCTGTGTCCTACAAAGCAAGAGCCTGGAAAGGCTCCTTGGGTTGTTTTCTGCACACCAGCCTATGGGCTCGGGGTGTTTTAATGCTCTGTTGATGCCACAGGAGCCAATAGAAGCAGGGACAGATTACACTGAGAAGGAGGTAAACAAGTTGTTTACAACTCAGCGAGGCTGCAGCGTATCCTCCTTACATCGGCTGAAAGGCAATGACAGCATTGGCCACTGGGCTGCTGATGGGAAGGGATCCCTGGAGCTGCCAAGCTCTGGATCCAGAAATGTCTGTGGGGCTTCAATAACAGGAAATCACGAGTGCTGTCATTATCAGCTACTGAGTGAGACAGATGCACCCAGATCAATATCAGTATCTGATATCAAAGAGCTATTGTGACGATACACAGACTTCTGAACTAAGGCAAAAAACAAAACTATTTTAAATTATTAGGACTGTCAAAAATATCCTGACTTTCTCTTTTCTGCTTTGTTTTTGTTTTTCCTTTCTGAGGCAGTTGATTCATCACCATTAAAGGAACTGAAAGTCCTCTCTGCCCAAAGTAACTTTGATCATTATTGATCTAATTAAACTCTGTTTGCTTAAGGTTGCAGTGGGGAAAAGCTGTAAATCAGCAGTCTTCCCAATCTCTTCCAATAGTAAGGGGTATTTGTTCATTCAGCTGGAGAACTGGCATGTCCTTCAGCGTAGCTGAAAATGGAATAAGTTTTCCTTATTATGCCATGTTTTATGCTATCTAAAAATACAATTTTGGAAGAAAGATCTCCAGGGCTCTTGTTCCAAACAGGACTTGGGCACTGGAGAGGTTCTGCACAGAGATAAGGGCTCTCCCTGCACTAGCATTAGAGCTGTGGGGGTCTTGGTCACACTACCATTGCATGACAGAGGTGATTTCTGCATTAGGCTTTCTGTTCCTTGTCATTTGTGCTGTCAAACAAAATACATTTGTAAACCTATGGGGTTTTTTTAATATTTACATACATTTACTCATTACAAACATATGTTTGTAAACAAGCAAACAATTTTAGCTCTGTGCAAATCATATCCTAAGTGATGAACACTGTTTTACAATGAAGGATCTCTCTCCTGATATTTCAGCCCCATTTTTCTTTAAAACAACTGGTAAATTAGAATATTTTTGAAGGGTCTTTTTATCTTATGTCTTTAAAATCATTGCAAGCTGTAGCAGAGAATTCAGTCGTGTTTAGCCTGGGTACATTCAAAGGAAATTCACAGGTAGAACCAGGGAGCTTGTTTCACAGTCCAAGCAGAGATATTTTTGTTATGCAAGGGCAGCCCTTTCAGAAGGATTCCTAGGATACTTTGGCCCCTCTGATTTCAGATAGAGAAGAATCTGTGACACATGAGAAATGCACCGAGGTGGATCACGCACTTATTTCCATTGCTTCAGCCGAGTGACTGCTGTGCTATTGGTACTTCAGAAAAGAGCCAACAGCTAAAACAGATATTTGCCTTCTGCCAGTTCTGCTGATGGCTCATCTGTTTGCATTACACACTCTAGCTTGTAATTGCATTGCTGTGTTTGCGTGTGTATGTAAACTGCACACATAATCTTGCATATCCTGATAATAGCAGTGTACAAGGATGAGATGGTGCAGTCTGCACGCTAGCCCATATATATATTTCTGTTAAGTGTAAGTCAGGTGCTTGAAAGGAGATAAGCAGATTTACCACAGGAAAAGGCCCAGCCTTGATTTTATTCTGGTCTGAGGCGTGGCATTGGGCTGAGGGAGGCTTGCAGTTTTCACTCCCTTTGGCTTTGTACCAGCTATCAATCAGAGCATGAAGGACTGTCTCTTTTCAAAGCTGGAGAGAGACTTGGGAGTGGTGGCAGAGTCTGAAGCAAGGGCTTTTCTTGTCCATCCACAGCTGAAGCACTCCTTCACTATTTTTTAAGAGTACGCCTTTGGCGATCACCCCGATTCACCTGCCTTTGAAGCAGTCCTGCCTGGTTCCCAGTGCTCCTTCTGCAGTAATGGAATGGGCGAGACGGGATAGAATGGCTGCTGTGTCTTGCCTGGCCGAGAGCTCTCCCGCACGGAAGGAGTTAAAGCGCGGAGCTCCCCGCGCTGCCCGCCTCTCCCGCGGCCAGGGCTGCGGGCACCGGCGGGGAGAGCCTCGGGAGCACGGAGCCTGTCTCCCGCGATAAGATAGACGAGTCCTTAATGCGATTCCTCAGATACCCAGGGGGATATCCATAAACGCTGCAGAATAAACAAACAGAGGCAATTCTGAACGGAGGCAAAGCAGCGACCGCTCGGTAGCGGCCCCGGGAGCAAAGAGCGGCACCGGGGCCCGGGGGCCGCCCTGCCCGGCCGGCCGGGGGAGCCGCAGCCCGCGGCCGAAACCCGCGGCCGAAACCCGCGGCCGAAACCCGCGGCCGAAACCCGCGGCCGAAACCCGCGGCCGAAACCCGCGGCCGAAACCCGCGGCCGAAACCCGCTCCCAGCTCCCGCAGCCCTCCCCGAGCCCCCGGCCCGCTCCCGGCTCCGGCTGCCGGGGGCTCGCCCGCCTCCTCTGGATGCGCCCGTCTATTTTTACAGCTCTCCGAGAGCCCCGGCTTCCCCTGGCGGATCCGCCACTAATGCTATTACCCGACAGGAGAAAAGGAACGAAGTGGCCGAAATAACTGCGCGTCACCGAAATAGAAGGAAAAGGCATTTTAGGTCATGCAATCCGTGCCCTGGACGGCAAAGGTTGCTTCCTACAGAATAAATCATCTGAGAGGACCGTAGATCAGCTTTACATTGATGTATTGTCTCCTGCTGAGGAGGGTTTTCAGTTCGTTTTGGTGCCTATTTTTTTTTTTAATTATAAGATAAATAGTGACCAAAATCATAGTATGAAATGGCACAGTTTCAGTAGTCACAATTTACCCCAGGCAAAACTTAGTTCCTTTTCCTTTTTTCCTTCTTTTGGCTGTTTTTATGGCATAAAATCTTGCTCTCTGCAACGTAGAAATGTTCTGCAAGGTCACTCACACAAAATGTAATAAAGTAAGCTTATTGTTTCCCAGAAGAAGATTATGTTTGAATTTCTCTAGTCTCCTCTTTTTATTTAACCTGCTGTCTGGTTCACTTTGGCAGGGTTCAGCTGTGAAAGTCACACAAGCCCTGACTGCCCTCTCATAATCATATGTTGGGTTTCAGACTGTTTCTGTCGGTGCAGCAGATATTCCAGGGCTTTTCTGGCCCACTTTAAATGTTGTAAAAGTTGATGGTCTTCAATCAACCCTGTTATTCTCTGGGTGCTTATGTAGCCAGTTATACCCAGAACGACCTTCAGCATGTGTCCTGCCCTTCTGACTATTTATTCTCTCAATTCTGTATCTGTGAGGATGGCAATCAGAAGGAAGCCTTGGCAACCTGACCAAGGGGGAATACTCTCCTCGGTGTAGCCTAGCTGGAACCCCTTGACCCAGTGGAAGAAAATTGGAGGGAGAGATGGAAAATAACCTCTGAAATCCTGGTGTTGCCAAGATTTCCTGCACCTCACCTGAGATGATCTCAAGGCTACACTTGCATTCCCAGATCTGAGAGCATTCCATGTTTCTGAGCTAGAGTATGTGCTCTGGCCACATCCTAGCTCCTAATTCTACACCAACACCAGACCTGCTCACAAGCTTTCTCCAGCCTGCTCCTGTGTGTCAATGGAAATGAAACCCTGTGGGTGAGGCTGGCTGGGAATGGTGGCACGCTCCTCATGGCAGTTGTCCATCCGCATGGAGCACAGGAGAGCGAAGGTGTGAGCCTCTCCCTCTGCCCCTTCTGATCCAGTGGAAGGACAAACAGATTAGGTTAAATAATTGGCTCTTTAGAGCAGTTAGACTTCAAGATGGAACGGAGAAATAGTGCTTGCAGACTCAGGAGCAGGTAGGAGGTAGTTTAAAAAGCTGCTTCTTATCAGCTCTCAGCTCTTGGTTTTTGTCTCCCAGCTGAGATGAGGCCTGAATGTGCCCTAATTTTGACGTGATAAAGCTGGGCCAAATATGAAATCCAAATGTGCAAAAGCCATCAGGAGAAAAATATTCAAACCTTTTTTTTTTTTTTTTTTTTTTGTACAAAGATTTGAAACCTGAATTATCGGCAGAGGAGGGAGTTTTGAGGAGAGACCAGGAATTGATTACAAACAGCACATCTCTGCCATTTGAGATAAGGTGGATAACCTTTGTTGTTTGCAAGTCAAGGCTATAGTACTTATGACAGGCAGCAGAACATTTCTGATTCTCTGTAATAGAGCAATAGTAAACATACTATATAAGTAGCATATTAGAGTGTTTATTCATGTGTTTTTTCAGTTCTAAGACATTTTTTTCCCCAAATCTAATAAGGTTTACAAATAAGATAACCATGTTGGGGATATTTTACTATGGAGGTAAATTATGAATTAAACAACTTTATAATTAGGACAAGAACAATAGCCAACCAACTAAATTTTGATGATGATTCATAGATAAGCCCTATTGCCTTCCCAAGAGAAGGGAAACAACATTTCAAATTATTCCTTCAGCTGGAGACCTGTGATACATAGTTGTGATTGAGGGCACTGGTCCAGGTAGAGGACGAGGTGACCTGAACCCTGTTAGAAGGTGAAGAGCAGAACACTGAGGCAGTAACTGTGAACAGCAAGGGGAAGTCAGGATATCAGAGCATGCACAGGCACAAGAGAGCTAGAAAAGGAGTTGAAGAGGACAAAAGCAGTGACAGCAGGTCTGTGCTGAACCTCTCAACTTCTCTGATGTTCTATCAGAGACAGAGCTAAGTCTAAGGCTGAAGCAGGCAAAGAAACTTACAGAGACTGGGGCAAAGCAGTTGGATACTGCCATTGTAGATTGAATGATGAAATAATAATGACCAGCCAGAAAAGGACATGCAGAGACACTTATAGCAGAGGAAGATATCTAGTGCTGAACTTTTCCCAGATGGTTTCAGTGGCTAGGCATTTGGCACAAAAGGAAGTTGAACACTGCTGAAATTTATGATAGTTTATTTTCTATGGTTTATTAAAAAAAAAAAAAAAAGGAAAGAAATGCAAAGAAATGCATTTATATATTTTACAGCTATTTTGTCTATTAAAAGTGTGACTTCAGCCCTTTAAATTTCTGTTTGTAGCAGCACTCCAATGACTCACAGGGTCCTTCTAAGCAGCTAGTCTGTAATAGCTCTTTCCAGGCATCTGCTCAAACTGTATCCAATTAAAAAATTAATCTGGGAACAAACTGCTCCCAGTTTCAGATGACTGGCAGGTATGGATTCTGCTTTCATAAAAGGCTTGCTCCTGTGCTCAGTTCTGTTTATGGCAGTTCAGGAAAGCTATATCATAGCTATCATATAACTTTCAAGTCATATAGCCTTTAAATTTATCTAACATTGTCATCTGCAAATAGCATTGGAACAACATCAAGTCAGTAAAGAAAAGAAGACAAAACATCTCAGAAACCTAAAATGTGACATACCTCATTATGAAATACTGCCAAGAGTTCTTGTGAAATGAGTGCATCACATTTCATTGGTTTTGGGGATAAATCTTATTGATTTCTGCTAAGGTTAACAGACTTCTTGTTTTTTGTAACCACAAAACAGAAACAAAATCTCTATCAGTGATGATACCTTCCACCTCTTAAGCCTCCCTTGCTTAAGAGCCATTCAGCATGAGCATTATTAGTATCACAGTAGAATGGTGCAAGATGTGGAGCTCTAATAATGGCATAAAGGTAGAATTTTTGGCACATAAATGTGCTAAGGCAAACTTTTGCACTTGAACCTCCCTGTGATTTGCAAGAGCAAATGCTGCAGGCCATGGAGCAGCAACAGTGGGGCAGGCAAGTGCTAGAATTCACACTTGTAAAATTTATAGGAACCAGTTGGTTTTGCAGGTGTACTGCCTAGCACTTGTAAACGCCCAGTTGCTGGAGCAGATAAAGTGTGAGCTCGGGGCTGGAATGCAGGTTGGGAACTGGGGAGTCAGTGCCCACCCTGGGGCTACAGCAAGGGGCCTGCCTTGAGAGGCTCTTGGCTCTGTCTGTGAAACAGACCCTTATATGGCATCAGGTTTGGCATTCTGAAATGTAGGTACCTCTAAACACTGCATTTTCTTAAAAGGTTAGTCAGGAAAAAATGCATATCCTTAGAAAATGTGTGCATTTAAGATAGAAGGCTGGTATGAGGTCTTTAGCTAATGCAACTCGTAATGACGAGTCAGACACTTTTCTTTTAATTGTCAGACATAATCTCCAGCTCTGTATTTACTACCCATCTGCTCAGACAGTTATACTTGCTAGCAGATTTACTGGGGGAGTGGAGCAGGGAAGAACAGGAGTGGGAGAGGTGTTGGAAGGAAACAGGAGCCCCTCCTGTGGCTGCTAGGACTGAAGAAGCCCTTGTCACTGTGCACAGTTCCTTTCCCTCTTCAGGCTGCAGATGCAGGGAAGTGCAGCTTCTTTTGAAAATCACAAGAAAAAACTTTAAAAAATTGATACTCTCTGGTCCCAATTTAATTATCCTTCATTTTTTAACATTCTCAGAAGCATAGGTTTGTAAATGGATAAATACATTAATTGATCATTTGCATTTTTAATGCTGACTGCTATTAAACATGATACAAATTGATCACTGGTATAGCAATATTTAGAAACAGTATTTCATTATAGTTTACTGGCTGCTGTCATTGTTTCCATTTTTCTGTGCTCTCCTAGTAATTTTTACTGCTCAGAATGAGGAAATCACTCACTGATTTCCCCTTTCTAATGGATTTAATAAACATGGCTTCCTGTTAAAAAATATATCATTGTAAAATACTTTACTGTTGATTATTAAAGCTAATCACATGATTTTACTCCATTTTATCAGTGCCAATTAAGCTTCATAGCACTAACAACCTTTAGATATCATAAATAAAGACTCTTTGCTTAGATACAGATTATTTGCTAAGTTATCCTTTACTGTTTCAAATAAACCATGTATCAAAAGTTACATAGCTTAATGAAGAAGGATGAAGTGCAATCTTTTTAGATGCTTCTCCCTAACACTGCACGTCTGAGGACACTGGCTATAACATACCATAACATTCTAATAATTCTGCATGAGAAAGAGCTACTTCAAGAATCTTCGCAACTAAATCTCATGTGAAATATAGCTGTGAATACACAGATCCAAATCCAGGATATACAAACCCTGCTGCAGGGAATGCTTTGTCACTTGAACCTCCATATGCTGCAGATCTAGTTTAGGGGTGGGAGGGGGGAATATGCTATCTATTTGCTTTCTAAATAGATACAAAGCCACTGAGAGGCTGAGCTTAATAACTTATTTTGCAATCAGGCAAGCAATTTTGTGCAAAGCCCATGCCACCCCTCTCCCTGCCCATGGTGGTGAAGAGGCAGAGCAGGGCCTGGCTGAACCCTGGCCCCTTCACTCCCAGCCCTCCCTCCATGTAAACACCACAGGGTTGGAATGCGGCTGGAATTTGGGGTCGGGAGCCAGCCTTTGAGGGGAGCGGGAAGGAGCAGCTGCTTTGTGTGACGGGCTGTCATGCAGAGCTTACTTAGCTCATTTGAAGCCAGAGAACCTTCTAAGGCTGCAGAGAGGCTCCCCAGGAAGACTGCAAGGCTCAGGAGTGCGGCTGGAGGGGAGCTGCCAGGCAGCTCCTCCTTGGTGCTGAGAGCAGCCGCGGATGCCACATGTTCCTGAGCAATACGATGCCGACACATCTCGCCCTTGCTGTTGTGTGGGGAAAAGCAGATTCAAAACACATATGGCCCCTGTTCCTCCTTCAGAATGCATCAATTCACATGCAGAAATACCATGTGCTGCTAAACCTATGGTGATTGAATGTTTTAAAATCAATCTTAAAACTGTTCTAAGTGTGTGATGGTAACTCCAGTCCCACTCGTTGCTTTTCCACTCAGTCTGACACAAGAATCCTACCTAGGCTTTTTTTTTAACTTTCATGGCCAAGTAATCTATGAGGATTGAATTAGTTTCTAGTGACCATGTTTTGCTCAGAGCATGATAAGATACCTGCTGCTCCCAGCTGTGTCCCATGGACAACTCTGTGCTGATATTCAGCAAGAGATAAGAACTGAAAATAACTTTCTAGCTGAGTGCCCATGAGGACAAGTCAGAAAGACAGTCTATAAATCAAGGTAATACTTTCCCCTTCTATGCAGATTTATGTCTTTCTAAGATATCGAGTATTGCAGAGAGACTTCCTTAAATTGATTGGCGAGAACATCATACTCCTTTGGGACAGGAGCAAGTGTCTCATTGTTCCTTCACTACCGGTCTGTGTCATTTTGTGAAAATGCAGTCTTGATTCTGAGTTTCCTGTAGCTCTATCACATAATGTTTGCTACACATTCAAGCTGAAGCTCTGCACCTGCAAATTCTACTTAAGAGAGGCAAAATATGAGGAAGCCTATGTGACACACACATTAACCCAGGAGAAATAAATTTCACTAAATTGCACCAAACTGTCATTCTTTTGCTAGCAAATACATTTTGTGCCTGAAAACAGACCTAATTGTCAGAACTCTTTGAGCACAGTGAATAGCACTTTAAATAGCCACTGATCTTCATATCATTAGTTCTGTGTAAAATAAACTGAAATGCCCTTTAATTATCCAGCTGCAGGAATATATAAGATGGTACTAAATTTTGCTTAAGTACAGACTATTGCCAAAAAGAAAGCCAAAATACATAATTGCATTGGCATTAGCATTCTATGGTTGTGTGATATCAAACTGCACAATGGCTGGAACATTCTGTGAAGGGCAATGCTGTCTGGGTAATGTAGCAGAAACACTTATCTAATAGCATGCCCTCCTGTGCCCTCTGTCAGGGCGCCAGCACATTAGTCCTATTATCAGCCTCCAAATACTGGAGGCTTCCACGTCGTTGCTGCTGCCAAAAGAAACAGTCTTCCCTGTTACAGGAGCAAATGTCTGTGCACATAAATGAAACTGAAGAGTAATTAGATTACAGTGTTTCCAACTGACCCCCATGAAACAAAATATTCGGGCTCTCTAATTTACATTAATAAAGATTCCACTACATTTACAGCATGCTCGGTTTAGTTCACAGGTCAGGCGTTTTCCATAATACATTCTAAACAGACTATTTCAGTCAAGTAGGGAAGAAATGTCGAGGTGACTGCTGGTAATTATCTTTAAAAGCACTGTTTGTCTTTTCCATCCCCTACATTATGCAGGTTTTTCACATGGGCTTAGTATTTGATGGGTTCAGGGTTTGTTTGTTTATATGTTTTCCAATTTGCACTGAATAGGTAAAAAAATGAGAAACAGTAACAAATACCTGTCCAAGCACCACCACCACCAAAAATCCATCAGGAAGTTATTTAATGTTATTTAATTTATCTCCCTTATTAGGAACATAATGGAACAATCTGTCATAGTATGAAAGACACATTTCATATTTTCCATGAAATGATTCCACTTAGTACAAGAAATAGGGAACCAGGTTTTTAAATGAGATCTAAACCCCACACAAACAATCCCTTCACCTGTCTAAAATTAAAGGACATGTCTTGCTTTAAGTATTTTAAACAAAACAAATGCCAGAATGCACTTTTCATGAATAAATCTATCCATTTATTGATAAGCACTCTGATCAACACTGTAGAGTAAAAAACATCTGTATCAGAGGACATGTAGTTGAATTCATATTAGCTTGTATAAACAATCTCTGTAATATTGAGCCCATCTTTTTAAAATAAATCAGTGATCAAAGAGGGCAAGAGTCAAGGGAGGCAAGTTTTTATATTTTATAAGATTTTGTGTTTATAAAATTCCAAAATATTTTTGTGAAACCTAAAACAATAATGATCCATTTATTGGGCTTTTTTTTCAATTTAAATGATTCTTTATAATTTGAAGAATTTGTAAGTGAGGAGAAACAAAACAAAGTCTTGTTATTTTTCTATTTTAGATTAAGCATTGCCATTTTTGTGAGATTTTTCTGTCCTACAAACTATTCCTGGAATTGCTCATGGGAAAAAAAGGATTCTGATGCAAATAAAAGCTGTCAGGCGTCAATCTGTAAATTGCTGTCACTTGTATGAAAGATCCTAAGGAGCACTCCATTTAGGGCAAGACAGCTTCTTGGGTAATTTGATGAGTTCATTATAAAAGAACCAAGGACTCAGCAACTAATTTATTTACAATGGTGAATTGTGTTTCTGCAATCTTATGAAAATATGCATTAAAAATAGTGTAATATGACATGACACCTTTTACACACATAGTTATGTTGTGACTTAAAAATAGTTCTTTTTCTATTAGTAATAGAAATAGTTCTGAGTGTGTCATTATTGACAGTACAGGTTACCACTGTTACCTTGCATGCATGTGGCTTCAAATCTGCTCTTAAAATAACTGAGAAATGTATTTCTATTTTGCCCTACTACACTTTAATACTGTGAGCAAGTTGTGGGTACTGCAGAACACCTTCTCCTTCCTTTAAAATAAACCTCCTTTTTTCAGTCACAGGAAAGGCTAGTAAGGTGTCAGAAACAAGTTACTGAGAGGTAGCAGGCCTTGCTATTATCCAGTGATCTGGAGAAGACAAGAAAAATGCAGTGAATTACAGGTTAAGGGCAAAGCCTTTCTTATCTGACCAGCAATAACTTTGGAGAAAAGAAAGAGAAAGAGAGAAAAATAAAGAGAAAGAGAGGAAAGAGAGGAAAGAGAGAAAGAGAAAAAGAGGAAAGAAGGAAAGAAGGAAAGAAGGAAAGAAGGAAAGAAGGAAAGAAAGAAAGAAAGAAAGAAAGAAAGAAAGAAAGAAAGAAAGAAAGAAAGAAAGAAAGAAAGAAAGAAAGAAAGAAAAAGAAAGAAAGAAAGAAAGAAAGAAAGAAAGAGAAAGAAAGAGACAAGCCAACACATTTATTTGCATTTAGAATGTGTACCATCAACTCTCCTTTGTAGAACCATTGCAAAAGCACTGGATCAGCACCCCCAGTTAATCAGTTCTTTAGAAGAATGTGCAAGCACCTCACTTCCTAGCAAATAATTCTGTGTATACTGCAAGGGACGAAGCCTGATTTCCAGCGATTCCTGCTTGTAGTTTTAGTTTCCAACACAAAGGCTGCACTGTCAGCACAGTGTTCTCTTCTCTTCTCTTTTGCTTTAGTTACCTCTGGTTGTTCCCACATCACCTCCAGCATTTAAATCTCGGCACCTTTTCCCTTCCTTGCAATACATACAACTTTTGATATTTCCTATACACATTACAATATCTGTATAGTTGTTCTTTGCAAGGCCTGGGACAATAACTGTAGTTGCAGTGTTTTAAAACTTGGGTCTTTGGTAGGAAAGCAAACTAAAAATGCACTTTTTAAAATTTCCTTGGCAGAATAAAGTGCCAGGGAGAATGCTGATGAGATGTCACCAGCAGTGAAAATGGGAAAATTGTGTTTAATTCCTTGTTTTGCTCCAAATATTCACAACATTCTTCAACAAGTTATTTGACAAAACTTTTTTATATGAAACAGGAATGTATGACAAATTTTATACTTTCTATACTGCCAGTGTTGCATAGCACAGCACAATGATGACCAGGGTAATGAGGGGCAGATCAGTGAAAATGCACATAGGGAATGCCAGACAAGTAGAGAAAAAAACCCAGCAAACCTGATGATTCTGTTTTTTAAAGAGGAATTGCATAAATATTTAGGGAAATCTATTTGCAAACAAGTATGTTCCATCCTGTCATGTGGAGATTAATGTTTTTCTTTGACTACAAATATTCATGCAATCAATTTTAATTCACCTGGAGGAGGCCATTTATCGTAACAGAGATGGAAAATCATGTGTGAAGACAGTATCTGACTAAACAATGCAAAGCCTCACTCACTCTGTTCTCACCTGGATGCTGGGAGCCACTTGGTTGAGGTGGCATCCTTACCTTGTATGAGGTAAGAATGTAGATGTTATGAGGTGAGAAGAAGAGCAAATCAAATGCCAGTGTCTTTCAAAGAACCTCAGGTACATCACCCCACTCAGGCAGGAGCAGCAATGAGAGGTGTATAACACAAGGGCAATGATGCTGTAGTAACAAACTCTCTGTCCCAGTGACACCTTTGGTGTGTTTCAGCCTCAAAAGTCAGCATGATGTACCTGTAGCGTGGTACGGTGCCTAGGGAGAGAGATCAGCCTCTGAGAACAGCTGAAGGAAACAGTGTGTGCTGAGGTCTGAAATGATCTTCACACTTCTGTGTCTCTCTGCCTGCAGGGTGAAATTGAGGCTAGCCCTGCATTACTGAAAGGCTCAAGGTTCTGAGTTCATCTTGTGTAATTATGGGATTATTAAGGGTGCGTAAATTAGGAATGTAGCCACTTCACACTCTCTCTACAGGCCTTCCTAACTATGAGATGCAGTGATTTGCAGTAGCCAATTTGTCTGTGCACTTTTCATTGCTGTAGATTGTACGTTGCTTTTGATGGACAGTTTCTTACCATGTCACCCTTGCACAGTCCACACTGAAGGTGGTGGCTTTCATACAGTCTCTTTTTTTGACTAGTTTAAAAATTATTTTTATGCTTTCTTGTACACTCCCCAAATCACAGTGCTTTCTCTATGCTAGCCAAGTCCCCTAATTTTTATTCTTGTAAATCAGTGTGTAAAATTCCGAAACAACCCCATGTTTGGCATATTCATTTTAATTTACCTCCGGAAATAACCCCTCCTCTTGTGGTTTTCCTCTGGTTTATTGTTTTGTCAAGCCCCACACCTGCATTCCCATTAGAGAATCATTCATTCACTCACTGAGTCAGGAATTACAGCATTTAAGCCTCTCACATCTTTATTAACATAACTAATGTTGTGACCCATCGTACAGTGATTATATGAGGATATAATATTATATGAGGATATGAGAATACTGCAACTGCTTGGTGAAGTGAAGAAAAACACTCTGAGATCTCATTAATTTACACAATGAGATCCAGTTCAAATAATTACAGGTTCTCATTTGTTAAGCAATTACTACAAATCCACAAAAATTCATGATAATAAAAATAATGTTAGATAAGGAATTGTCTGGTCACACTCAAAGAGTTGTGATCAACGGCTTGAGGTTCAAGTGAGACTAGTGACAATTCTTCAGGGATTCATACTGGGACCAGTATTATTTGACAGCTTTGGTGATCCACAGAGGGATTGTGTGCACCCTCAGGAATTTTGCTGGTGACACCAAATTTTGTGGCGTGGTCAACATGCTGGAAGGAAGGGATGACATCCAGAGGAACCTGAACAGGCTTTTGAGGTGTACAAACCTCATGAAGTTCAACAGGGCCAAGTGCAAGGTCCTAAACATGGATTGGGGCAATCACAAACATGGGCACAAGCTGTGTGATGAGTGGATTGAGGGCATCCTGAGAGACAGACTTGAGGGTATTGATAGATGAAAAGCTAAGACCCAGAAAGGTGCAGTCATAGCCCAGAAAGCCAGCTGCATTCTGCTGCATCAAAAGAAGCATAGCCAGCTGTTGTATTGCACTAATTGTTGTTTTTTGTTGTTCTTTTCCTAATCATGTTTGCATTTGGAATCCTACGTCACATACTTTTAAGGGTTATCAATGCTTTAGTCTCCAGAACCACAGAGGTCAACCGCTCAGAGTTTGTGGAACCAAAGCAAATTGGCAGGCCCGCAAACCATGAGTGGTGGACAAATTCATAATCAGCAGCAGAAACAGTCCTGTGTATCCCCTTTTAGTTTTAGTTAACAGAAAAGGTGGAGGTGTTGTATTGCACTAAATAGCTATTTAGCTGTCTATGCTGGGTGTTGATAAAATATTCTCCCTTGCAGGACCTCTTGGTCTCTGCCCTGGTGGTCTGCGTGCCCAGGGGTGGTCCCTCCCCTTGCACCCACCCCAATGTTATCCCATTGGCCGTGGTCCTCTTTCCACACCCTCTTTCCCCTGGGTATAAAATCCCCTGCAGGAAGAGGTCCGGCCTCTTTCATTACCTGGAGGTTGCTGAACCTCTTGTGCATTACCCCAAGAATAAAATGGATATTTGTCCCCCCATGGTGAAAGAGCGCTTCTCATCTTTTGCTTCGTCTATGCGGAATCCGTTTGGGCTAGAGTCCAGAGCTGGCCGGACTGGGACTCATATAAAGATCAGAAACAAACGGATTACTGCAGCCAGCAGGTTTAAGGAGGGGATTCTCCCACTCCATTTTCATGAGACCACACCTGAAGTGCTGTGTCCCGCTCCGGGGCCCCCAGTGTAAGAAAGACATTAACTTGGAGTGAGTCCACAGAAGGGGCACAAAAAGTGGCCAGAGGCCTGGAGCAGCTCTGCTATGAAGACAGGCTGAGATAGTTGGAGTTGCTCAGCCTGGAGGAAACAAAGCTCCAAGGGAGACCTTGAGTAGTTTTCCAGTACCTGAGGCAAGGCAACAGGAAAGCTTGAGTGAGACTCTTTATCAGGGAGTGAGTGTAGTGATAGGATGAGGAGCAAGAGTTTTGAACTGAAAGAGGTCAGATTTAAGGCTGGATATAAGTAAGAAATATTTCACAATGAGGATGCTGAGACACTGGAACAGACTTCCCAGATACATTGTGGATATCCCATTCCTGGGAGTATTCAAGGCCAGGCTGGATGGGGTCCTGAGCAACCTGATCTAGTGAAAAGTGTTCCTGCCCATGGAAGGGGGTTTAGAACTAGATGATCTTTAAGGTTCCTTTCAACAAATGGCTTTGTCTGATATTTTAATAAAATTCATGATCAATGTTAACCTATAAACCCTAAAAGGAGGCATACCTGTTGACAGTTCAAAATGAATAGTCTGGCCAGCTATCTGATGTGTCCAGATAGGAAATCAAAGGTAATCTTGTGAGCCTGTATAATGTCTTGATATTTTTATTTAGAAGATGCAAGTTTGCAATTTCAAATTGGAGTTAATATGCAGGTTGTATAAGTGTGGATAATAAATGATGACCTGAACTTGTCTGTGGGTACTGTTGCTTCTCCATTTTGGTAGATCTTTCTCAAACTGGATGGAGACAGACCTCTTTTATGAGCAATAAGTTCTGTAGTTCAATCAGAAGATTTGACTAAGATCATTATGATCGTCCAATCTGGTTTATATGTTTGGTCGGAGTATATTACCATTTTTGCAGTCTTTTTCTGTTTTGTGCAAAAGACAGTTGCTTCCTGTCAAATAGATGAGCCCACCAGGAAGTAGATCTCACTTTCTAACTACTGAGCTACACTCATTTATAAAGATATGCCTTCTGTGTACTTCATGAATATAAAGATGTTTTCAAAATGTGGTTGTAATGGTCAGTTACTTAAAAGACACTAAATAAAGGGTTTGCAAGGTTTTTTGGTGGGTTTTTTTTGTTTGTTTGGGTTTTTTTTTTTGGTGGTTTCTCAAATACTACTGCCTGCTGGTCTGTAACTGAAGGTAATTCTTATTAATTTGCTGCATTGAGCTGTTTGAGTCTTCTAAATGTACAATACTTTTTTCCAGTCATAACTTGATAATGCTTTGATTTATAAGGAAAATAAGGATGAATACAGCTGCATGCAAAAAAAGACAGGGTTAAAAAAAGAAAAAGAAACTATGGCTTATATATCTATCACCAGGTTCCATTGTCTAACATTACTTTTATTACATTCAAAGTATTTGAACTGGTAGATCCTTGCAGTTGGCAAGAAGCAATAATAGAAATAACTAATTTTTATTTAAAGACTTGAAATATATTAACAAAACAATGAAAAGAGAAAAAAAGGCAACAAGAAAGAGACATTTACCAGCCTCTAGTTCAATAACAGGAAGGTTTTTCCTGTAAATTGTTAGAATTTTTTTCCCATCTAACTGACACTATAATGTGTACTAAGGAGTGTTTCTAACGTATTTCAATCATCCTTAAATTCCTACGATTCTCTTTGTAAACTTGAAATATGAAAGCCAGTTTTCAGTCAATATAATTATTAAATATCATACTCAAATTTACATATTTTAATATTTTTTTCACTAGAAAGATCTCACTGACTTCTTATCTGGAGCTTTTCCTGGACCTTTCTTCATCTAAAATAATTCACACAGAAAGATTTTACACAAAATCTCAAAAGTTTCTAAATTATACCACTACCCAAAATGATCCAGCATGTTCTGGGTGTTCAATGGTAATCAAGGCTGTTCAATGGTGCCAAATCTGGCAGTGAAAAGTGAAGCAACCTGAGTTTTAATGAACTTAAAGAGAAATTGTTAAAGTTGACAAAAGAGCCTAGCATGCAGTTTAATAGTTGTTAATACTATATTCTCTTTAAATAATTTTGTCTCACCATTATCTAACATAAAATTATGAGCCGTGGATAAATGAATTATGTTTAGACTATTTATCTTTTATATTCATGGTAAGGTTTCTCCTCAAAAAAAAAAAAAAAAGTATAGCAAAAACATGTGACTGTACTAGCCAAAAGAAATAACATTGCCGAATCAACTTTTTCTTTTTTTAAATTTCCCAGAAAAGCTGGGGTGTGTATATGACATAGCTGTAATACAATCAGTCTTCATCTTGCATAGAGTAAATACTTTGTTCCCCTTAATTAATTTATTTAATTCAAAGTCTTTCAGAAGCATGGAAACCTTCTTGCTGTATACAAGCAAGGAGAATATGCCTCATCCTCTGCTTAAAACACAGAAATATTGCATGGATGCCAAATATTGCAGCAAGAATATTTCTTGCATAGCAATTAGACCTCTGCAACAAGACATTTTTTATTGGAGCTTGCTTCCTTTTTACCTTGCAAGACATTTCAGGCTTTCTGACACAACAGCCCCTTTCCTTCTGAAAAGAGGACAGAAAACTATGTAACTTTCTTAATAATTTCCTAAATAGGACAGATTTTAAGATGAAAACAACTTTTGCAAGGAGAATGATTGGAGACTGTTGTCACTGGAGATACAGCTCCAGCTGTAAGCTGCAGGTGTGATGACAAACGCCTGCAATATCACCACTAGATGCCAGGTATTTCTTAACCTTATTCAGGTAAATAGTTCTTTAGTCACACCAAAAATAGTGGACCAAACCCTGAAGATTTACTCTGTGCTTAATCAGTTGTCAGGCAGTCTCCTTGGAAGTCAGTGGTAGTTTGCCTTGAAATTGACAGAATAGGAGTTTATTAAAGCCCTTAAAATTGAAATACAGTCATAAGATTTGCAGGATCGGGCCTCTAATTTAGCATGCACTAAAGATGCTGAGGGAAAGTTGGTCATTCAAAAAGCTGTAGAAAGGCTGAGTTGGAGCAGGCCCAATTCCAGGAAATGCCTGCCATGTCTCTGGATGTTGTGGGAGTAGTGTAATGAAAAGTGACTGATGTAGCTTGATAGAACACTATAAAATGACACATTGAGCTAGATTCAGTGAAAGGGTAATGGACAGATGGTTTTCATTTTAAGAAATTTAATGGCTATTTGACATTCTTCGTCATTAGCGATCCTCTTTAAAATGTTATTGAATAGTGATAATTTTTATTTCTTTTTTTTTAGCAGAACAATAGCTTTGTTATCACTACAGCCAGCAAAGCATACCTATTAAAAACCTCTACTTCACAGCAGAATGATTAAAAGAGAGATTCTTTGCATACAAAATATTTGTACTAATTTTTAACAAAGAAGTTGTGTGAAGGTTTATTTTTACTTCCTCTGAAATCTGATAAAGTGTTATAAAATGCTTCCTTTTTTTCCTAAATGATACACCGCTTCCACCACCACAGACTAATCTAGTTAATCTTTTTAAAGAAAAATTCAAAATTTATCCAAATTTCTGTCTCAAATTTTGGCTTTACAGTGAAGCTCAGGCTGTGAGGCAGTAGAAACAAAATTTATGTTATTTATTTCAGATGTTAAATAATTGATCACATAGTCCTGAATTTCTCCTTATTTATATTTTGGGTCTTTATATTTCATCTGCACATTCTGAAATCTTTAGAAAGTGTCAGGGTATAAACTCCATTTCACAGGGCACAATCAGATTCAGAAGACGACAGTAAATGAAGTGTTTTTCTTTCATGAAGACACAAAACCACACCCCTTCTTTCATCAATCAGATTCAAAATGGGTGCATATACATGTCTTGAAATATGAAATTACAGTCTCAGTGAGTAACCTGAAGTCCTTTTTCAAAACATGAAAAGACATTTTATTTGAACATTTTATAATGTTCTAGTAAAAATCTGGATATGAATTTTTTATATTGTTTGCTGATTTCTGCCTTATTCGTATTCTGACAGAAAGCTCATGACTGCAGCAATGCTAATGCTCTTTTTCTTTATTTCTTTGCAAAACCAATGCTGCTTTATCTGCTACAGAAAGATAAGGTTGCTTCAAAGATGTAAGCTGATATTAGGAGGTCTACATGCTCTGACAAAGACACAAGAATAAAAGTCCAAATTTGTGGTCTACTGACTCTGGCAGTGTCCTTTTGAAGCATTATTGTTCACTGATGGGTTCATGTTATCCAGCACATTCCATTTTCATTACTTATAAATGGTACAAGGCTTATTTCATTATTTATTTATTTAGATCCCATGTTGTTTTTTGAGTTAGTGAGTATCCAAGTAGTTCCTGGAGTGTGATGCAAAAGGGCAGATTATCAGCTCCACTTAGCTCCCCCCCCATTTTCCCTGAAATGCATCAAAGCCCCTCTTGGGTATGGGCTGCTGGCTGGCTGCTGGCAGGAAACCCTGGATGCTGTAAGGTTTGCTGCTGTCCCTCTGCACTGAGCACCCCCAGCTGCTTTGCCAGTGAGCAGAGTGGGACTGTGCCTTCCTGGCAGCACAGCAGATCCAGCCTGTGCAGGTGTCCTTGAGCATCCCTTGGGCTGGTCCAGCCTGCAGTGTGGGGACAGCTGGGAATGTCACTGGCTGTGGGGCAGCCTCTGTCCTTTGCCACCCCCAGCATCTCCCCCAGCCTGCTCCTTACTGCAGTGTTGCAGCCTGGCAGTGCTTTCTGGGCAGACAGCCCTTCCTCCAGCCAGGACAGAGTGTCGCAGCCAGGCTGGTTGCTGCCACCCCTCAGGGGCTCTCAGGCCCAGGGGCACCAAGCCAGGGTGGCAGCCCAAGCACATCGTGCTGGCCACTGTAGGACCAGGCTGCAGGGCTGGCCCCAGCTCAGCAGGGCTTTAAGAACTGCCACAAGGAATTCCTGCTCCCAGGGAGGCAAGGGGAGGGTGGCAAGTGCTGGCTGTCTCTCTACCCCACACTGCTGTTTTCACAGCCTAACATTGTCATAACCTTTGGGAAGTTGGAAAGCAACTTTCCATTCCCATTACCAGGTGTCACAATGGCAAACCTACACACCTGGGTGGAAAGTTAAAATATGTTTTGGAAATAAATGTTTGGAAAGAAGAAATGTCTCCAGGTCTAATTTGAAGGATGACTCTGACAAAAAAAAAGGGCTATCCTGCTGCCTAGGCAAGTGTTATCAAGATTAAAATTTTCTCTGAGAGTAGAGACCCTTCCAGATTAAATAAAATCACACAACAAAGCTTGCCAGCATTAACTAGCTAATCACCTGCAGGACAGAAATCAGTCAGATCTTGCTTGTCACTTTACCTGGTTGGAACTAAAAGATCAGTGTAGAGCAAAGATTGTTTTTTTTAAACCAAGGAAGCAAACATTGAAGGAAGAACATCACAGCTAATTATAGTAGGAGTCCTAGTAATATCTGTATTGAATATCTGTATATGTATAGTAGGAGTCCTAGTAATATCTGTATTGAATATCTGTATATGGGCCAAGCCCTGGTAAGCCCTGGTTGGTCTTGATGGGCTGCAGCTGTGATGTCCTTAATTGGGCCCAGCTGTAGCTGGTGAAGATAACTGGGATAAAAGGGGGCTGAGGAGCCCTAACTAAGAAGCAGCAACATGAAGAAGAAGCTTGAGTACTCTGTGAAGAGCTGCTGAAAGAAATACCAGTGAGAAGGTATGGGACTCTAGAAATATAATAACAACAATATAAGACTTTAGAAAGCAAATACAACAGCTTATGTTAAAAGTTTTTAAGTGCTTCCTTTTATTTTAGCATGGTTCTAATTTTCATTTATAGTTTATATGTCTGACAAGTCTTACATAATTTGATTTAAAATATTTGCATCTGTAAGCAAATAAGGATGTTATTAGGATGTAGATTAACTCTTTCACTTTTACAGTGAATGGCCAACTGATTTTTTTCCAGAGTGGTTTTAGAAAGGCAACGCAATTTTTGGTCCCAGCTTGTAAAGATCATCCTGTACACCTCTTCAGTAATTCTCTAGTGAAGCTGGTAGGATAAATGCCAAGGAAGCTGCTTTTATTTCCCTGTAGCATGACAACCTCTTCAGCAGGAATAATTGGCTCAGGCCAAGAACTTGCTTCATGTATATGGCAGAATTACTGACCCAAGCTGGATCTGAACCAGCAGCCATATGATTTAAATAGGAGATGAAAATTGATCTCAAAATAACCTCAGCAATCTAAGCCAAGGAAGCGACAAAAGGATGAATGCTTAGCACTGCACAAAAAATAAATATCCTCTTTTAGAAAACAGACCTTGTCACAAGAGCCAAATACCCATACATCATGTAGTAGCCTAAATTGAAGAATATGCCTCTGCTGGTAAACATAACAAAAACAATAAGAAATGGTTCTCTGTTTGTATTTTTACAATATTATGTACACATCACATACTTAATGTTTTATCTCCCAAGCATCACATATATATTTGCTATCTCCCAAGTTTAGCCAATATTCATTGTGACCTTTAGTGAAACTAGCTCTCTGAATCCCTGGATTGTATTCTTCCTGGCAAGTCAGGGTCCCCAGAAAAATTTATTCAGCAGATGAATAAAATTTAGACTGTGAAAATAGCCCCGCATTCCAACTAGACAGATAGTGTGAGTGAAAAACATGTCACCTTGTTACCTACTTGTCTCCTTGCGCCTTCTGGAGTGTGCTGCTGGACAAGCTACACTGGCACCAGATGTTCAAATTCAGGGACAAAGATTTTTCTCACAGAAAATGTTCTAAAAGGCTTTTTGATAGGAGGAGTAGGTTCTTTGCAGCCTGTGTGACAAGCATTTTAACTATACAAGGGGATATGTTTTGCCTCTGGAATCCAGTCTATAAATTACAAAGAAAATAATAGCTTCAGTCCAAAGGACCATCCACTAATCTCCTTGTTTATATCACAGGTAATATGTAAGTGCTTTTCAGAGCTAATCCTTTCAGCCATAGCATAAATGCAAAGGCCAATAAGATTACTTGGAGATGAAGCATTTTAATAGCATCACAGAGTCAGGAAGTAAACAGATTATGAAAGGCAGCAACTGGAATTGATTTTATTTTGCAGCTTGGCCTGAATGTCCTAAAATTGATGAGTCTTGTAATCAATCTTGTTTGAATTTTGCATGAGATTTCAGCTCATCTTGAGGCTAAGAAAATAAGCAAGTTCAAAAATCAGAACATTAGACCACAAATCATGATAGGGAAGAAAACCACAGTGTAAGACCCAGTAGCGAAATCCTCTTTGCTGGGGCTCTGAGGTACCTGACAGGGTTCAGAGGACAGTTCTGTGAAACAGCTGTGCAGAAGATTTCTGTGATGGTCTCCCCCTGGAAGCACAGGCTTTCCAGATAGGGTCAGATTCTGCAGGTGTGTTGCTAGACAGTCTCCAGGCTTTTCTGTCTTCAGATTTGTTTTTCTCCCTTATTGCTGTGGTCGGTTCCAGTGAGGACTGTGTCATCCTGGATTGTGAGTTTAATATGAAGGCACACATCTAGAACAGAAATACAAGCTTTCATTCTTCTGAAAGGCTTCTCATTGGTGCAACAAAAATGCTTTTCCAATCAAACTGATACAAAGGAACAATCAAGGAAATAGTCCTTCAAAACTGCACTGTTGCTTCAAATCAGAACACTAACAGTGTAATCAATGCCCTGATTTTCATCTTTGTGGTCTTTCTGACAATCGCTATCCTGTAAGAGCTGTTATTCATTGTTTTAATACTACTGTGAAAGCTCTTTTCAACCTTCATAGAGACAGAACTATTTATCTGCAAGAAGGACTATTTTGGAAAGCAATGGGAAAATTTAGATCAACAGACTGCATACCAGCAGTCTGATTTTCTTCCACAGAAACCTTGAGTGCGGTGGGAAAAAGTACCGTGTTTCATGGAGCTGACTACCATGACTAAATTAACAAAAAATTCGTACTCTTTTCATATGACAGGAGCAGTTGACGTATCTTTTGCCACAACATTTTTCTCATCAAAATGTTGGATTATGTTCAGCATTTTGTCATAAAACACATGAAGTCTGTACCTGAGAGAAACCCATGCACTTCTTCCTGTGGAGGTACAGCTGCAGATTTCCACTGGTGTTTGCAAATCCAGTAGATTTTAAATATATTTTGAGTTGGTTCAATTTGAAATTCAACCCTTCCACTCTGTCCCTGCAGCTAGATACTTTGTTTCTGTGACAATCTGCTTTTACATAGTTTATGCCAAATCTGCCAGTACATTCATTTTGTGTGGTTATGTTTCCATTTCATACTTGCAGGCTAAATGAGATGGCAATTTTCTTTTCCTTTGGTTAAGAATAACCTAAATAAAGGATGCTACTGAACAAGAGTGGGCAGGGAGTAGCTAATAGAGTTTAACAAATATCCTTTGGTGCTGTGAAATGAGAGGGATTGGTTGAATGTGAATGTGAGAGACAACAGTGTAAACATACTGAGCACAGGCAGAGGAATAACAGCACGCTAAGGGGAAAGCAAGAAGGAGGACTGGAAGCTGGTGAGACCATCAGCACAAAGAGTGTAGAAACAATGCAAAAGCAGTTCAAAATACTCCTGAAAATTAGAAAACTCTTGTAGAGAAAGACTTGTAATGGATGACAAAGTAATGCATCCTACTGACTTTGCTGCAGAATTTAGGGCCATATAAACTTTTTCATATGATTAGGCCATATGAACTTCTCCTGCCCGTACAAAGGACTGCATAAAACAGGTGTCTGACTCCACCATTAGATTATCCTAACACAGAGAGCCCTGAAACACTGTGGCAAGCAACCATTGCACAGGTTTAGCTCTGTCTTTTGGGCCACTCTCTCCTGTAAGGAGATGGCTGAGATCTGGCATTATCCAGATTTATAAAGCATTTCAAACCATGACTTTCACTGAAACCTTAGCTCTTAATTTCATGCTTTTAATTTCAACACCTTTAGGATTTTCATCTTCCTCAAGTTTTTGAATCAAAACTTCTGTATCTTTTTTCCAATGCACTACTTACCTTAAAAACCATTCCAGAACTGATGTATAAATTATTATTCACAACTGCAAATTATTCTCAAATTCTTATTTTCCAATAAATACGTAAGAATCAAATAAGTTATAAGCTAGTTTTGTAAGGAAGAAGGGTGAAGGAACAAAGTAAAACTCCTAGGGAAAGAGTGGAAATTCACAAATAATTTTTTCTGTGAATTTGAAGTAGATACATGCTATCTGAGAGTCTGATTTTGCCAAAAGGGAAGAAGCAAATGAAAAAATTCTTCAGTATGTGTGGCATTTTGGAGAACTGTTTCTTTTAAGGTTTCAGAAGACAAGTAATTTCATGGAAAGTGTGTAGTGTGAATCTGTCTTTATTCCCTTTGAGAAGCCTCAGGCAGGGAATATGTGGCATGTTATACAATAATACATGGAAAAAAAAAGTCCTTTGACCAATGAATTTTTTTATAAAAAGTTGGTTCTCCCAAGGAGCTGTAACTGTGATTGCCTTCTTAACTTTTTTGGTTTACCTTTTTCTCTACAAGGGTGTGAATTTTTCCCGAGGCAGATCAATGCTGTAATTTTAGCACCATGATTTTATGGAAGCTTTTCAGCATCACTGCTTGATTTTTCGGACTAGTTTTGAAAACTGAATAGATAAAGGAAAATAGCCCAGGAAAATTAGCCTCAAAAATCACTTTTTGTTTCTCTCTTCCAGATCCAAGGAATCATGTCATCACACATGCTTATTTTAAGGAAGGCATGATCCTTTTGAAACTGTTGAGATTTTTCTCTCTGAAGATCCTTTTTCTTTCTTTCACCAGCTTGTTTTCTGTAGCATCTCCCTTCATCACTTTGCAAAGGCTGTGGAAAATCCTTTCCAGCTGACACAGACACCTGTTTGTATCTGTGCACTCTAACAGTACAGGGCACCAGCTACTGCCCCTTCCCAAGACCTGGGCTGGTGTCTCGATTTGGAAAGACAGATGTCTGCTAAGGAAGGCAGGAGCCTCTCCTGAAATGGAAAAATGTAAACCCCCTCCCTCCGAATTGTTATAAATTTGAAATTAAGGGGGGATCTCAGGCAAAACATATGGGAGCAGGAATAACAGCTTTTTATTAGGGAAGAAAATAAAAAGACAAACAATGCAGTAAACTAAAACAACACTGACAGAGTCAGAACACAACCTGACACCCTGTAGGTCAGGGTGTTGGTAGCAGTCCAATTGGAATTGTGGCTGCAGTCTTCCTGGAGTGTCAGGTGTGGTTCTGTTGGAGCAGTCATCCTGTAGAAGAGTGTAGTCTTCCTGTGAAGATCCAGTGGAAGGGGCAGCTATTCCTCTGGGAAATCCAGTGGAGAAAGCCATGGTGGTGTTCCAGAATCTCAAGATTATATGTGGGTAGGAATGCTTGGCTCCTCCCTCTGGTGGAGCATCTCCTGATGGGATGCTGTAGTTCTTATCAGTCATGCAGTGACATTCAATTGGCTGTTATCAGCAGATGTCTCCCCGGAGGGAGGTTTGGTTGTAGAAGAGATAAGGAAAACTGCCCACTTAACAGAAGACAACTGCCATACAGATGGCAAATAGAATACAAATTGCTTGGCAGTCCAGGACAGCTGGGATTCTGGCATCCAAAATGTGTGTCAGACATTTATATGTTTGCACTGACCTGCTTGACAATGTCAAGTGACATCTCAGTGCTACCACAGAAAAGTCTTTCTGCTGTTTTTTTTATCCATGGTGGAAAGCAGGGGTAAGGTGAAAACCTCTGCTGTAGCCTCCTGTTGCTGGACAGAGGTTTATTACTAGACTGAGCATTATCTGGTGGGATCCACTACCTGGTTTATTTCAATTTATTATTCTAAACCCTGTCTGGGTCAGTCTACTCACCTCTCTTTCCCTCTGTGCTGAAAAAAAGTTCACCTCTTGTCATCTCTTAGCTTGCAACCTGCTTGTGGAGCCCACAGGGAGACATTTTAAGTCATTCCTGCACATTCCTTATGGCTTAAAGGGAAAAGAATGTGCAAAGGCAAGCTCAAATGTCTTTTGAACCTCCCTATTAATGAAATAAAGATTTAAGTCTCCAAAATTAATAACAGATAGGTAGCTACAGTACTATTACCCACTGCTTTGTAACACTTCTCTTATACTCTAAATATGCCATTAGTGTTTAGGTACTTGTTACCTCTGTTAATGTAAAACATCAGTAAAGCTATCAAAACAGAGAGCCACCACTTGAAAACCCCTTGATGGCTAGTCTATACTCTGGAGTATGTAAATCATGGCATAAGGTATTATCCAGATGAATTATTCTTTGTAAGAATCAGCCCGGTCCTTCTGAAATTACCCATCTTGCAAAGTAAAGCCATAATTTTCAACACACGCTGGTCTAAAGTAGATCTGCCAGGGAAAATGCACACCCCATATTGCAATTACAGGCCAAGAGAATCAAGTGGCTGAGTCTCTGTGTAAGGTGATCAACAGGCAATGTGATGGGTAAAGAGCTGTTCTGAAAATGGTGTAAATTGGTTCCTTTCTATCTGTTAAACATTAAGTGCTGTACAGCAGCTGATGGAACTGCAAGGGAACAAACTATCTGTATTGTTATTTATAATACTGGTGATGCTCCACAGAAATGTAAAAATACAGTTTTAACCCTCCCATAGTCCTGTCAGGTATGCTACTAATTATCCTGGTTTATGCTGTTGGAAAAGGGCTCATCCATTCTTGAGCCAGATTGCTGAAGCAGCAGGTTTTACAGCATGGGGAAGCACTCATTGTTTCCTTTCATTTGTAGAAGTGTATGTGCAGCATTTCATTGTAGCTACAGCAAGAAAATAGGCAATCTGTTTTAAACAAGTTGGTATAAAAACTGTGCTGTGGTCTGGCATCTTCGCTTTCAGCTGAACTGACAAAACTTTCTTGAAAAGCCCATCATGCTGCTTCAATTATTTGTCTCTACCTTTGTCTTCTTGCAAAGCAATATTCTGTGTATTGTCTAGAGAAGAACACTTATGGTGGGTCCACAATCTTTGTTTTGGGTTATAATTTTTTCTGAGCATTTTCTATTTTGACTGTTATGTTTATCTTAGTTTTATGATGTTGGGACAGATTTTAATATAAGCTCCAATAACAAACCTATTATGTAGTTAATTACTGAGATTTCTGAGACTGAATTTGAACCAATAATTCCTCTATATATTTTAAAATTTTAAAAAGCTATTTTGAGAAGAGTGGAAATCTACATCAACATACATTTTCACTTTCCCCTATTTATTTTGCACATTCAGGAAAATATAACCAGTAAATAATACTAAATTTTATGATTATTAAGTACAGGGTAGGAAATATTTGCATGAATTGAAAAACACTGGAAATTGTATCATTGTATTAGCATTTATATGAAATCTGTGTACCAAAAGTACTTGCTTGAAAATAGTTAGCATATGTAGAGTAATACTGGAATCTCTACTGTAAGTGTTTAAAAAACTCACAGGATGTACCAGGAAAATGCAAAATATGGGAAGTGAATCTAAAGAATGTCAGGTCTCCTCATTTTTAAATGTATTTGTAGCAAGCTCTTTCAGGAAAACTTGTATTTATTTCTGAAGTAGAAAGTCAACCTGGACTTAAAAAGTCCACTTAAAAGTCCACCTCCCTAAAAAGTAAGGACACACATAAATGAAATTTAGAATCACTTCAGGATCAAGTGGTTTCTTAGTGAAAAGAACAAATAAATGTGATTTCCATTGCAGTAGAACTTCAGGCCAGTAATGTATACAGTTCATTTACATAATTAACAAATATTTTTCCTGACTGACAAAATCAATATTTACTGTTTAGGACACATGAATTTTATGTTGTACAAACAATAAATATCCTGGCTAACAAATCCTTTTGGGAGTTTATAGGGTAGCAATCTAAAATAAGCTTTTCTGAATAAATGGTCTTATTCTAAGCATATTAAAATGAATATCTTCCTCCTACTCCCATGATTCTTGGTCTATGTGCAAGGACCAGTTGATGAAAATCAGGGAGAGCAGTTGCAAGTTTATGAACTAATTTTAAAAACCAAATAAAACCTGAAAACAAAGGTCTGCAAAAGAAATGAAGAATTTTGATTTTGAGATATATTTCAGTTGGGCTGATCTTAAGGTATACTCATTTAGAAAATATTTTAAAAAATCAAAACTCTATATGAATATATTTCCTCTATAGAAATATAATTTTAAAAAACTAGTAATTTCAGATCACTGTTTCTTTATAAATTATTTTCTTTATCTTTCTGCATTTACAAGGAAAGGCTGAAACTGCTCATCCTGGGGAGCAAAGGGCTCAAGGGTATCTTATCAAAGTGTATAAATTAGGTAATGGAGCAAATGGAAAAGAGCAACCAGGCTCTTTTTAGCAGTGCTCAGTGCCAGGATAAAGACAATAGGCACAAATCAAACCCCATGAAATCCAGTACGAACACGTGAATAGAATGTTTTCTTGTGGGGGTAGTCAAACGTAAGCACAAGTTGCCCAGAAAGGCAGTGGAGCCTCCATATGTGAAGATATTTCAAACCTGGCTGGACACAGTCCTGGACAGCTGGCTCCATCTAATGCTGCTTGGGCAGTGGGGCTGGATTAAATCACCTGGAGAGGTCCCCTCCTAAACATTCCTGTGACTGCAGCACCTCAGCCATGGAGCTGTCCCACTAGGTCTCTGTGATCCCAATGAGATTACAGCATTGTGATTGCCTCCAGGTCTCTAATTTAGCCTCTAATTCTATAGCACTGCATGCTCTGTATTATTGGTTTGCTTTTGAGTTACCAGCTTGAACTCACTGTGGAGGATCAGGACCACTTCTATCTAATAAATGTTTGCTGACTGCTGTAAGACGGATTTTGAGTCTTGCATTTCCTTCTGTAATGCATCTCTAATAATTAAAATGAAAAAAAATCCAAGAGAATTTAAAAAGCTGTGTATGTGATTTAATTACATTAGTCATACAGAAGAGATTCATATTGTCATAGTAACTAAACCAAGATTCTTTTTTTCCCTCTTCTACTGCCATAGTAGATTATGTTAATATAATACTTGTTCTTGTTCTTGGAGAGGCAAGTCTGAACACTTTTGAGGATATTTTTTGTTGTGACATACGTTCTACAGATTGCTGTTCAGATGCAATTCTTCATATCACCAAGTGTTGCTTGAGCTTGGCTTTAGGAAAATGAATATGCCATAAGAGCACAAGGTAATTAAATAGTTTTTGACCTTGTAGGTATACCATACATAAGGATAGATACTTTTTTTTTGTTGATTCCTTGGCAGGCTGATTCAGACCTAAAAGGGGTTGAAAATAGAGAATGTTAGAGGGTTTTAATAATAAGATTATTCCCCACTCATCTGTGCAGAAATCAGTGCAAGGATTCAGGTTACTGGGGCACTGAAATTCATGCTTAAGTTTGAACTGGAATTCAGACACATACTGGAAATTAAGCTTCACCTGTTTTAAGATCTAAATCTTTGCAGAACTGGGGCCTTAGGATTGGAGTTGCAACCAAATCAAGCTGCCACCTTCCATGTCTTGGGGTAATTTGCTACCTCCAGTTTTGTGGGGAAACATCTTTGCAATGCACTCCATTATCATTGGAAGAATCCAATGATAATGAATGTATTGCAATGAACTGTTTGCTTGAATTGTCAATCTTTGATCATCCTTAAACTTATAAGGAGTTAATCTGAAGTAATTAATTTTTCCAAGTGTTACTTTATAATTACACTGTACCTTGTTCATAAGAAAAACCAAAAAATTGATCATAAACCTAGGAGACTGTGTTTTGAATTTGATTGGTAGAAAATCAGTCATTAACCCAGGAAAATCAGTAATTTGCCTGCACAGCTGCTCAAACATGCTGGGGAATTTACTATGGAAAAAAAAAAAGGGGTGAAGAAAGACATTATCAGCATTGTAAAACATTGATTAGAGTTTATTATACAAAATAATTACATTTAATCAATTATCACAGTTAACAAGTGACTTCTTGGGGATTATTATTACCTAATTGTTATTAAAGATCTGACTACAGATGGCATATGCAGTTCATTGCTTTTACAAGCACAGATGGCACAGTACAAGCAGTAAGACTAGCAGACAGTGATCTTTACTTCCTAATGTAGTAACAAATGAATGTGAAGAGTATTTTTTTTTAATTTTTACTGAAATGCTGCAAAATAGCTAATGGATTCAACTGTTCAGATCATTTTACTTCAATAGCAATTTCTACAGGGTGCATGTAGAAGCCTGCCCAGGAGATTCTCAAATTAATGCTACAGACTCAAAATATTTGCCTTATGATGCTCATTCCAACTTGCCTGAATCTACCCTTTGCATAAGAATCAGTTTAACTTGAACTCTATGAACTCTATTGGCAAAACTTCTAAGGCATAAAAATATCAATAACAATCATATAAAGAAAGAAAGGAGCTAGCTCAAGAACATTTTAAAGCTCTTTATTTTAAAATAGAGCAGTAGATTTTTAAGAAATAAAAGAAATAAAAAAGGTATTTATGTAAGAGTCAAAAAATCCTTTCAAACTGGCAAGAAAAAAATATTTCAGCAAAAAATCAAAAGTTTGTTCAGGAACAAAAACACAGCATGCACATTATACTTTCCATCTTTGTGTCCTAAGGGATGGGTGGGAGGATAAGTGTGTGATTTTATGGGCTGTTTATTTGGAAAAAATGGATTCCTATAAGCAAGAAAAGTGTGCTGTGATAACTACAGATTAATTACTTGGCCAAGTCTATCCAATAATTATGTTTTGGACTGACATTCCCTCTCCAGGTCTCCATCTCTAGGAAGCCAGCCAATCATGTCATTCGTGGTACAGTGGCATTGTCACAATGTATAAAAAGTCTTGCACTCCTAAGGCTTAATTACAGTACTCCTCCATGAGAGGTTTTATACTCGGTGGTTGCACAAAGCTGGAACGTGCTTTCACTATTCATCTTAGGTCGTATTAAAAATGTATTGTTAAATCATACCACTGTCCTTTAGAATATCCTAATCATATTTCTGAAACGGCAAACAACAAGGCTAAGTGTTATGATCAGAGAAATGTTATTGGAATTCTCCAGTATTGAAACAATGAAAAATATATCTCATGAAAAGGAGACCAAAAATTATATCATGTTAAATATAGGTACTACAAAAATAAAATTAAAAAGAAAAGAGAAGAATCATATATCAAGATTAAAATCCCTAAAATTACCTGATAAATAGGTCAAACATAGGAATAGAAATAGAATTTGTTTTTGTTTTTGCAGAGGGCATATATCACAGTAGGTATATCACTAAGTATGTAGCAAATAAAAGGAGTGAAAGTAACACCATTCATTTTTAATACATTTGTGTGCCAGTTCTGCCATTACACTAATTCTGCCATGCACTGATTCTGTCTCTATTTTAAATCAGTAGAATGGCACTTCTAACTCTTAATCTTATTATTAAAACCCTCTAACATTCTCTATTTTCAACCCCTTTTAGGTCTGAATCAGCCTGCCAAGGAATCAACAAAAAAAAAGTATCTATCCTTATGCATGGTATACCTACAAGGTCAAAAACTATTTAATTACCTTGTCTTATTGAATTGCTACTGTACAGCTGAGCTGTGGTAACTGGCAAAGTGCATACCCTAGTAGAATCCATTTGGTGAGTAAAGCCATTAGCTTAAACCACTAAGAAACTGTGCATAAGAAAGTCACCATCAAGGAGTTGTGGTTTAATTGGTGGTTTGATTTAATGTGTTTCACTTATCACAGCTTGGCAGAGAAGCAGTCGCTTGTTTAGCCACAATAACATGATAGCTTCCATTCTACAGCCATTTCCTTATACACTTTCCATTAACTTCATCACAGGAGGGCCTGGTTCTACCTGACTTACATTAAAAGGGTGCTATTTTTAAATAGGCATGACAGAAGAGCACCCACACATAATTTCTTTCCCTAGAATCTTTAATTGGGAGCAAAATAATGCCTTTCAAGCTCTGAAGAATACAGGAAATAATACAGACTATTAGGTGGGTTTAGAATGGCAGATATGTCAGGTTCAGAGGTAATAATCAATGGTTTGATGTTTGGCTGGTGGTCAGCAATTGGTAGAGTACACCAGAAGTTGATACTGGGGCCCTTATTTTTTAGCCATAGTCATTAAAGACCTCGATGATTTTGAACTGTACCCTCAGCAAATTTAAATCAGAGGGTAAGATTATCATAACAAAGAGTAGGCCCTGATAAACTGTAGAATAGGATCAGCACAAAACTCATGAAATTCAGCAAGGAGAAACATCAAGTTTTGCATGCCAGGTCATACAGCCCTGTGCAGTATTATTGTCTGGCAGCCAGGTGATCAAGAAAGAGTCACACTGAAAGGGAACCTGAGCCAAGTCAGAACACTCTCATCATGAGGAAGGCAAATCGTCTGCTGTGTGTTTTGTCAAGGAGCATTAATCTGATCTGTAGATCTTGTCCTCTGCTTGCTGTTGGTGGGGTTACATCTGGAATATTTTGTCTAGTTTTGCACCTCCCTGTTGAGGTGAGGTAAAACTGAAGAGAGTCTAACTAAAGGCTGGGAAGTAGGACATGATGTAGAGAGGATGAGGGAGATTGGTTTTTTTATCCTGGTGAAAATGAGCTAAAGATGATCTAAAGGAACTCATTATACATAAATATAGAGTAGCTTCAAAGATGAGAGATGAGGTACTCTGTAGTATCAGGTGACAGAGAAGGGGAAGCCACAAGAGAGGTTCAGGTTACCCAAACAATTTGTGAAACAACCATTACTAGAGAGCTTTGTAACTTGGCTGAAAAAAGCTGTGGCTGACCTGACCCTGTTACTTCCTACTTTGACTGTGACTTTTGAGTAGAATCTCCATAAGTCCCTTCTACCCAGCATTTCAATGTTTCCTATGAACACTATTAATCTATTACAAATCTGGCAGAGGAACTATGTATGATTCAGATAAATATTTTGGAGTTCAGTATCAGTAATACAACCATTTTCAGTGCACAAAACTCATGACATCAAATGTGCAGCAGAAGCTGGTAGAAGCACAACGAGGAGGAATTTGGTCATATACTCCATGGTATATATATAAGACTGGTTCCATGGTTCAAATAAAAGGATACCCTTCCCAAAATTACACTTTTCAGCACTAAGTATAAAAATTTTAAAATGTGTTGGGAAAAAAAAGAAAAAATCACAAATATCTTCTTGGATTTATTTCCTGTCATGGTAAAAATAAGTGTGCAAACCCTTCATTAGATTTTCTGTTATCTAAAGACACTCACTTTCTTCTCTTTTCAGGACAGATTTATTAGGATAGTAAAAACCAATTCTGGGAATTTGCAAGAAATTTTGATCTAATTGCACACCAAAAAGCTGAAAATATATGTTGCTTTTAAGTAGAATGTAACTATAAAAGGATGTTGAAATATCTTAGTGTTTTTGGACCATGCTTGTCACAGTAATATTTTTCCTTTCTAGTTTCTGATTTTAAGTGTAAACAAGTTGATAAGTTTTTATAATAGAGGCATTAGATGGTTTGCATCAGAAGGGACCTTTAAAGACCACTCAGTTCAACCCAGATTATTTAGTACAACTCTCTGATCTGTTTTAATATGTCTTCTGAAGTGTTTTAGCTTTAACTTTTTCTTGTCTTTTTTTGTCTCTGGTGCTTTTCTTGTCTTTCCGATTTGGTCACTTCCCCGCTTGGAGTTTGCTCTGAATTTTTCCCCAACATTACAAAGAGAAGAAATGCTTACAGAAGTCCTTCTGGAAGCACATAAACCTGTTTCCCATGGAAATATCAAAACCAGGGAAAAAATTCCCTGAGAAAGGTAACTGTAAATATGCAAGCCTGAGGGAAGTATTGGTGGAGATGGGAGTGAGGTGAACCTCAAAAAATCCTGCAATTTAAATGAGGTGCAATAGGGGAATCTTTGGTGCATGTCCCTGCACTTGATGGCATGCCATGCCTTTGGATGCTTTTGACATTGTAAAGATTTTTTGGTTTTTTTTTTTAAGTTTTCATGCCATGTCCCTCATATGTTCCCCTCCAAGTTCTGTCTTCCTCCTGGACTTTTCCCCTGCTTTTGCAGCATGTTTGAGCTTAGTTTTGGTGCTTTGCACTGCAGCTCAATCCCTCAGAGACCATTTTTTGAAGAAACTAAGTCTGCCGATTTTGCAGGCTTTTTTGGGTTTTTTTCAGTTGCATTTCATTTGATCCTATCTCCTTTCCAGAGTGTTTGTAAGGCTTTCTTTTTGAGGTCGCAAGATTCCCTTTCCCTTCCCGAAAGGAAATTTCATTTCCTTTCGGGAAGGGAAAGGGAATCTTGCGATTTCAATGGGGAGCAATAGGGCAAGCTTTGGTGCATGTCCCTGCCCTTGATGGCATGCCATGCCTTTGGATGCTTTTGACTTTGTAAAAATATTTTGGTTTTTTTTTTAGGTATCCATGCCATGTCTCCCATATCTTCTTCTCCAAGTTGTATCTTCCTCCATGACATTTCCCCTGCTTTTGCAGCTGCTGACAGCTTAGTTTTGGCCTGTTTTGGTCATTTGCACTGCACTGGAGAGAATCCCGGTCCATTTTCTTGTAGTCACTAAATTGCCCCAATTTTTTTTTTCTCCTCCAATTGCAATTCCTTTGAAGGTATCACCATTCCAGAGTGTTTGTAAGTCGTTCTTTTGTGTTTTGGCCTTCAGCAGGGATCAATTTGGGCAAGCTTTGGTGCATATCCCTGCACTTGATGGCATATGGCCTGCCTGTGCATGGCTTTGACTTTGGGAAATTTTTTTTTTTTTAAGTTTCCATGCCATGTCCCTCATATGTTCCCCTCCAAGTTCTGTCTTCCTCCTTGACTTTTCCCCTGCTTTTGCAGCTGCTGACAGCTTAGTTTTGGCCTGTTTTGGTCATTTGCACTGCACTGAATAGAGTCCCGGTCCATGTTCTTGTAGTCACTAAATTGCCCCAATTTTTTTTTTTCTCCTCCAATTGCAATTCCTTTGAAGGTATCACCATTCCAGAGTGTTTGTAAGTCCTTCTTTTGTGTTTTGGCCTTCAGCGGGGATCAGTTTGGGCAAGCTTTGGTGCATGTCCCTGCACTTGATGGCATATGGCCTGCCTGTGCATGGCTTTGACTTTGGGAAAATTTTTTTTTCATTTTTTTTTTTAAGTTTCCATGTCATGTTCCTCATATGTTCCCCTCCAAGTTCTGTCTTCCTCCTGGACTATTCCCCTGCTTTTGCAGCATGTTTGAGCTTAGTTTTGGTGCTTTGCACTGCAGCTCAATCCCTCAGAGACCATTTTTTGAAGAAACTAAGTCTGCTGATTTTGCAGGCTTTTTTGTTTTTTTTTCAGTTGCATTTCATTTGATCCTATCTCCTTTCCAGAGTGTTTGTAAGGCTTTCTTTTTGAGGTCGCAAGATTCCCTTTCCCTTCCCGAAAGGAAATTTCATTTCCTTTCGGGAAGGGAAAGGGAATCTTGCGATTTCAATGGGGAGCAATAGGGGAATCTTTGGTGCATGTCCCTGCCCTTGATGGCATGCCATGCCTTTGGATGCTTTTGACTTTGTAAAAATTTTTTGGTTTTTTTTTTAGGTATCCATGCCATGTCTCCCATATCGTCTCCTCCAAGTTGTATCTTCCTCCTTGAATTTTCCCCTGCTTTTGCAGCTGCTGACAGCTTAGTTTTGGCCTGTTTTGGTCATTTGCACTGCACTGGATAGAATCCCGGTCCATGTTCTTGTAGTCACTAAATTGCCCCAACTTTTTTTTTCTCCTCCAATTGCAATTCCTTTGAAGGTATCACCATTCCAGAGTGTTTGTAAGTCGTTCTTTTGTGTTTTGGCCTTCAGCAGGGATCAATTTGGGCAAGCTTTGGTGCATATCCCTGCACTCGATGGCATATGGCCTGCCTGTGCATGGCTTTGACTTTGGGAAATTTTTTTTTTTTTTAAGTTTCCATGCCATGTCCCTCATATGTTCCCCTCCAAGTTCTGTCTTCCTCCTGGACTTTTCCCCTGCTTTTGCAGCATGTTTGAGCTTAGTTTTGGTGCTTTGCATTGCAGCTCAATCCCTCAGAGACCATTTTTTGAAGAAACTAAGTCTGCCGATTTTCCAAGCTTTTTTGGTTTTTTTTCAGTTGCATTTCATTTGATCCTATCTCCTTTCCAGAGTGTTTGTAAGGCTTTCTTTTTGAGGTCGCAAGATTCCCTTTCATTTCCTTTCGGGAAGGGAAAGGGAATCTTGCGATTTCAGTGGGGAGCAATAGGGGAATCTTTGGTGCATGTCCCTGCCCTTGATGGCATGCCATGCCTTTGGATGCTTTTGACTTTGTAAAAATTTTTTGGTTTTTTTTTTAGGCATCCATGCCATGTCTCCCATATCTTTTCCTCCAAGTTGTATCTTCCTCCTTGACTTTTCCCCTGCTTTTGCAGCTGCTGACAGCTTAGTTTTGGCCTGTTTTGGTCATTTGCACTGCACTGGATAGAATCCCGGTCCATTTCCTTGTAGTCACTAAATTGCCCCAATTTTTTTTTTTTTTCCTCCAATTGCAATTCCTTTGAAGGTATCACCATTCCAGAGTGTTTGTAAGTCCTTCTTTTGTGTTTTGGCCTTCAGCAGGGATCAATTTGGGCAAGCTTTGGTGCATGTCCCTGCACTTGATGGCATATGGCCTGCCTTTGCATGGCTTTGACTTTGGGAATTTTTTTTTTTTTTTTTTTAAGTTTCCATGTCATGTCCCTCATATGTTCCCCTCCAAGTTCTGTCTTCCTCCTGGACTTTTCCCCTGCTTTTGCAGCATGTTTGAGCTTAGTTTTGGTGCTTTGCACTGCAGCTCAATCCCTCAGAGACCATTTTTTGAAGAAACTAAGTCTGCCGATTTTGCAGGCTTTTTTGGGTTTTTTTCAGTTGCATTTCATTTGATCCTATCTCCTTTCCAGAGTGTTTGTAAGGCTTTCTTTTTGAGGTCGCAAGATTCCCTTTTCTATCTTGGTTTATCATTTTTTATTATTCTTCACTTCTGTTGTGATAAAATTTTATTGTACAGTATTTTTCTCTATCCTTTCCCTATGTTTTGCTAACCAGTTCAAGTCAGCTGCCGTCATCCATACCCTAGCCTTTATTTTTTTCTGCACTGTGTATTTGAAGCCTGGATTCTTTAACATTTTCCCAAAATCTTTAGTTATCTGCAGAATTATATGCAAAATTTAAACTTTTCTAAAAATTTCTGAGACTCTATTAACTCTCTTTTTATTTTTACAGAGATTTGGCTCAGGGACAAAGTTAACCTTCATAGAACTATTTAGGGAGATGTCAGCCTTAAAAAATATTTTGAAATTTGGAAGATTTTAAGAAAAAACAATGTTTATTGGAAAGCCACTACTTCTTTTTAAGCTAAGATGTAAATATTTCAATATCTTATGTGATTAGAAAAAAGCCCAATGTTTTCTATTGTTCAAGCCCTTCTGTAGTGAGTGTTTTGTCCCTTACAATCGAAGCTCTTAGCACTTCAGAGAGAAGTGGCCAGAATCCTGCTGTAATACTTGGCCTCATAACATGGTATATATTTATAATCATTAAAATAAAAATGCAAAATAAGCCCATCAAACCAACTAATACTGTAAAGTAAAGCAAACACAAAAGATCCCTTTGAAATACTTTTCAAAAGCAAAATAATGATCTAGGTTCCTAGCACATGGATATGTTCAAGAAGAAACAAAAAATGTTCATGTATATAGCTGTACAGGCAAACATGGCAAACATCTTTTTGTGAGTGTTTGCTCAGGGTTTGTTTTCTTTTTAGCCTCGCTTTTTCTCTTTTTGTACTAATTTTCCAAAACAAAATGTAAGGATTGTTACCATACATTTTGGCCTTGAACCTTCCAGAGTAATTATTAGCAACACTACTTGACACATAAGAATTTGTGAATTCTTTTAATCTGAGAACAGAAACAACACCATATGACTTGTCTGACCAGTCACAACTAATCAACACAATGAGAAAAACAAATATCAGGCATTGAATAAATACAGAAAACTGTTCACAAGAAGTCTCAACATTAGTGTTGCATAAGAAGCACTTATGATCAGCTCATAGATTGTTCAGTATTACAAAGAAGGAGCGTTAAGGTGATGACAAACAGAAATACTTTCTTTCTGTTTTTTTTTTTTTTTTTGAGCACATGTACCCTTAAAGGAAAATTGCCTCCTTCATGAAGTCTTCTCCACTAGAAAAATAACAATTCTAAAAGATGCTTTATGCTAAACTTTTGATTTAATATTGATTAAATCAAACATTCATTTGGTTGAAGATCACCTTGCTTAATTCCTAAGTCTAGTCCTTACCTTGCTCGCATTCTGTTTTTATACTCATAACTGTGTATTCACAATACATGTAAGTCAGGAAACCACTTTTGGTATAATACAGTAGAGCCACAGCTTTGCCCTGTCAGTGCAGGAGTTCGCTTTTTGAAAAAGTAGTTTCTCCTAAGTACTCTAAAATCTCCACACTTCCACGAGTCTTGCTCCTGGAGACAGTGAAAGGATAGAAAACCAAAGATAAGAATATCTGAGAAAGAGTGACCAGGTAAACAATGCTATTTTAATGAGCTGTGGATTTTCTTTTTTCTTTTCTTTGGTTAGCTTTGACTTTCTGTTTGGATAGTACTGTGCTATAATGATTGTTCTTAAAATGGCTTCACTTGCTGAATATGTACTTCATGCTTGGCATCAGTTGAACCATTGGGGGAATCTCTAAGAAAATTGTACTCAGACACATATTTTTCCACTAAAGGAAGTCTAAAGCTAACTCTTATGAACCAGATATTCACCTCAGAACAAAACTGCCCTCTTCTCAAGTTCTCTTCCCTTTTGAATTGGGTGCATCTCCTGTGGCTTGGGAACTGAGGACCACATATGAAGTGAGATAGATTACTCACATGTATTAATCTAGGATCTGGAGAATAATACCAATGACTTATATTTTGAAAAGAACAGGGGCAGATATTTGGAAGGCTGGAGACAGCCTTCCTCTGCAGGCTTTGCAGCCTTGGAGTTCACTGTTCAGCAAGGAAAGGTGCTTGTTATTTCCACCTTTCCTCAACGTCTGTGTGAAGTATTTTTGCAGTGCTCCTGATTGTCTTCCAAGACAGGGAGAAAATACCATGATAAGAAGTCAAGTGTCTGTTACTTTTTACAAGCAAAAAATAAGCATAACTGCTGATTCAGAGCTGTTTTCAGTCCAGGGAGCTGTCAGTACCACATTATCATTAAATATATCTAATATGACCTGTCAGTAACAGGATACTGAATTTCCCCTTCAGCAGCACATCTCTCATATTCTACTTCTTTGTACTCTCAAATCCAGTTGGACAAGTTGCAATTTCCTCTTTTATGGGAGAAGATTGCACCTTTTCAGGCACACATAACTCAGCCCTTTGGAGTGTCTCCAACAGATGAAGGAAGCTGACAACCAGCTCATGGGACTGAAAAGTCAGTAGACAGGAACCAGTGTGAGAGAACTTGCCTGCCAATACATCTGTCCATCACCATGAGTCTGTGAGGACAAAAACCTAGAAGCTAAGTTTTCAATGTGGAACTCACCTAAGTCTTTGGCGTTTACATTTAGGTCTGCTACAGATGTGACCTTCTTGTTTAACTTTCCCTGTATGTTTACTTGGAATTCAAAATCTACACATGCCTGTATATGAGTTTCCTCATGTGCCTGGTCCAATAGACAAACTCAGATGGTACCTATCAATTCTAACACAACTAATTAAAAGCAGGTGCTTTGATCTGAAAACAGAGTGTTCACTTCCCCACATTTTTGATAAAACAGTAATTAGGGCACTCCTCAATAGAAAGCTTTGGTCAGAGAAAAATAATACCTCTGCTTGATATTTTCAATAAGCCCCAAGCTACAGAGTGTTGACCATATGCAGCCAAAACCATAAAGGCCATGATGACATATGGTAGAGCCAGGAGGCCTTTGTAACCTTTGGTTGCACATAAATCTAAAGGTCTGCTGTTATAGTAACACTTGCATATCTGGATCTACTAATTGATGTAACTTAGAAAGAAAACCATAAATGTGGGAAAATTGCTATGGTATGTGCCTTCTTCCTAAAATATCCTTTTGTGGCTTACCTTAAGTGTTTTAACTCTGACAATTTCAATCAATTTTAATCAATTTTAATATTGGCTATAGCTCAAATGAGTTCTATAAAACAAAATATATCTCAAGCACATGTCTGTTAATGAAGAGTTATCAAAATCCTATTTTAAAGTAAGTAAAGAATTATCAAAGTTATCAAAACCCTATTTTTAAAGTAAGTAAAGAATTTAATTTTGAGATATTTATTCAAGGTTTCTTGAAAAAAGAGATTTGTTTCTAGTGAATCAGTATATGAACAATATTCCATATTTTCAGAATTTTTCATGTTGATTTACGCTTCCTTTGTCAGAACTGGTTCAAGACAGTTTCATTTGTCTCTGGTGTTAGATGGCTATTTCTTGAACAGTTCACATAGGAAAATATAAGGTTTATCATCACACTGACTGTAAAATTTATTCCCACTGGTGCTTCCACTCACTCCTGTGATTTGAATGGTTTAGCACAAGTAACCTTGGTTTCAATTTGACAAACCATTTTGCTCATAGGATATCTGACAAAGCTACCTGAGCGAATTGAAATAACCTTCTTTTCCCTGCCTAACCTGATTCTCCAGTCTTGAAGGAGTAAATAGCAGGAAAAGTCTGTTTAATATTAATATTGTGATCTCAGTGACCTGGGGTAAACATAGTGTGGAGATCAGATGTACAAGGAGTTGCTGTTTTTGCATACCCACTGTCAGAGAAGAACAGTACTTCAGCAACTTTAAAGAAAGCATTCACAACATCTTTGTGAATGCTTGGCATTCACAGCAAGCTTGACTCACTGAATATACTGTGCATTAAAAGATGCCCAGCTAAAGAATAATTAGTAGGCAACCCATCTTTGAAAAATATAAATGAATAAAGGGCACCATAATACATTTATTTGTAGTGTGTAACAACTAGATTTAGGGATAATTTCTAATTGCTTGTTTACAAAAAATTTAGTTTACTGAATACATTTTGCAATGGGCTATTAATGTCACTACATATGTGTCACCTATAAAAACTTGTTGAATGGAACTATGTCCACTCATTATCTCCAGAAAAAAACTAAAAAACAAATAGTGTTATAATTTTTCCATTTAGATGCTAGCGCAGAAAATATTTGCTAACTGTTCCTGCAATTCATTTAGTCCATTATTAAAGACAACTTAGCTGTGCACACTTATTGTGCCTCCTAGGTGGAAGACAGCAAGTGCTCCACTAGGAAAGAGAAGCTTCTGATACCTAACAGCCTCATCACTAATACACTGCAGCAGTATTCGTTGCTCCTTCATGCACCAAGAAGTTCAGCACTTCATGATGAAAAAAATCATTATTATCACTGAAGGCAAACATGCATTTCTAAACCACACCTAAACCTACAAAAACACAAGATATAGCTTTAAACATTAGTAAGCCTCTACTCTGCACTACGATGCAGACAGTACTAAAAGCCAAAGACTGGGATCTCTAATAGCCAGATCAGCAAAAGTGTTTAAGTCCCAGCAGGAGGGCCCAGGAACAAATTCCCAGACATCATCAGGGAGTGTGTATTTAGGCTTCAGAAAAAAGGCTTTGAACGCCATTTGGGTAAGAGCAAGAGACGTTACTCACAACTTAGTCAAAGGCATTCGACAAAGTAGGATCTTGGCAAGAAAGCAAGGGAGAAAGAAAATTCCCTTTTTCTCTCAATCTCTTTTTCCTCTCTAATTTCCACTGCTTCTTTCTGTCTTTCTGCATGATTGGTGTGCTCAGCTTTTGTCATTCCCTCCATACTTCTCTTGTTCAGTCAACCACATTCCTAACCATCTAGATAGCACTGACATTTCTGCGGGCCCAGTTACCGCTGCCTACAAGACAATGCCCAGAAAGCTTGTATCAGTCCTCCTTGGATGCTGCAATCTAATGAAGTCCAAACTGGAGTTTTCAAAAACACCTGCTTAGGTGCCCTTATAAATGGAGATGTGTCTAGTTTGGTCAGCACTCTGTTGTGGTCCTTAACACCTTCCTACAGCTTAAACCATTGCGCTGCGTTTTCCTACAGCCACAAATGTCTGGATATGTGGAGTTAGGCATACAACTTCCTTTGAGGGTGCTCATCTGAGCTCACTTCCTTATCAACTGTTCTAAAGTCTTTTCAGCCCTGGGCAGTGGGCAGGATATTACCTTCTGGAAGAGCCAGAAGGGAGTTTCTATGCATGAATTGTTCACAGGGTGTAGAAGCTGCCTACATTTTTTTCTGCTCTTGAACAAAGATTTTGTCCTGTAATGTTCTATATATGGTATAACTGGCTTACTATATATATACAAGTTGCTGTACTGTTATCTCTTGCTCTTTTTTTTCTTCTTTAGGATAACTATATGCCTTTATCTTGATATTTTCACTCAGTATATTTTAAATAATTTTGGTATGATGTAGTAGTTGTTAGTGCCAAAGGCCCAGTGGGTATTTAACTTGATTTGTTGGTTTGAACTGTCGCAAGCCTAGAGCAGAATTGATATGCTGCATGTATTAACACATAGAACACAACCCTATGGAAAAAGGTAATTCTCTAGTTAGGTTAGGTCTTAGCTGGGATATTACCATGCTGTGAAAAAGAACATCTTTCTACATTTAATAGTTTTGAAAGCCTTTTCTCTTTTCCATTCTGGAATGGAATAACAAAAATGGAAATCATTATAGAATCATTCTCTGAAAATAGCTGAAGTAATAACATGGAGATGAATTCAAGTTCCATAGCAGGATAAACAAACAAAATCCCCAGGAAGCTAAACTTGACGAACATTAGTAATACTGCAGTACTTGCTGTTACTATTAAAGCTTTCTCTATGTGTTATTACCTGAGCTATGTGATTCACTGTTTAATTAGGCACACACAGAGCAGCAGATTATATTGTGTCTCCCATGAAAACTTTGAAATTTCAAAATATTTTCCGTTCATCAGTATAAAAGCTACATCAGTATAAAAGCTACAACCTTTTGAAAATTCTCATTTAGGAAACAGCATACCACCTCAGTGAGCACTCACACTGAGATGAAGGCACAAATCACTTCGCTTATTTAGGTTGACTTATCAGCTTTCAACTTAAAGACCCACAAAATTGCTCTAGGCATCAGGCTCTACAATGTTCTTGAACGGCAAGTCAGCAGACATGCTCTTTCCTTTCCACTGCCATCCTTAGATAGGACTTTCTCATTAAAATGTGTGTTTACATGTAAACATATATATGTATTTAAATTTTGTCTAGCTGTAAGAGCATATTTTCAAAAGCTTCTTTAGGTTTTGTGATCTATTTTTTAGCTAGGGCTGTGTGAGGCAAAGTTTGCTTCAGGAGGGTTTTTTGCCAAGGACTGTTGTGGGTGACATTCTTTTTGCAGCAATTTTAAATTAAGGGTTTTTTTTGTTTTGTTTTGTTGTTATTGTTTTTGTTGCATTCATCTTTCTTACATAGCCATCCTGGCGCATCCAGTTTCTTGTATATAAACATTTAGATTCAATTAGCCACAAGTAGATATTATTTCTAAAGGTCTTGGTTTCACAGTACAAAAACATTTCCACCTTTGGTTATAGGGATAATAATGAGAGGTAAAGTTAATGAGGAAACTCCATTTTGAACTGCTGATTTTAAATTGTTTGAGATTACTTATTTGGGGATTTTTAAATTAATTAATAAAATTAATTTTCAAGTCTATATTAAACTTTCAGATTAACTGCACAGTATTTTGGAGTATACCTCATTTATCTACACGGTAAAAATATGTGTCTTTTAAAAAGCCATGCCAAAAAAGCCTGCATGCAAAGAAAGTAATCTGTAATTTACCTGTGTAAAACATAACACCTGTGGCAATCTTGCATTCTCCAGTTTCCACACAGAGGCACTAAAGAAGATTTCTGTTGTATGTCTCACTTGTCACAAGATAAATTTCTATTTGTATTAATTTAAGACACTGAAAAATAGTCTTTCCCCATGTATCTATTTCAGTTGTTTTGATTTGGTACTGTTTTCCAAGAAAGGAAGAAACACTTAGGGAGAACTGGTGAAGAGGAAACCTGAGTAATCTACACAGAAAAGTCATATGTTTCTGTGTTTGTGCAAACAAGCTCATAAAATATCTGACAGTGAAAAGTCAGAGTAGCTTGCCACATACAAACCTGTCTTCAACTTCTACTGACATGGCTAAAATAGCAAATAAACAAATCCAATATCATTCTTCTGAAAATAAAAACTGCTTAAACTGCTTTATCAACTTTCAGGATGATGTCTACGATTATCAACCATGAGAGCTGAATTAAAAAAAAAGAGTAAAATGCCTATGATATTATTAACTTAGAGTGGCTACAGGGCTTGTTTTTTCAGAACAACCCCACTGTTTTGTGCATTTCAAGCAGTTGCTTGCAAAATCTAGCTTAGTAATCAGGATAAAAGAGAAATGCAGCTTTCTGAAAATATTAGTAGCAGTAAAGGCAAGAGAATAATAATAATAACGATAATGATGATGATAATGATAATAATAATAAATATACATAATGATAATAATAACAATAACAATCAGCTTGACCAATAATAATAATAATCAATAATAATAATATAGTAATTAAAATAATATTCAGCTTGACCAAAAAAGCCCCACAAAACCCCATTAATAAAAGTATTCAAAACTGGTATGATATTGATCACACGAGTGAATTCAGAATGATTCTGTGGTACCAAGAATACATCCATGCAAGAAATGGTCTAGAGCACTTGTTTCTCTCATTTACATTCATTTTATCTCTGAATAGTTTTACCAACTTTAACAGTTGTACTGGGTCTGGCTGGGATGGACTTAACCTTCTCCACAGCGGGCTGTATGGTGCTGTGCTTTGCCTTTCAGGAATTCTATGACAGTGTTAACACCCCAAAGTTTTGGCTCCTGCTGATCCGTGCTTGCACAGTCGGGATTTCCACTCTTCCCATACACAGCCAGCAGTGAGTAGGCTGAGGGATAGGAAAGAGAGTGGACAGCATAGCAGACCCACAGAGCAGACTCAAAGTGACCAGAAAGTGTTGCATACCATGTGATGTCACTCAGGAGGAGGAAAGATGATAATTGTGGTGATGGAGCTCATCTTCCCGAGCAAACATAACATGTGCTGAGGGCCTGCTTGCCAGGAATTGGCTGGACATCTGCCTGCTGATGAGAAGTAGTGAACTAATTCCATATTTTGCTTGGCTTATGACCACAGATTCTGCTTTCCCTATTAAATGGTTATTATCTATATACACAAGTCCTCTTCCTTTTGTTCATTTTTGCCCTGTCTTGTGAGAGAGGGAGGTGAGCAAGCAGCTGGGTGGGTGTTTGGCTGGGCTCAACCCACCATAACAGTATTTCCAACACGTTATAGACTCTGAGGGAGTAGAAATATAGAGCAAACATTTAAATCACCCCGTTTTAGATGCAAAACATGGGTATCCTTTAAGACCTATTTTGAGCTCAGAAAAATAAAAAGAATTTATCATCTCTAGTCACATTACTATGTAAATTTATCGTATGAAAAGATGAGAGGCTTATGTGAACATGTATTTTTTAAAACACCTTTAATTAAAAATATGGTTGGTTATACAGGTCTTACCAAAATTATTTTTTGCAGCTGATCCAAAACTGAGCCTGGCTTTATGATTATTGTGACTGTGGAATATCAAAGCTGTCCTTAAATCTGGCAGTGTGCATACAAAATTGCATCTGAATTGGGAGTAGGTGAGGGCAGGCTAACCTCCCATCTGGCTCCCACGGGTTCAAGGGCAGAGCTGGCATCCTGCCCCAAAATTCTCATCAGCATAGTATGGCTGTTTCTGTACCTCAGGTAATTTGTTTAAAACTGATTTTGCAACATTTATGCATGGGCATTTTGTATTGAACACCAAGTATACCAGTGACAAAATGATTATGAATTAAAAAATAAGAGCAATATTTACTCAGAGTAGACATGCTCAAAGCATGTCTCACCAGAACAAAATGATTCATTTACATTCCAGAAAAGATAATGAAATTTCCCCTTTGTTCTACAAGGTAATGGCATATTGTCTGACTTAGTGTTAACAATATGTACACTCATAGTTAATCATTGACTACTGAGATGCAACAAAGAAAGTGGAAGCCATCACATAAGCAAGACTGAATTTTGCTGTGTAATTGATGTCACAGGGCCTTTTTGTTGTAGCAGATGGCAAAAAGAGTTTGAACTTGAGCTCAATCAGAGCTCAGTGCTCTTAAGTCTTGTCATTTTTAACCACTGGTTATTTTGTCTTGCAAATAATCTTATTACTTATTGTCCATCCATGCTGTACCTGTTTTTTCTGTGTAAGAATATATATATTCTGTATTCTGTCAGGAGTGGGGAATTAGAGTCATGTAAATTTACCTTTTTGAACGTAGATGTGGGTATTCATTGTCTCAGATTCCAAAACTCAGAGATTAATTTTGCCTCTTGAGCAAAAAGATGTGATTCTCTCTTCATAAGCTGTTCATAAGAATTTTTGGCTTTGATAATCAAATCCATACTTAACCACCCTGACAGTTTGCCTGGAATTCCTCAGTCTGCCAAAAAAATGTCAAATAGCATTGAGTGGTGAGGGACTCTGAGATCCATCAACTCATTCCTCTTCTGAACCTGAAGGAAATACTGAGAGAATTGACTCTTCATTTGGTGTTGTTTGATCTGTAATGCCATCTATGGTGCTCTGAAAATAGTATGCAAATTTTGCCTTCTGTAGATACAAAGGGACCCATAAACCTGCTTTTATAGGTTTTTACTCTGATCCAGAACCTTGAGATCTTTTAGAAAGCACAGGTTGTTCTTTACCCTTCAGCACAGGTATCTGAACTGGTGTTCATATGAATGTTTATTTGAATTGTATTTCACCTGGCACAGTTACTGCTATTCATCCTGAGATTCTTTTCATCTTTTGTGAACCAAATGGACATTTAGTACTAGTACCAAAGATATTATCAGATACACAGCTGACATGAATCACTCTATGGAGCTGCTCAATTACTTCTAAGTTAAGATCTGAAACTTGTTGGCAGCTTCCTTCTGCTCTATGTCAATATCTACATAAAATAACCTATTTCCTGCTGCTGTTCCATGGAGGATCATGTAACCAAACATAATCCCCTCTGCAGCAACTAATCACAAAAGCTTCTTCACCATGGCATGGAGTCTTCCTTTGCTGGTGTCTAGATGTCAAACTGGCACAGAGATTTTTTGACTGATGGGCTCTGCTGTATGATGAGGAAGAGTTTAGATAAGCCTGTTAACCTGGATATCTAGGAGTTATCTAAGAGTTTCTGTTAACTTGCCCCCAAGCTTCTGAAAGTGGAATGTAATAGAACCACTGCAAAAGGTATTCATTTTTGTGGGTAAGTGGAAATTTGTAGTCAGTCTCTGGTAGCTAATTTAAGGCAAAGTATATTTTTTTCCACATAAAGAATTTAACTCAATGTTATGTCATAGGAATGCCTATGTGCAGCTTTGAATCCTTCTGATGCATAAACAGATATGTGCATAGAGTATGAGGGGAAAAGCAGAGTTCCAGCTTGTCCTGCAAATTCTCTCAGTCTGTGCCTGGGGAAGAAAAAGGACCCCTCAAAGATACTCCTGATCCCAGCTGCTTCCTAATCAGGCAAGCCAGCCATGAACATTTTACTTATAATTAGTTTTCAGTTAATAAGGTTTTGCTTTCTCCAAATTGTTCAAAGTATCCCTAGAAAAATGAAATAGACAAGCAGGTTTTTATTTTAATTTGCTATTAGTAACCATGGCTTCACATCCAATTGCTCTATCTTTCCTTTAAGTGACACTTGTAAGAATCCTATTTAAACGTTTACACAAATTACAAGCACACTGTAGTGATAGCTCTTTATTGCAGTATGATACCTTAGGACCTTCAACAGCTGGCAGTGAAGTTTACAGATGCATCTAAACTGGAAAAATCCATCAGGGATACTTGATAGTTGTAAGTAATTAGTAATGCTGTAACTGCAATATTTTGGGCATATTGGGCCTGGATATGTGTCCTTTGTTCTGTAGCTTCTGAAGAACTTTGTATTGCTCTGACTGGAACATTTTCCTTCATGAGCAGCTATTTTAAATCTAGCTCCAACTTTTTGATGCTTTTTCATTGATAGCAGTAGTTGCACCACAGAAACACATTCAAGGAGTCCACAGTGACCCATTCACAACACTGAGGAGATGAGGAGCTCATCACAAATATTGCTCCTCCTCTGAGGGACCTGCTTTTCTAGCAGATGGCCACTGCTAGCAGAGTGAAAATATTTAACAGAAATAGATCATCTTCATACCATCTCCTACCCACAGTGACCCTAGCTGCTTTCTATTAGAGGTTTGATCTTCTTAAGGGGACTTTGAGGACACTGTAAGAAGTATTGCTCCTACTGCTTTCACTTTCCAATGGTAATTTCAGCCTTTGGTGTCACAGAGCTGAAAGAGACTTATCTAAGGTCCAAGTACAATCTGCCTGGTGCTGTGGCTGATGAGGTGACTACTTCATACTATCTCCCTGTGTGTTTTGGCTACACTGATGTTGACTGGAGTTCTGGCTTCTTGCATTTCCATATTCTTTAGTCCAGCTTGATGAGCTAACTGTATCCAGGATCCTAGAACAGCAATTAAAGTAAAAGGTTTCCTGTCTTCAGCCCAGCTGGATTCAAAACTGGGTGAACAGAATGATAGATCTACTCTTTACTAAGGACTGTGGACTTGCTCTGAGTGTGCATTGTTATTTTGTGGACAAAAATGCCCACAGGCTTTCAACAACAGCAAAAACAGATGGTCCTTGGGGCACTAGCCACTTGAGGGTGTTTGCAACAGGTAATTGCATGTTGAATAAGGTACAAGTATTTCCTGCTCTCCTTTAATTGCTCATGTCCTTGCTTTATCCACCTCCAAATCATGGCAGCAGGTCAAAAGAGGCACAAGTTCTCAGGGTTTTGTGTGAAGAGTGCTTTGCTATTTGAATGTTTCTTTTGTTTTGTCCTTTTTTTGTCTTCATTGAGCCATCTTGGGAGAGATTACCATTTCAGTATTTTCTGCTCTGCCCTTGGGAGTGTTCTGAGCTCTCCTTTCCTCTTGATAGAGGGGGAACTGTTGAAGTGGGGTAGTGTTTATAAACAAGACATAAATGAAGGTTTTTCTCCCTCCATTTATATCAGTGGCTGTGACCTAGAAGATTCAAGTATGTTTCCTGGGAATATGAAATAAGTCTGTTAAATGGAAGTAAAAATTTTTGATACCTTGGACTGTGCTTTTCAGGCTTAATTACATACATTTATTTGACATGTTTGTTATGTCTGCTCCTGTGTGAGCTCTAGGAGTCTACATAATTCTTTCACAGTCTGTCACCTCTGTGTGATCTGCGTAACTTCTGTCAGGAATGTTGACCTTGTGCTGTCCTCATGCATCTGTGTCTGCCCAGGTCCATGGTGACCCTTTGCTTTCACATGAAGAGAAATAAAATGATAAGGAAATCTATGACATTTTCATCCTCCTTAAAAATGTCAACAAATAATAAGAATACTTTATTTATACAATAAATAAATTATATGCAATTTTTTTCCTAAGATGGTGCAACACATACTGGGCTAGGAGACTGCATGGTGTGTTCCATGGCCATATTTTTTGAGCAGCATTGCTTTTGGATTCCTTTCTAATTATTAAGATGTCGGGAATAGCAAATTTGTAAGGTCTCTTTCCACAGCCATGGAAGCAATGCTTTCTCCCTCCCTTTTCTTCCCTACAGAATTACAATGAACTGGTCATGGATCTATTAATATATTTTCATCTTGTTTGAATATGTTGAATATTCGTTTCACATTTACTGAGTAAATGTGAATTTACTGTAAATTTACCTAAGTCAGGAACAAATGAACAAATACATCTATCTAGAAAACAAACATGTCCAAATGAACATTCCAACCAGTATCCTTGACAACTGGCTGAATATTCAGATGTTTAATTCAGCCCCTTTCTACCCGCTTGTGGTAGGCACCAGGAACACAGTGCCTTCTGCCTTATGGACTCCTACCCAGCACCAAATATGCTTCTCTGCTTCAGACAAAATCATGTCTGAGCATCTTGCCAGCCCATTAATGCTCAATGCAATCTTCGCTGGACTACAAAATGAGATTTCTGAACACTCTCTGGAAATGATTTTATGAAAAATCTAGCCCAAAATGTCAAAACAGTTTGACAAAAAAAAAATAATCTTTATAGCTAGAGCTCTCAGAGGAAGCTTATATCTGAACATAAACCCTTATGTTTTCAAGTATCTTGCTATAACAATAATATTAACAGGAAAAAAGTATTTGCTGTATCCTTTCCATACATTTCTAGAATTTATGAAAAAACAAACTACCCATGGGGTTATCCAGTAGAATGAGGGGAGGCTATGGGGGCTGTTTTCAATAGTGTGCTTGCACTACCTTAAAAATGTCTAAGGAAGCTTCAGAACAGCTTGCTCAGGTAGGGGAATCCATTTACCACAGGCTCAAAGACAGAGGAGTTCAGATTCCTCCAGGAAATGCTTGTCACAGCACGCCTGTGCTGCAGTTCCAGAGCTCCAGGTGCCCAGAGGGCTCCCAGGGAGGGGCTGCACACAGCACGGCCCTGTGGCTCCCCAGCAGGGCTGTGCGCCTGGGGGTGAGTGCAGGAGGCACTGCACTGCTCCTCCAGCACGGCTTGGGCAGGGCTGAAGCCTCAGATACCACACTCACATACAGCTCTGCTGCCTCAAGACCCAAACCAATATTTGTGTGAGGATTATCTGAGACCTCCAGTCCTACTGGAGCAGGACTGGCTCCATTTGCGGCGCACCAATGCACAGCCAGGCTGAGCAGGTACATCACCTGTGTGGGTGCCCTTGGAGGCAAGTCAAGGCTTACCAGCTACATTCAACTGTATGCTGACAGTCAGCCCAGATATTACCTGGGGACTAGATTTTGTAGCATTTGTAGCATTTTGTCCCCCTGGTTTTCTCTTACTTTTTCCATGAGCTTTTAATTTTAAATGTGTGAAAGAAAAAATTTCAGACAGTATGGGTAAAACAGTGCCTCCCGTTTATAGCTTATGGTTGGAGGCCATTTTTCACCTCTTGGAAGAGTCAACCTTTCCCTGTGTCCTTTTAGAGCTCAGGTGTAGCTAATGATGGACAATTGCATCTGGAGGGGAGGTCCCTGGCTGGCCATTGAGGCATTCACTGGCTACACTGGGGAAGTTGCCCATAGAAAACCTCTAAGGAAAGAATTTTCAGAGACACCTGAAGTATGTGAAGTATGTGTAGTTGTGTATTGAGAAGAAACTTTGCCTTATTAAGGTAATCTTATATCATTAACACTTTTTCTATGGTAACTGCTAGTGCATACTCTGCTAAACATTAGGAAAAATTGTTTTCACTATGTTCTGGTTTCCTTTTCTGTTTTTCTTCTACTTTGCATCCTCCCTCACTGCATTTTTTTTTTTTTAAGCTCACTAAAATAGCAAAAATAGCTCATACGTTGTTTTGGAACTTGTAGTACTTCTGTTATGCAGCAACTTGCCTTTAAAAAGGGATGCTTGACTGGCCCAGCCTTCGAGGAGCTGGAAAATAAGGACTTGTGCAGTGCAGCATAAAAAAGAGATCCAGACAGCCTCGTAAAGAAAAACATCTAAACATTTATGTGATTACCAGGAACAGCGTATTCTCCTGCACCCATGTGCTTCTGGATGCATTCCAAGATATTAATAGCAGTAGTGGCAGGGCTGTACATTATATTGTTATTTCCTCCTTGGAGAGAACAGAATGTTAGACTGTGAGAATATGACATGGAAACTATGTGAGTTGGCTGCCCTCTTCTACTTTATTTACTCCTTCTTAGATCTTTCTGACTTTGGGGTTTTTGCAGTCACTTGAAAAGGGATTCGCTTTTGTCCAGGAAGAGGATTACTGGAACTGCTACTCTGGATCAGATGATGGATATTAACCCTGGTTTCTGTCTCTATCTGTTGGAAACAGAACAGACCTGAGTTGTCAATAAGGTGTCAGACAAAGGCAAGATCTTAAATTTAATTCCCTTTTGAGTTACAGCAGTGATCAATACATGTCAATAGGTAAAATATCTATACACTTCATTATTTTTCATCCTATTTGTACAGAAATAAACATTACACCTTCCAGTAAATGTTTTTTCATTTTATCATCTGTCTCACTGAACTATTCAATGACGTTTTGTCTTCCATGAGATTGATCTAGGACTCAGCTAAGAGCAGGCCAAATACTGCAAAGAGACAGGCTAAAGAAGCCAGGCAGAAAATAGTAATTTAGTTTTTATTATTGTTAGAGCAAGGGCTGTCCTCTTCCTGAAAATCTGTCATTCTGTCCCTAAATGGGAACCCATGTGTCTCTTGAATTGCCTTAATCTGGATGGTGTCTAGCTTAATTTTCCAAGATTAGGCTTTTAAATTTGTGATTTTCCCAGCACCCCAAAGAGGGGATAATGCTCCTGCCAGTTGCAACTTTCTCTTTTCTGCACCTTCTTTGCTTTCCCATGTTTTCCTGCCCTTTGCACCACGCTGGCTCTGGCACCAAAACAATCATCTGCATGGTGTCTTGAGAAGGCAGATCAGGGAATTGATCCAGTTTGAAATTAGTTGTTAAGAGAGCTCAAGCCTGTTTCCTGCTGCTTTTCACCACTGGTGCACAGGGTGGAAGTGAGGAGGATGAGAGAAAAGAGGAAGATGGACAGAATTGCATCTACCTGCAGCACCACTGGTTTTTGCCTTTTAAAGTATTTTTATAAGTATGGGCTTGGAAGTTGTCAAAATTGCATTTATTGATAGATTTTTTTTTTCTGGAGAAGACAGATTTTTACCAGTTAACACCCCTAGTCACTCCAGGTTTAGGGAAAAAAAGCCATGTATCTCAAGACAGACAAGCTTAAGATATGTATGCTCTCTGTGATTGGTAGCCAGTGTAAGCTCAGAGAATGTGTTAAAACTAAAATAAAATTACTGCAAACTAGAGGCAATGAGGAAGGATTAAAGGACATTGACAAATTATAGATGTATGGTAATAGCTGATAAATATATTTCTACCCCAAACTAAAGGATTGTTTCTCTTGTTCTCCAGATTACAACAGGAATCTGCAGATTAAGACAACAGCACCTGTTAAATGTTGAAATAACACTGCATTTCAGGGGATGTGCATTCAGTAATCCACATAGTACCTTTCAGTTTTCCAGGCAATGCTGTTACAAGACAGTGACACTTTGAAGGGCAGATGCTGCCTCACCATAAATTAGCAATGGGGTGGCAGGAAAGATGCAAACGTTTGATTTTCATTTCTCTCTGATGTAGATAGGGTGCAACCAGCAGATCCTATTCTCTGAAGATTGTGTGGCTTGTTCACCATGGGACAGATGGTGCAAGAAAAGTCTTCCCACACCGTTTAACAGAAGTTGTTTCCCATGGACAGATTTTGCTATGGATAGAATCAAATCATGTAGCCCACTGGCAGAACATGTAAGGCACCAAGTTTCATGCAGTTGTATTTACACAGCTTATTGGAGGTGGTGTTTGGCATAACCTAGCCCCTCACTCCCTGACCTGTCATCATCTTTCTAGATTTAGAAGCCTAGAAAAAAATGCCTATGTTGGTCTAACTGGCTCTAAAATACTTCTATATTTTGATTTAGAAACTGAAAGTGCTTGTTTTTTGTTTCTAGAGAAAGTACTACAGATGCAAAACTTTTGCTTTCTGAAAGCAATCAATTTTTTCTTATTAATATTTCATTTTCTCTTGGTGTGAAATCACCTTGAGAGTCCTACTCATTATTTGCGTGATAAAACAGTGCTTCTGTGTTCCCTTTAAGATTGTTCTGTTAGAAGCACATTACTTTTCTGCTTGAATAAAAAAATGCTTGAAGACAATTGGATCCAAACTCTCCAATGCAGTTTCTCAAGGGATCTTGCTTCAGGTTTCTTTGCATAAGGTGGTCCAAGACCAGAAGTTGAGTTCTGCATTGCTTCTGAAAAAATTCAGATGCTTGGTACTACAGGGCAGTTTTGAAAATAGCAACTGATGTGTGGAATTAACTCCTCATGAGGTCTGTCTCAGGGTGCCAGGAGCTATAGAGCTGATGTGCAGGCTCTTGCCAATGCAACAGACAAAGGACTCCCATGCTCTTATGTGTTCCAAATCTTGCTGATGAAGGTGCCCATTGAGAAGATCAATCTCAAAAAGCCAGACTTTCTTTGAAGATATTAAAGGAACCTAATTTCCTCATAAATCAAAAAAGGTCATCAAGAAGATTTGTGAAACGATGATACAAGATTTAATCTTGTTCATGGCATTGTGCAATAAGTCTCATTGCCTTTTTTACTTTCTGCCAATCTTCACAGTGTCTGACAGCAAGGAAAATAAGGTGGTATACATGCAGGACTAAAGCCACTTAATGAAGTGTATGTATTTTCAGTTTGTTTGTTTTGGAGGCTCTTTATTTATATTTTAAGTGAATTAATGTACTCAAAATACATTTTAATATCTAATAGCCATGGTAACTTCCAAGATTTTGCTGTGATACTTTCCAGCAAATAAAGACAAAGTGTCACCCTTGCACAGTGACCTCATCAAAAAGTTACTTTTGGAATAGCAGCTGCAGCAAGTGTTAATCTAGAGAATTGTCAAGGAAATAAGGGGGACTAACTCACTTTCCTGGAGTGTCATTTAGGATTATATTAAGTATTCTAATAATGTGCAGATCCCAGCATTCAGAAGCTGTCACAGGAGTGTCACAGGAATCAGGGTTTGCATAACAACAGGAGGGGATATCCTTGCTATGTTTCCTCTTGTTCTCTTGTTCCCATTCCTCCCTGTGACTGGAATGTAAATTCTAAACCACGGCAGCAAGCCAACCCTCAGAAGGCAGCTGGCAGGTGGGCAGCAAATGGTCAGACAGCAGGAGAGCACCAGTACATGCTCTGCCTTAGCACTCCGCACAGCTCTGGGTATTTCAGAGCACACACAACCTGTACAGGAGACCGTGGCTCAGATGTCCAGACACATGAAGAGTGAGCATGCAATCTTGTGTCTGCACATCACTCTGCTTTCCTGGAGACTCTGGTTTTGAGTACTTAAAGATCTGTTTAGTCAAGAGAAATGTCAGCTTACAAGGTGTTTCTTCTTTTTGCATGCAACAGAATGTTCATTAAAGACTCTTCTGTGATGGTGTTGTGGCCAAAGTGACCTTCATCTGTACAGTTCATGAATATGAATTCACCCCATAACCTTGTTTGACCTTAGATGGTCCTTTTGAGAGAGACAGGATACTGCCTGCCCAGTAACCAGACTGGTGCTCTGCAGAATTAATTGTGTTTATAAAGTAAGATAAAATATTGTGGCTGTGATTACTATTTTTTTTAATTAAAAAGAATTTAGAAGCAGATAAATGGGAAGAAGCCAAAAAAACCATGAAGAAAATAATATCCAAAAAGCCTGAGACATGCTACAAAACCAGCAATCAAACAGGAACAATAACAAAAAAATCAATAGGAAGAAAAAGGACATATACTGAATCCAATTAACTTTGAATTGATTATAGAGAGAAAAACAAAACCAAATTTTAATGCTCTCTCTAATATTTGATCCTGTGAGCAGTGCACTTATTTAAAACATTCTCATAATCAGTTTCCTTTATACTGTGCTTTTTCCTCTGAGAATGTGCATTACACCACATTTGACATTTATGTCAGAACAAAATAAAAATAAAAAACAAGAAGCTAGTATAGTCAGTTTCAGTTTTGAGAACTAAAATAACAAAAGCACAATCAAAGAACTGAAAGGATAATTAGGAACAATGAGTACAAAAATGACAGCTTAAAAGCTCTTTCATATTTAGCAATATGTCAGAACAGGGCTAAGGATGCAGAGACAATGAGAAGAATGTTTCTTCTCAACAGAGTGGAGGACAAATTCAGACCACAGCTAAGGGCCTAACCAATATTTCAGTTAAAATTCTTGAGGTTAGAGCCTAACACTGAGTATAAAGGGGCACTTTTATTTATTCATCTAACTGCTTACTTTGCTACTGAACATTTCCAGGTGATCAAATTGCTCTGACTGCTGTAAAACTTCTACATCAAAAAAAAAAAGGTCCATATATAAACCTGGTTCAGACAAGTGGGTAAAAAAGTAAGAAATAAGGCAGTGTCCAGACCTTTTAGGACTTTAAATTTCATAAGCAAGATAATTGAAAATAACTAATGGTAGATAACAGTTGGCTAGCATGATGAAAACATCTGCTCTACCTTTGACTTCTTATGTTACTAGTCTTGAAGATTCATTGACTTTCTAGGCAAAATGAAGATGATGCCGGTATTAAAAGTAAATATCAGAAAATGCCTTTAGTTGCATTTAGGATGTGCAGTAGTACATCCAAAATCTCAGTGATATTTAGCAGAGAGAGCTCTGAGAATGCTGTTCTTTCGTTTCTTATCAGTTGTGAAGTGTCTATGCACATATTATTTCTATTAACTTACTGGGCTGAGGTTAATCTCTTCTCATATCTAAAAGCTGAAAGTTGAGTATAATCTAAGCTTGTTGTCCAATGTAATTCAGTTGTGAGCAGAAAACATTCCATGTCTAAGGCGTGTATCCAAGAAGGTGAAATAAATTGTCCTTTAAATGTGCTTGCTTCTCAGCCAGTGTAAAAAGCTTTAAGTGTTCATCTCCCTGTTAGTTAAGCTTAAGTAAGAGGAATCACAGCTTGACATCCAAATCTACAAAGGCATCTGTTGGTGTAAGCTGTATTACATTGAGAGATCTGACTTCAAAATGCTACAGTTCATAAACTCAGTAACTTTGGACACTGTGATAAAACATGCAAATCCACGAGCATTTCTTGCAAGACACATTCCTGAAATATCTCCTCTCTCGGGTTTATTTATTTTTTTTTCTCCATCCTCTCACTCAAATAAGGCTTCACCATGATAACATATGCATATAAAGGCAAAAATAAGCAATGAACCTGTGCAGTCACAAGGGAAAGCGTGAAGAAATTACCTTCATTATAAAAAAATTTTTTTGGGCACCAGACATTCTTATTGTTAGAAGTAGAAAGGGAAACTGGAAGAAAAGGAATATAGAAAAGGAAACTGGAGTTGTAGCTGTGTATAACATACTAGTTGTGTGTAACTGCGGGTCCTGCTCTACTCTGCACTGCTGCGGCCTTACTCTGAATATTGTGTGGGGTTTTGGGCTGAGGTCACTTGGTATGTTCAGCCTGCAGGAGACAGAGGGCAGACCTCATTGTGGTCTTCAAGATCCTCATGAGGAAAGTGGAGGACAGGTACCAATCTCTTTACTTTGATGACCAGTGACAGAACCTGAGGAAATGGCATGAAGTGGAGTTAGGGGAGGTTCTGGTTGGATTTCAGCAAAAGGGGTTTCACCTAGAGGGTGGTTGGGCCCTGGAACAGACTCCCCAGGGAACTGGTCACAGCACCAAGCCTGAGAGAGTTCAAGAAGTGCTTGGAAAATGATTTCAGACACATGGTGTTATATCTGGTGCTGTCCTGCGAAGGGCAAGGAGTTGGATGATCTTTGCAGGTGCATTCCAATCAAGCATATTCCATGATTCTGTGATTCCATGATTCTATGACCTGTCAGTGAAAACCTCCAGAGACTAGATCTTATTGGCCCTGACTCAGTACATGAAAGGATGATTTAGCTTGCTGACCTCCAACATCCTATTTCTTACAATATTGTGAAAGGTCCTTGCATTTGGAAGAACTCTGAGCTTACATAGGACACACATGAAAAGGTCCAGCCATACTTTATAAATCTCTGTCAGTACTGCAGAATAGAGACTGTCTTGTTTCCATCTGCCAAGACTTGAGCAGGGCTGTGCATGAACTGAGGTGTTACTCAATGTATTTGGAAAACTTTAAACTGAAATATTGAAATGGAATTTAGCAAAATTTGAACAGCTGAGCAGGATCACAGCTTTAGCCTTGGGTGTCTGTGTGTTCTGTGCAAGTCCCAGTTTTGGTAAGTCCCTTTGGCTCTGCTGAAGCTGTGGGATGTGAAAGTGCCTGCCAGCTTCTGCATCCCTGAAACTGAATCTAGTCACATACCATCTGCCTTTCCTCCTCAGGCTGTGGTCTTCAGCCAAAGCATATTAAGACATGCAAGAAGACAATGACAGCAAGTTTCAACAAATCCCCTGAATGAATGGGGGGTTCAGGACTGGGTAAAGTAGGGTACCATCAAGGACATGCAGCATAGAATAAGAGGTCCCTCAGGCCATATGAATAGAGACAATATATTCATTGTTCCTGTGCAAGCCAGTAGTGGATATTGAAAGAGGGATATCTAGCCTTTTGTGTAGGCATGATCTCTCGGAATCTTACACAGATAGCTGCCCAAAATTAAATATGCAAGTAAGTAAAGCTTCTGAGTAGAAGAAATGTTTTCTAATCAATTTCCATTAGATAGAAAGATGTTATGGATAAGTAGGTGGTAAGCTTTTCTGCCAGTGAATTAATACATCTATGTCATGACCATCAACTGTTGTCAGAAATGTGTGCGTGGTCTGGAAGACTTTTTACAAATTGGCAGTGACTGGTCAGGCTGACAACAGGTGTATCTATTTGAATCTATTCTGACCTTTGGTTCATGGCATATGCTCATGTCATGTCACATTACCTCATCATATCACAAAAGCTAAATGTCATACAGTGTCGCATCTTAAGCTAAGGCAGCTATCAGCCCCACTGGTGTCACATCATGTACAATATAACAAAAGCACAGTAAATACAGCATCCTGTATATTGTTTTAGCAGTTATCTGTCACATAAGAAGCTGAAAGCAATATTAATGTAAATGGAAACATACAGCATAATTTCTTTGGAAATTTTTGGGGCTTATTTGCCGTTATTCCCATAAATCATTTTGCTGTGTGCTAACAAATCTTTTGAACAATTCTTCTCAATACTCAGAACTGCATGCCCTTGGAAATCTGCTGAATCCCTGAATTATTATCACATTTAAGGTGAAAGTTGCACCAGAGGGCAACTGCCTAATAAACCTGTCCTTGTCTTTTGCTTGTGGGATTGCCCTTCTTATCACACTCCTGCTTTTGTCAGCCTATGGCTCAAAGCCTAGTAACTTAATCAAGCTTGTGTTTATAAGGCTTATGTCATCTGAGCAGGAAACAGAAGCAATCCTTTGTAACTTAGGGCACTAGTCACATGCTTCCAAAAATGAATGACTGCGGAGCTTGACTGCCAGGACATTGTTTAGATAAATGGCTGACAAAAAACTGAGTGATACGCAGGTTTGGATTAATTATCATCAGCCTATGGGAAGCTCATAAACTGGGAAGGAAGTCAGGCAAAGCATACATTTATGTTACAAACTGGTTAAGTAATCTCTCCAGGTGTACACAGCCCATGAAATGCTCGTGTGTCGCAGAAGGTTGCACGTGGTCAAACCAGTAAATGTTTAATCCTGTAAGGACAGGTAGTGCACGCAGCTACAAAATGACACCTGGAGGCCTTTTGGGAGAGTGGCTGTCATGCTCTCTCTAGACAAGGGCACAGGGGTGGGCAGATGCAGCTGAATTCAGAAGACCTTTGCTTCTGAGGACTGATAAGTTGTGAAGATCTCGACATAGCAAGTTTCAGAGTAAATGCTTGTAACTGTTCATCTGACTACTCACACCCACCTACCTACCTGTGAGTGCAGGCAAATGTCATTATAATGACCATGATTTTGTCAGGCCGCATGACGCAGCCTTATTTCTGTCTCTCCTTCTCTTCCCACTCCATGCTGGGCATATAAGGAAGGAGGGAAGGAACACGCAGGATTGTGCCCTTCCTGCCAGGCTGTGTGCTAAGATATTCCCTTTTCTTCTCCCTTCTATGCTCATGCCTTGCCAGCTGTCTCACACAGAGAATCATAGACTCCTCAAGGCTGGGAAAGACTTCCAAGACCACTGAGTCGAGCCTTTGACCAAACACAGTCTTGCCAACTAAGTGCCATGTGCTGATGTTTCTTGCACGCTCCCAGGGACAGTGGCTCTACCACCTCCCTGGGCAGCCTATTGCTAGGTCTGACCACCTTGTGATGGGTGATAGGGGCTTTGGAAACAGGAAATGAGAGATGGGATTCAACAAGGGAATGAGGATTTATGAGGTAGCAACCTTAAGGACCAGCTCTCTTACATATCAGATCCTTCTGTGGGAAATGCTGAGCATCTGTGGGCTCCTCAGTAGCCCAAGAAACAAAAAGTATTTGTCAGTTTCCAAAAGACTCATTGGAGATACTCAGTTTCTTTCTAGACTACAGTTCCCCCATCACTCCCTCATTTTGCTTTCTTGTTCCTCCTTTAGTTGAAATGTCTGATACTAACTAAATCATTAACTGAATCAAGCATTTTAATAGGCTAAGTAATTATAACCCATGGCCATAATAAATGATATGGAGAGGGGGAGTTTCAATTAAGAGATATTTTCCCACCCCTGTGTTGCATATGACCTTCAATGTATAGGCCATATTTCTCACTCATTCTGCCACCCTGAGGGAACTGCTTCCCTTTATATATATATATTAAAAAAATTGTTAATGGTGCACTTATAATCACATGGCTGCATTTGAACTAATCTTTTTCCAGACTTTCCCTGGAGGGTTTAATTATTCTGGTTTCTGTAGAATTACACACAGTTTTAATTCTGTGTTTCTGACTGCAGCTGCTGGTTCATTTGAGGATCCATTCTCCAAACCAAGCACACAAAGAAGTGAGATGCAGCAATCAAACAAATAGCTTAATGAACAACTGTAAGCTGAACTTGTCAAACAACAGCTATATGTACCTTTCTGCAGAATAGCAGATCATAATTCTGAGCCATCCCTTCAATGTGGGAAAAACACCCAATGGTGTTTAATGGTGTCAGTTATTTTCATTATGCGTATTAATTAAGCATTTTCTTTTTTGTCACAGGTATTTTAAAAAATCAAAAATTGAAAAGCAGTTCCTTCCGTGATATCCTCCCATTAAAGGTCTGGGTCAGCAACTGGCATCTGCTACCTTTCTATAAATCTAGAGATGATACCTGGATTCCAGTGGAGCAGTTCAGGATTTATACCAACTTCAGGGAGAGCTAATTTGGCCTTCTAAATATGTAATTGTTCTTAGCAAAAAAAAAAAAAAAAAAAAAAAAAATCTACTGATCCCTCAGAGCAGTCAGTGATTATGGCATTTTAACAGTAATAGCCAGCATGATGGAGTGTTTTCAGTGCTTACTGACAAATGGTCATTGTGTTACAAAACAGCCTCCAATAAATAATGATCATATCCACATGAGAGGTGGAAAATATTTCTCTATTGTCAATAGGGAACCTTTTTTTGCTGCACATAATGAATCAGAAATGTTTCTTCAGTTCCATTTTATTCTGATACTGAAAGTCAAAAACTTCAATTTGAATGAAAAGTGATAAGAATTTGAAAGCAGAAATGTTTCAAGTTGTTTTTATTTGTTTGCTTACCCATTTCTTTGCATCTAGTAGACTTTTTGGTTAATGTTATTCAGTCCTTGTTTCATAGTATACATTTCCCTTCAGGTGCCAGTGAAGCTTCTTATAAAAAATCACAAGTAAGCTCAAAGTGAAGATATTGTTTCATATTCACAAGATGATGGTTTGAAACATTCCTCATAACATGATAAGCATGACTGCACAGTACTCTGTATGGCTGGGAAAGAAGTTTCATTCTAATCACAATGCTTCAGAACATAATGTGTACTAACAGTTTATGTCAATCACAGAGCTGTGAATTTACTACTACTACTAATGATGCTACAGAAGTTATAAATCCTATATTGTAAAATAATCTGAAGCGTCAAGTGTGTTCAATAGGTACCTCAAGCATTTTTACTGCATGTCTTGTACACTAGGAACAGCACAGTAGAAGTATGATTATTTCTGACTGGGTAGGAGGTGAGAGTCAAATGAAAGGAGCAAGTTGTCTTGTATCAGATTGTTGATGAACAAAAGGAGTATTTTTCACAAGCATCAAGACTGACTTACTGAACAATGCAGACTTCAATTTTTGAGAATTAATTGTTGATCAGTAGTTATCCTGATTTGCACTGCAAAAAGTCTCAATGATCCAACCGAGCTGAAGTAGAATGATGAAGCACAACTAGAAAAAATATTGCACAGCTATTTGTTTACATGTTACCTGTTCAGGAGTTTTAAAAGTAGCTAAACTGTTGTTTTTTTTTTTTTTTTTTTTTGTCTTGAAAATAGCAAGTAAAGCTAAACATATGGAATTAACATATCTGTGAAGCAAGAAGGATTCCTGTCAGCTCTCAGAACCCAAGCTATCCCTCAACAGTAATTTTCAGCCACTTCTTGTACAAACTACAGCAAAAACACTCATGACTTCCAAATCTTTTTCTGTGTGGGACATGATCGTTCACCTCTTCACATTTGCACTTGACTACGTCTGAGGTTTTAAACCGGATTATTTTACTGACTCTTATTTTGTAATCAGGGGAAAAAGTAAAACTTCCAAAACCACAAGCATCTTCCCTACAAAAGTTTTCAGGGCACACTTTGCATAAAGTTCCCTACTGTGGAGGTCAATGATCAGATTGAAATCAGAAACTTCTATGTGTCTAAATGACCCCTTCCAAGGGCAAGTGCTCTTGGGTCATAACCCATGGGTTTTATATCCCTCTATGTGTTTACATGTGTTTAAATTGGGAATTGTCTGAACTAGGTTCTGCAATTAGAAACAAAGAGCTGTGCTTTTATTAGAAGCCATAATGAGTTCTCAGAGCTAGCCACTTGACCCCAACAAGGTGTGGGAAAGATTTTCTGTGGTGGTTCCCACTTGTTTCTGATAATGATGTAGCCTCTTCAAGACCAACTAATCTCAGTAAAGGTGACAGACATTCTTATATCTATTAAGTAATGATTTATAATTCAGAAGAACATTAATGAAAGCAGCAGCATGTCTTTTGTCTTCTATATATAGGACAACATTCAATGGTTAAACTAAGTGAGCAGTTTTGCAACAACTTGTTGGTAGTTTGAAATCCTGTGGGGAAATGAGTTCATGGCTTTATCACCTGCTAGAGAGCTATCACAGCTCACCCATAGCTAGCAATCTCATTAACCTTGAAAGCTGAATGATTATACAGATTTTCCTTATCATAATGGAAAGGTGGTATCTTAGAATCACACAATGGTTTGGTGTGGAAGATCATCTGATTCCAACCCCCCCTGCCATGGGTAGGGATGCCTTCCACTAGACAAGGAGCACAAATATTCTGTCTAACCTGGCCTTGAATACTTCCAGGGATAGGACATGCACAATATCTCTGGGAAAACTGTTCCAGTGTCTCAACAACACTCACAGTAGACATTTTCCTAATATCTAATTTAAACCTGCCCTCTATCAGTTTAAGGCAACCCCTCAGCTGTCACTACAGCCTTTATAAAAGTCCTTCTTCAGCTCTCTTGTAGCCCCCTTTAGGTACTGGAAGGTGCTGTAAGGTCACCTTTCTCCAGGCTGAACAACCCCAACTCCTGTTCACACAGGAGAGGAGCTCCAGCCACCTGACCATCTTCCTCTGGACTCACTCCAGCAGCTCCATGTCCTTCCTGTGCTCTGGGGACCCCGGAGCTGCAGCACTGCAGGTGGAGACACAAGAGCAGAGTAGAGGGGGAGGAGCACTTCCATCCATCTGCTGCCCACACTGCTCTGGATGAAGCCCAGAACAGGGCTGGCTTTCTGGGCTTTGAGCGCACATTGCTGGGTGATATTGAGTTTCTTGTCAACCAACATCCCCAAGTCCTTCTCCTCAGGGCTGCTCTCAATCTTATCTTCATGTGTTTTCCTGTCAAGGCTGCAACAAAGCAAAATGGATCTTGTAATAGCAGTATCTGGATAAAAAGATGACTTCTGGCTCTTGGCAGTCTCAAGATCTTTTTTCTCAGGTCTTTTCCAGACTAAATAATTCTATGATTTTAAGATTCTTTGTCATATTTTAAGTTATTCTTTTTAAGTTAAATGTATGAAAAAAATGTATGAAAAAAAAACCAGCAACAAGGAGAGAGATAAAATCACTTGCTTCCTAATTTTCAGCTGTCATGATTTTATGAAACTACCTTCCTGTCCTGTCCAGTACCTTTGATATGTTCTCTGATTGCACCCAAACAGAGATAAATCTTGCTTTATCTTCTTACAAAACTCTCACCCACCAATTATTTCCATGTATGAAAAGGAGAGTGAGACATAGGAAGTATTATTTCTCCAAATAAAAGGATTTGGAGCTATCATGGACTGTACAGGGAAAGGAAAACATTTCTAACACACGAAGACATATACTGGAATAGAATTTGCAGAGCTTTTTGAAGTTTGAATTGTGAATCCCAGTGTTTCTATAAGGGCTTTATTTGCAGTAACACCTAAGGAGAACATGTTAAATTTACAGACAGCAAAAGACACGTGCACACACATTCATGAAGTGTATCTCCATGCAATACCACACCTATGACAATACAATTTGTTTCATGCCAAGTGCTGTGTGCCATAGATAGCTGCCTCAGCACAGTACTCACAGACTCCACCAGACTATACTCAGCTCCTAGACATGGTCTTCCAAAACTGATTTTTTCTCTCTCTAGAGAGCTTTGAGTCTTGAAGTCCTGTCATGTCTCACACTGTGGGCATGCTTTTCTCCACTGAGGGCTAAATGAGCATCTCTTGCATTCCTACACTGTGGGAGAAGGTTTGGCAATTTTTCATTATAATTTTGAATTCTGGCCCAGCATTCTTATAAGCTTATTTGAGTTTGGTGCCATCCTTAGTTTTATACAAGTTCTTCTTCTATTCAAATAGCAAATATTTGGGCTCTCAGATGACTCTTAAAAGATCTAATGTGAAATCTCTGCTTCCTGCCAGTTTGCCAACGATTACTTTCTTGGAACTTATTTCCAGCCATCTCTTTATTTACTTTATTGTGAACCAAGGTTGCTGTCTATGAAAGCAGCCTACATTTTAATGAGATATGACTCAGGTAGGTGGACTTCATGTTTGGTCACAAATTAGCTGGACCACCAGGTTCAAAGCATATTACAACAGCATAAAGTCCAGCTGTCAGCCACATAATAGCTTTCCTTCAGGGTTAACACTGAGGAAGATAGTATCTTTATTAATGAGCTGTACAATCAATACATTTGTGCATATTACACATAAAATTCTGTGTATGCAGCAAGATGAAGAGGAGTCAATGCTTCAGGTAATCTCTGGAGGACAGGGCTGGTGTGTCAGTGGATGCTGGCAGCCTGAAGGAATGGGCTGGCAGAACACTAACATTGCTCAAAAACAAATTAGAATTTTGGATCCCCAGTGAAAAACCCCTGTGTAACAGAACAGATTGGGGGCTGATTGGATGGGAAGCAGCTTTACCCATGGGAGCAAGAAGTTTCAATATCCTGCCTTGGCAGTAAAGGCTGGCACCCTTATCACTGTCCCCAAGTCCCTGAAAGGAAGATGTAGCGAGGTGTGGGCCGTTCTCTTCTCACAGGTAACAAGCTGTGTTAGGATGAGAGGAAATGGCCTCAAGATGTGCCAGGGAGGTTTAGACTGGAGGTATTTAAAAGACTTGTAGATGTGACATTTAGGGACATGGCTTAGTGATGGACTTGGCAGTGTTTGGTTTACTGTCAGACTCGAAGTCAGAGGTCTTTTCCAACCTAAACAAACCCATGATTCTCCTTTTCTCTCCTGAGTACAGCATCTCTTTCATGATGAGAATTTAGAGTCAGATGGAGTCAGGAACTGGAAGCCCAGAACAGCCAATATGGAAACCCAGTTTAGTCCTGCTTACCTCTTCAGAAACAAGGCACCTAAAAGGCAGGTGTTGTGAAATTTCCTTATAGGAACTGAATCCTCACCAGATCTGGCCTTTTATTCCTCTACAGGGGTTACATAAAATATTAGACAAATACATTCCCTTTTTTTATATTTGTTTTATAATTGGAATAACTTACTGGAATGCTTGGCAGGACTCTTGTACATACACAGAATAAGTAAATCATCTGTGGGCCACCAAAATCAGCTGGGGTCAAATCTTGAACTTAACTGAAGATCTTCGTAAAATCATGGACTTAAACTAGACCCACATCCCCCAGCTACAAATCAACCTCTGTTGAAAAATAAGCCTGCTACAGAGTGTTATATCTTGTCCAGAAAAGCAAGCACACTTACACAAAATATTTGATAGGAATCATCCATCATTGTGCCATTGATCAACTAAATAAAATGTCTTTCCTACCTCAGAGAAGCTGAGATCTGGGTGTTTGTCTCCCCCAGGAGACAAACTCTTTCCAGGCTGCATGATGTCTGACTTTGGTAATTACTCATGCTTGTTGAGAACTCAGGGATTACATAGAACAGGAGCTTAAGGAAGAAAGAAGTCTTTAACCTTTCAGAGCTACTTTTGGGACATTGTCTTGATCTTTGATGATATAGAATCTACCATGTTACTTATGATAATTCTAAAGCTCAAGGAGCCCCAGTCTCAGCATAAACATAAAAGATATATTTCAAATCCACTAATTTTCATATTGTCTTTTTTTTTTTTTTTTACTTTTTCCCTCTTCTAACTGCTAAATTCATATTACAGACATGGCAGCTATGTTAGTAAAAGCTAGACGTGAACAAATACTTTCTGTAATCATGTTACTAAAGTATAAATTTAGATGACTAGAGAAGTAATTTCTATTCAAAATATTTTTAACTGCATTGACTGATTGTGACTAGATAATTAGGCAAGAATTTAGACCAAAACTATATTCAGGCAACTGGTCAGAACCATGAGGAAGGTCATGATACCTGGAAAATTCCAAAGCATTTATGCAAACTTACCCATCCACCAAAGAATGTTTTCCTATCTCAGTCCTGTCAAATCAGGGAACTCCTTGCCTGACTATCTGATTTGTAAGGTTCTGACCAATCTTTTAGGGAGGGTCTTCACTAAAATCAGATAGAGTTGGTTTTAATTCAAACAAACCACATGGAGTTGCCTTTCCAAAAGGATTCATAGTCCCCTAGTTTTCTGACCACCAAATTGTACTATGTTGTAAGACAGAGGAGCTATATCTGCATAAAAATTAATTTAATAACTCTGGTTATTTCATTGCCACAACTTTCTAAGCTAGTGGTATGGTCACACTTGGACAGTGAGAAAGTTGCATTCCAATACTCATTTTTGGAAACATGTAAGTAATTTATATTAAGCTTTAATTAGAAAGAATCTGTAACACATTTCTTCCCTTTCTCTGAGAGTATATGACAGATTCAGCACTTTTCTTTCTCTACTCTAATGAGTATCAGGAGAGAGGTGACTACATATCCAGGTAGACTGAGAAGGGGCTAGAGCCCAAATAAAACACAGTGAGGGCACAAGCATTAGATAATAACTATCACATGAACATTGCTATGACAGCAATATACTCATGCTTGTCAAATTTTCCTTCTGCACTTCACAACAAATATCCATTAGTGTGGTTTTCTCAGAGAAGAGTGGATTTATGAAAATGTATGTTTGTGAAGAGCTGAAATTATGTGTAAATTCAGATTGCATCCAAGACATAATTCAGTTAGAAAAGGTGAAAAACATGTTGAAATACTAACATATTCTATTTCAGTATTTAAAGGATTTTTTCAAAATAGAATCATAAAGGTTATGCTGTAATTTCATTTAACATTTTCTTTTTTGTCATAAAAGCCTGATTAAAAATTAGGCTAAGTTGACAGGAAAGGAAATAGTAAAGTGCTAAGAGGGGACTTAATTCACATATACGAGAACCAAACCAAGCTAATTAAGGTTCAAATAAATATGTCTAATTAATTCAAGAGGAGGTTGTTTTGTTTAGGGTAATAAATCAAAAGTCCTCAAAAAGTCAAATCATGACTTGACTCAACTTTTCTATGACACTTCACAGCAAAATGCATGATTTGACCACATCCAGCATACATTCATGGGTTGGTGACAAGGCCAAACCACACTGAGGAGAACAGTCTTTGCTAATGATCTAATTCTCACAGCCACAGTATAAGCCAGCACGGGGATTTATTTATTTCTTCTTAAAAGGAAAGTCCTGAGTATACAGAGAACAGCAGAACTGGAAGAAAAGCATTTTCTTCTATTTTGTTCAGCTATTGTCAAATAGTTATGCTCAGGTGGTGTTTTCTTTTTAAAAATTATATATTTAAAACACAAAGTCATGAAATGTTTAACACCATTCTGGAAAACTGATTTGTACAGAGTTTAGTTACATTTATTATTTAACAAGTGAATGGCAAAACTTACTTAAAGTTCCTCCGAGCATTTCAGATATTAGCAGGCTTTATAGAGATAAGGATAACAGGATTACTAGGGATGCTAATACTATACAGCAGAATTAAAAGCTACAACTAATATGGCTATTACTATCACTTTAGAACTATACTACAATCTATTATGCTTTCTTAGCAAGTTAATGAAATTCTTTGTCCCACACACAAAGGATCTGCAGTACAATAAAGTTATTAATGAAAGTAATTAAATCTGTTAGAATAAAAAAGGATCACTGGCAAAAAAAGGTAAATGCAATTCACTTACTCAACAATCATACTATTGTTTTGTAAACAATGCAAATTTTTAAAAGGCTTATCACTTCATGCTGTACACAGATTGTTTGAAAAATATCGGTGCATGTATTTCTTTGAACATCTAAATCAGTTTTTAAAAACAAAGTTTTGCTTAAAAACTGCATCAGGAATGTAACTACAGCAACTAAAAAACCCCAAGTGTTATTTCAGAAGTAACAAGTAAGGTATACAAGCTTTAAAAAATTTCTCCTGCCAAGAGACGTTGTTTTCCTTTTATTGTGGCTTAATATGGTTTCATAATTTTCCTTGGCTTTAAGACCAATGACTTTTTAAAGTGTAAAATGTATCTGATTACTCTTACCTTATGCTGAAGGATAGATTGATTTGTTAGGCATTTCGGTTTTTTCACATATTAAAAATTAAGCAATAAGGCACAATGTGGAGGAGTGATTATCTGATGATAATCCCAGCATCCTGAAATTGCTTTATTGCAAATATAAATATATTTTAGATTTTTCATTGGATATTAAGGGCATTAGCATGCCCATAAGTTTAATCTTCCCCTTCAGAATATTAAATTCATAAGGCTTTTTTTATTTCTAAGCTATTTTTAATGCGCAAGACAGGACTTCATATACTCAAGAAATACTGTAATTGGCTGGTACACACTCCACTGGGGAGATTAATTTACAAGCACTGTACAGTTCTGCTAAAACTACTTCTCAACCTTTCAGAATGTCAATAGTATATTTTCCCAGCCCTGTAAACACATTTTGATACGCAATATAAACTTTAATGGTAGTTTTAAGACACCTCTGGGGGTATGGTTATTTAAGCAATAAGACACAGTGGGGTGTGAATTATGGTATAATAATTCCCTACCAACATCATTGTTAGGCTCAAGGCCAAAGGCCAAGAGACCAATGAACACAGTAGGTGTGAATTATGACTTCATAAGTCACACTCTAGAGTGTTTTACTGACATTAGAGAAATATTTAAAAAATGTTTTAGAGCAAGTACTTTATTCTGATAGTACTGTAATTTAATGGAATATCATGAAAAATCTTTCCAAGTAAAAAGTTAGGCATTATGAAACCTGGAATTAAAAAAAAATAAAATTGAAACAAACCAAAAAAATCTTCTAACTTTGTCTGTGCACTGTGGTGACATGCTTTAAAGAACAGCCCCAGAAAATATACGTCTTACCCAAGTTTGCAAAAAATAGCATGAAGGCCTTCTGCACAGGGGATCATAATCTGCTTTGCTTATTGTCTGTAGAATCAGACTGCCAGAATCAGGGGTGTACTGGCTTCTCCCATGTAACCGTGTGGTGAAACCTCTAGAAAATCTACACACCTTTTTTCCATGCTTGTCCATACTGCTGTAATTGGGCACAATGTGGACTTTGAACAAGAAGCAAAAAAGTTCCCTAAGACCTCACTTGAACTCCTGCAGTTGAGTTCCTGAGGCTGCTCACAGTTCTAACACAACTTTTAGCGAGGACTGCAAGTAGGATAATGTATATTTATACTGCTTCCCATTTTAAACTCCCTTTGACAAATGCCTTTTCTCCCCTCTGGGTGCTCCTGCATTCCAAGTGCAGCAATGACAACGGTGTCATCTGGAGATACACAAGCTCACCTTACAAATAGCTCACTGACTGGGAGCAAGCTCACTGCAGCAGCAGGGATTTTGGCATCATCTAAACTGGCTTCTCAGTCAGTTTTTACAGCTTGTCTTAAACTTCCAGGCTGCTGTGGATTGATTGCTACCAGCGGCTGAGCCAGCTAGAGAGCATTAGGGTTAGCAATAGGATAGAGTTTATGGGAGGGCTGCTTGCCAGGCCCATTTGGGGAGTGATAAGCCTCAGGGCATGTCTGCACATCTCAGTGCACTGAGGTGCTCAGCACTGCTAGGCTGCCTGGGGAGAGGTTCTTGTGGCTATGGATAGGGATGCTGTGCCATGTAGGGATAACAACCTGCATCCTGGAGGCAAAATAGCTGCAAGGTCAGGTTAATTAGCTCTTCTGCATCCAGTTCTGGAGCTGTTGCATTGTGCACTCACAGAGGGATCTCTGTGTGTCCCTGGTTATCTGAGCAAAAACCTCAGTTCTTCAAGGCACAGCCTCATTGTGACATACTTGTGTAGCAGGTGAGAGTTTTTTTCTGCATAACCTCCCTCTTAGGGGTTACCTGCCCCTCCTGGATAAAGTAATTTTCTGTGGCTGTTTACATCCGTCAAAGGTTAGTCTAGAGCTCCTCATTCTCCATGAAATAGAAATGGATAATCTTACACAGAGGACTTCTGTGAAGCTTACAGTGGTAACAAGGTATAACTCTGAGCTAACTTGGTGTCTCCCCTTTCTTGTCCACTCAAAATGTCTGTTTTAATCTCTAGCAAGAGAAGGTGCTTAATTCTGCTGCAGCTTGATGATACTCATGGGAACAATTTGAGTTTTGCTGCTTCCTTGTATAAACAATCAAACAAGCATGTGGTTGCTTTTTACTATTCAGCCTAATTGAAATTTTGTCAAACATGATGGAAAAACCTACACCTCTATGGATTTTTTCCTTTTCCCACCACTTCCAACCAATAATGAGTGCACCTTTTTAGACCTGGCTTATATTTGAAAAATATTTGTTTTATATCCACTTGCAAAACTGGGAACACTTTTTCCTGCATCTCAATAGGAGTGGGGCAAACAACCAAGAAAAGGGTTTCACACTGGCTCTACATACTCCAAGAACTTAAAATAAGAAGCCCCAGAAAAGTACCTTTAAATATATATAAATTACACCTTTTAGTGGCAAAACAGTATTTGAAAGACTGCTAGGTAATAACTAACAAGTTCCCAGCAGCATGTTTTTCATAAATTAACATTACTGCTCAGAACTCATCTACACTAACTAGAATGCTGCAATTTCTGAAACCATTTCATTACATGAAATTTGAGGTATAAATGCATCACTGTGCTACCATAATAAGGACATAATACTTTGATATACCCATCTTTGCAAAGCCTTCTGGCCTGTAACAGTAAATCACAGACCTATTTTCATACCTCATTACCACTATGTATCTTTCCACTGACACCTGACCTTATGCATAATCAGTTATGAATTTCAAACCACACTTATAATCTAAATGAATGCCTCATTATTTTACATAACCCAGAATGAAATAAGATTTGAGATGTAATTTCAAATTCACAGTTCACACATTCAGAAATGCAGGTCCATCAAAAAGAAGTAATGGTCTCTAATTCATGACTGTGAACAGCACCAAATCACTCCTGCACATAGGAGCTCTGCAAGAATTTCAGGATTGGATTTTAGAAATTATATTGCCAGTTCTGAAAAAAATAACACAGTGTTGAAACTGTTTGGTATGTTGTTAAAGATAATCTATAAAAGAAAAATGCAAGTACTGAATTTATTACCTGTATTTTGAAGAAAGAACAACAGCACCAATTGCATGAAGTTATAAAACACCAGAAATAAACACGTAAATAATCTCCATGGAACACAGACATCTACAAAGAAATATATATATATATATATATATGTATACATGTAAGATAATAAACCCATTCATTAGAGAACAAGAACCGTATTTTTGTACTGTATAAAACAGCTGTACAGTGTGCACACAGACTTTCCTGATCTATCCAAAATGTCTGTCAGTCACTTCTCCCCATCATCATTTGCTTAACATATCTTCTTTATTGTCCATGGGAGAACTCTAAGTGACTGTTTTGTACTTTTAAGATAGTGCAGTTTGTCTCCATACATATATACACATGCATACATATATATACTTGTTGGTGCACACATATATGTATACATGTGTATATATGAAAAGAACAAACACACACATGTACACACACACACACGACAGATCTAAACAACTCCTCCCTCCTGTGCTATTGAATTAGTGCTTGTAAAAAATCCCTGCACGTTTTGTGAAGGGAAGGAAACTTGCTGATTGTGCAGATTGAAGACATGAGATGGTTCCATTCCTAACAGTCTGCAAACACACATCTGAATCATATGGTGGTATCCCATATGCCTGAAGAGAGTCTGTTGCAGGAGGTGTCTTCTACCTTCTTCAGCAGCGTTGGCTTCTTACAAGGGGGTGGAGGTGGGGCTGAGATTCTTTGCTCAGTATTGTGCAATATTTGCTGCCAGTCTTCTCTCTCTTCACACAGCTTTCTCCTCCAATCTAGAAGCTCTTGTAGAGCCACACTCTCATTTTCGGAAAGTCTAAGCTGATGAATTACCTGTGAGAAGAAAATAATGATAACAGTAACAATAATAATAAAAGTGGATAAGGAAAACAGATCAAGTAAGCCTGTGAAAAATTTGAAGCAAACTCGTCCTTCAAAAGGTTTTAAATTTTTATACTGAAAATAAATAACATTAGTGATTTAGAATTACTTTATTGCAATCTCATGGCTGAAAATCACAGAGTCTGAAGTCACAATGTCTGAAGTTGTATGAAGCAACTGCCAAAAATGAAACAAACAGAAAAAACTTCCCTGTTTCATCAAAGGGTACATGAACACAATTCTCTAAAACACACAAAGTAGACTGCCTACAGCTGCTGCAGGAGTAGCAAGGTTTTTCCTCTAAATGTAAATACCCAAATAGCCATAACCAAGAAACCATAACCTTTGTTGCATATTAGAATCAGTAAAGCTACTTGTCTGAGACAGGTGCTATCCTCAGCATCAGGGGCCAGTCCCTGTCTTCTTCCAGAGTATACATGAACAACTTTAACTGTAGTTTCAGTTGACCTGAATCTACTTATAAATTCATTCTGAAGTAGTCACAGTTCTGTACTAGATTCATAATTCACTTAGAAGAAACTGTTCCCTTCCATTTAACTCTTCTATTGCAGTGATTATTTATTTTGTTCAAGTCATGGCAGCACAAGTCCATGAAGCAATGAAGTCCATCTCACCATCCTTGAAGACTTACTTGACACCTATGCAGTACAGCAGCCCCTAGAGCAAAGATTGAGATCTATTGTCTTGGGAGCATTCTGTAGCAGGAAAGGCTTAACTAGAAAATATGAAACAAGTCCATCATAACATCTAATAGTCCACAAGCCTTATCCTGTCACCTTCTTTCTTAAGAGCCCCAGAGGAGCACCTGTAAGAGGCACCTGCGGCATTACTAAAATGTCCACATTTCACCTCACACAATGGCCTCACACTGAGGCTGCATTTCCACTTGTCGTAATGAGGGATGGCTGCATGTTGGTTATGAAAAAGGAAATGATGTGCAGTGCTCATGAGACACCCCACACATGATCAGCTCCAGTTGCATGGAAAGCTGAGTGACACGAAGGGCATTTTTGTCTCTGATAGACAGTGGGGTTCCTGGGGTAGAAGAACTACCTGTGGGCTCTTCCCGTGGCTCCTGCTTTTCCCTCATGGAACAGCAAGTGTCTGGGTACAGAGGCTATCCAGGCTTTACACTGCTATTTCAAATGTGTCCTGTGCAAGTCAGACCTTTCACATGCACAAGGTGTCAGATAAGGAATGAGCCCTTACATGGATGTGCCTGAATATGTACAGGGAATTTGCTTAATTTCTGGTTGGTTGATACTTCAAAGAGAAATGCATTAATCTATACTATGTCTTAATAACAGGTATAATAAAAACAATTTAAAGTTCTGAATTTTTTTTAAAAAGAAGGAAAATGAAAATGTTTGAAAGACTTCATCAAAGTGTATCTCAACTGCATATCACTATAAAATTAAAAACCTCTTTGCTTTTATATTTACACAAAATGCAACAGGCCATCTCAGCAACTCAGATAAAAATTGAATGCTTCATATATATTGCTAGAGGGACATCAGAGACAAAACATACTACCTTTATATTTTTTTCAGCAGTATATAGAAGATTACAAGACAAAAGTTTGCACTTGGAAACAACTTATCAAGAAAGGCCAGGTGGCTTTATCCTATAGAACAGTTGGGTAGCTTGTGAGTCACCATGGCTTACTCAGTTCTGGCCATTTTCTGTAGTTTTTTGTGGGTTTAAATTATGAGCATAATCCATTTTAGAACATACATAGATTGGAATACAGTCTTCCCAATTTGGACACCTTATTTCCCAAAATTTTAGACATTTCATGAATCTGCATTAGAAATGTTTCTTAGAGAGGTGCTGGAACACACAAGAACCAAGATTTGTTAGACCATCATGGCAAGAGTTTCACATGAAAGAGTTTCAGAGTTAATTAATCAAAGACATGCCTAAACACTGGAGGATAAATATAGTTATAAAAATAGATATTTTGAAACTGTAATTGGATGTGCTCTGGTGCCAAACATTTGAAAGCATGACTAACGAAGTCTGGAAGAATTTTCAGATTGAGAGATGGACAGAGTATTTGAAAAGAGACTGTGCTAGAGCCATTCCAAGGAACATAAAGGCACACAGGTGCAGGTGAGCAGTGAGTACATTTTGCCTGGGCATGGAATTGACAAATGTATCCTGCTTATAGCTAGTAGGCATTGAAGAAGCTTAATTATACTGGCCCTGCTTATGCAAGCTGTAAACTAATATTAGGTTATCAGTTAGAGCTCATTTTCCAGTGCATAGTGGAAAAAGTTGGTCCAGTTCACAAATAAGTGTACATATTTTATCTCATTTTCTACAAAAAGGATGGAAAAATATCTCAAACATTTATTCACTGTGAAACTGATCTGGTAAATAAACTGGAAAACAGCCTGGATGAAAGACATGAGATGAAATTGCAGTCAAAATGAAATGAGTGAAAATGCACGAGAAGTGGCGGAGCTCGGAGCTCTAAATGAACCAATTAATTTAATTAGATTTATTTGAATAACATGATATCTTTTCTCTCTTCCATTTATGATTAGACCTGTGACGAGCTAAATATCTACTATACATATTCATTATAGAAAAGGTTGGCTGATAATTTTACATGAAGCACAAGGTAAAACAGTAAGCTATGTTTCTTCATTATTATTCCATATCCTGAGCAGGTATTTTGTGAAGAGTGAATGATGCATGTAAGAATTAATTACTTTAGGACTACAGATCATTTAATGGACACTAAACAAACAACTTCCACCACCTGTATCAGCAACTGTAGACCAGGATTTTTGTACTGAAAGTCAATGGTCAGTCAGATGTGGTAAACACAGCATTTGGGTTAGACCCACAAAATGTACATTGGCATTTAACAGCTCTGCCATTGGGTGGAAACACCATCCCTGTGTTTAGTATCCAGAGTTCTTTATGAGCAAAAAAGAAAAGCTGAAGCGTCAAAGTCACACACAAAAGAAGAACTTTTCTGTGGAGTTACCACAGCTATTAACTGGAAACTGTGATGGATTGAAGAATTTAAATGAGATCCATATTTTCCACTGCAAAATATGGTAAGATGGACAAAATAAATTTGTAATGAGCAGCCCAGGGAGGAGCTTTCAGCATTCATTCCTTCAACTTCACAGCCCAAATTCTCAGGATGTAAAATCAAATTCTCTCTTACTGGCATCAGGGATTTTGGTTGGTGACAGAACACCAATTACTCAGTTCCATCACAAGATGTATGGAAGGAGTTTCATCATTCTCTAGAAGTTAGAGCATATTGGAAAACTAGAAGATATGAAATCAGCTTCTCTGTCTGTCCTAGGTGGGATGAAAATGATTTTCCTCTTTGCATTGGGAGCTAGAAGAAAGCTGATAACACTGCAGTGTTTTGGCTGCTGCTGAGCAGCGCTGGTCCAGCCTCAGTGCTGCATCCAACATTCCCACCTGACCAGTAGTCTGGGGGTGGGCAACATTTTGGGAGGGCACACAGCTGGGCTAGCCTACCCAAAATGACCAAAGGGATATTCTATACCATATGAGATCTGCACATCTAAAGGAAAAAGGATGGGGAAGGGGAGACATTAATTTTTTACAAAATTTGCCTTCTAGAATAGCCTCCACATATGCTGAAGCCCTGCTTCTCAGGAAGTGGCCAGACATTGCTTGCTGATCAGAAGTAGAGAATAAAACCTTTTTGTTTTCTTTTCTTTTTCCTTTGCTGCTTGGACATGCACAACCTTCACTTTTGTTTTAGTAAACTGCCTGTATCTTGACCCATTAATTTTTTCTGTCTTGTTTTTTCCCCCTGTCAATTTCAGGGGGGTGATAAAGCAGCTTGGTGTTCAGCCAGGGTCAAGCCACCACATTTCTATCAGGTTAAGGAAGAAAACCAAGTTCTAACATGCTGAGAGGAGACTGCAGCTACAAGGGGTGGACTCTGAGCACAGAGCAGGACTCTGACTCCTGTGCTTTGTGCAGTCAGATTAGTGTGCTAAAGTAAATCCTTCAGAGAGAGTCCCTTGTGGTTCTAATGCACAAAAAAACATTGGAGACAGAGCACTTTGGTTATGTGCTGGCAGTCATGAAAGGTTTAGAGCACAATTTTGCCTATACATGTTTGAGTATTGCATAGTCATTGGAGAATGAGGCTCTGAACTGCCTTTTGGATTTAGGATTGTAAATTCTGCCTAGATTTCATTTTGCAGCCTAAAGAAGACATACTGGATTTCAACTTTGTCTTAGAATCAAGATGAGTTCTATAAGGTAAGTCAATAAATTATTTTAATGTCAGTCTATTTCATATGCAAGTTAAAAATTCAGCAAGTTTTTAATTATAGAAAGTAAAAGGTTTCTTATTTTAAATAATTTGTGACAAAAAGTATGCCAGATAAAGTGATTAATGGGCACATTTAAAATTAACTTTGAGTTATTTGGAGATTTAGCTCTAGAATTTCAAGAAATTCATTCTGCATTAAAAGATCAAACACTATAACTTTACAGAGGATGTTTTGTAGCATTCAGAAGCAAAGAACTTACATTCTCTGTTTGTGTGTTAAATGCAAGAGTCTTAATCATCAGCCTACGACTAAAGGACTCATTACACAGTCTGACAAACAGAGATTTATTATTGGTAGCTTCTTTTCAGTATTGCACCTCAGTTTCCTCCCTCACTGATGAAATGTTTGGTTTACCTTTTAAAAATATGTGTATACTACTCCAGCAATTTTTTCATTTGTGAGTGCATTGTTTTTACTAATATTCACCAGAAATAAAGTATTTAATTACATATGCTAATTATGTATTATTTAAAACATACAAATAATTTTCTTTGTGAAAAATGTAGCACTTCATGTTTTATTACTAAACTACCAGAACTACCAACTAAATCCAGTTGCTTCTTTTAGTTCTAGTAAGATTCCTGCTTATAAACATATAAGCACAACAGAAAATCACAGAGCAATGTAAGGACCTACAAAGCATATAAACCTGTGTTCCTGAGACATTTGCATTTTGTGGCTAGTTCATATTATTTACTTGGAGAAATAATGTCAGTTGTTTTCTTCAATAGATTTATCAATATTGGTGCTTTAAAGTAACTGTCAGTAAATGCTCACAGTTAATTATTACATCATTCATTTTTCTCTTCCATTAGTGAAATTGAGGTCCCACCATGGAATCCAAGGGAAGACTGAATTCAGGAGAGCAATGATTTTATCTTTCTAAAACTTTTATCAGTATCTAAAGTGAATTATGTGATAAATGTATATTGTTGATGATAAAATTATCATAATTATTTAATAAATGAAACTGCCTTGATAAAATCCCTGTTTACAATCTCTTTCAGTTTGGAGACTGCCTAAGTATGAAAGCCAAATAAATTTCAGCCATGAGGTGACTCACAGTTAACGTTATTGCAACCCTCAAAAGCAGTTCACAGACCCCACTAGATCTTCTGTGGATCCCCAGTTTTAAAGACAATAATCATAAGGACCTATTGTTTCAAAATTAAACACCATTTCATTCAGTAATTCAGAAAGTAATTCTTACTGCATGCAATTATTAGCAAGAGCAACATATTTTGATTCAACTTGTATGCAAATCTCACAAAAATGTTTCTAACTCATTTTAATGGCTTTATTTAATTTTTTTTTTAATCTGACAAGCCCATACACTGACTCTTTCCAAAAATGCATGTCACAAATTTATTTCCAAACTACAGAACAAGCACACTGCAACCTCTCCAAAAATCCTAACCCTTCAAGTACCAACAGATATATTTGGGGTTTTCTTTTATATTAAAAAAAGAACTGAAAGTAGGAAAGGATTGCTTTTCCACCGACTACTGAATCAAGAAAAATTAAAAATTTGATAGTCTACATGTTTTTTACCAATAAAATACTAATTTAAATATATAAGGGGAAAGCACACAGTAAGCCAAGGGTGTGTTAAGAAGCCTAGGTAAGTGTTCAACATAAATCAAATCAATATGTAAATTTGTTTTTGATTGGAAACCCTACATTGATCATGAACGACCCCAGTACAGAGCAGAGAGCAGCTATGGTAAATGAGCTTACATGCTTCAATGTTCCAATTAAAATGCTCAAACAGAAACATAACACTGGGATCCAAACTGATTCGTGTGATTGTCATGTGAGTGCTGGGATAGGCATTTTTTTTTGCAATAGCAGACCCACTGAATGTAGTAACTTAATATGCAATATACAAAAATAAAGTGATTTTAGTTAATTATTCCTTTAAACTGCTGATGATTTTTCTTTGCATTGGAGCAACTTTAAAATGTCCAAAAAACAAAGCTCTGAATGGATGTCAAATGGGTTCATTGGAAAGGAGAAAATGGCAAAGAAGACAGGTAGGTACTTTGTCTGGTGCAAATCTAGAATTTCTCCGGAGGAGGTATGCCAGCAAAACATTGGTGAGAGCTGTAACTGAAAATGCAATGCATTTGCTTTTTTCTAAACAGGAAAATACTTTTTTCTCTCTCAGTTAAAATTTCTAATTAAATCAAAAGAATAAACTCCTTTTAGAAGAAATATATAGTTGCTATATAGATGACATACCAAAGGAAATAATAACTTGGCTGACCCGTAAAAATTTGGGATAATCTTAAAAGTAACTTTGTACTTGAAATTTAAAAGGAACAACATTTACTTATTATTTTGCATTGCCACATGATTCAGGCAGAAATGTTTTCTCTTCTGAAGAAATTTATGGCTATCTCTTGGATAGTTTTTTCAAGGGAAAGATTCAATTTTCTTCCAAACATCAGCTGTGGAATGATGCTGGATGTGGGATGGTCCCGTGTCAGAGATCATGCAGACACAGGTGTCCTTGCTTGCCCAGTCCAGCCCTCTGCTATCACATGGCACTTGGAAAGCTCTCAAACCTAACCTAAAAAATTAAATCCACTATTTGCCTTAGTTTCATTTTCTGATAGGATTTTTCCAGAAGAATTAATGAACGAAAAATGTACTAAGGATAATGATCTACTAAATGAACTCTGCCTCTGGAAGCCCTTCCTCACAGAGCACTGAAAACTGAGAGATCACACTTGCAAAAGGGACATCTCATATCTCTGACTTTACCTTGGGTAGCAGAGACTTCTTGTTTTTATTAGAAAGAGAATCTTGGGCTACACAACCTATACTGTGCCTCAGGCAGGATATTTTACATTTCTCATCTGACTGCAATTCTATTTAGAGTGGAAGTTGTCTGATTTTCTGCCATACTGTTGTGGTTTCCTGAAGGGTTTTTTTGTTTGTTTTGTTTTGGGTTTTTTGCTTTTGTTTGTTTTATTTGTTTGCTTATTTGGATTTGTTTTGGTTATTGTTTTATTTGAGGAGGAGGGAGATGGTTGTTTGGTTTGGGGTGATTTTTAAATTATTATTAATTTTTAAAATAATAGATTTTAGTCACAAAACAGGACCTGTCTTCCATAATTTTGTATCTTTTAGTGAAGTAGTCATATCAATATTATTAAAATGTATCAACAGTTATATCACAGTATTTCCAATTAATTTTTTACCCATCTTCCACACAGACTGGAAGTATCTCAGCAATCAAACAAACACAATATATCTTTATGAAAAAAAATCAGCACACAAATCTTGAGTACAACTGTAATTTGCAATCTGGTAGAAAATATTAGTACAAGGTAGGCAATGTTCAATAATATATGACAGTAACATCAGGCACACTGATTACCATAGCTGGGAGTAGAGTTGGACAAGTCTATATAATCAAAACAGGAGTGTACTTTCTTTATTTGGATCTTGTGGCTTTCAATTTTTCTTTTTTGTTTTGGCTGAGTGTTTTTCAACTCTAGATTTCTGATGTCAACAAAAAGGTGACACATTCCCAGAGTGACTAAAGCACCAACCATCAATAAACATTGAATTTTTTTTTTTTCTTTAAGGTAATATTTATCTCCTGATAAACAAATTACACAATGCTCTCTAAAACCTTCAAGACATCCTCCTAATTTGCCTCTGATGCTTGAGAAAAAGAATATGTTCAGACAGAAACTGTCTTTCTCAAGATGAGTTCCGAAAACAAATCATTTATCACAGAGGTTTTTTGGAACAGCTCACCTAACAATGCTAATACTCCTTTGCACCTAATCTAACAAAAAATATCTGACAAACTAAGTCATGTTGCTACTTAATTAATCACTGCCTTTCCATGACATTAATGGAGATATTTTATTTGCCTATATACAGACTATGTTTGCCACAAAGCTTTCAAAGTAATTACAAAAACAATCAACTTATATTTGCTGTAGTTGGGTATTATCCTTTGTTGTATAAAAACACTGCACTTATGGTCAAACAATGTTAGAAGAAAACATCATTTAATTTACGGTCTGTTAGCAACCTAAATCTTTGCTATCTGCATGCAGCAGTGTGTGACAGCTGGAGAACGAAGGGCAGAGTAACCAATTTATTCCCTCTCACACCCAGCACTCCTAAGTGCAAAGTGCAGTCACTCTCCACAGTAGGGTGGTGGACCACATTCCCCTTGAGCTCAAACTGGAATGAGTCTTTTAGGGTGAGCCACCGGCCGTCGTGGCAGCCCAAGAGGGATAATTACACCCTCTAGCCAAACACCAGAGCTTAGGGAAGGCATGGGGATACTCAGGAGATTTTGTTCCCTTCTCTTCTACGATCTCATTTACCAGGGCAAATGCAATGAAGATGAAGCCCTGGAGACAGAAAAGGGGCCTGGAGTGTGTAGGGAACTGGCTGTGACATGCACTGTCCAAAGAGGAGGATCTGTGCTTTCACCCGTGGAGGTCACAGCAGTCAGACCTGGGATATAGCTGCTTAGCAGAGGGGCATCAGCCCTCCAAGAGCCCTTCAACATAAACACAAGATAGTGTATTTACTGATGAATTTACACTATGCATTACCTCGTAGCATCTAATCTATAAGGCACATACTTTTGACTGTAAATCTTCTAAAAATAAAGCCACAGTATGTTATAGGTCCTGATTGTCATTGCTGAGTGTGACATTACAAAGAATATTCTTTGTGCTACTGTCAAAGCAATGAACAGAACACAATGCAGGGGGATATACTGATTCAGATCAATGATAAGCATGTTCTGTGTCTTCTCTTGGATGTTACATGCTTACAAAGGTGTTAGTGTTTTTTTTACTCCACCAGACCTGTTTGATTGCCACTTTTTGCTTCAAAGATGATCAAAGATTACTTTCAGCTAATGGGCAAACATGATGGACAGTAACAATGAAAGTCAGAGCCCAGTGTTTAGAGCTATGACAAAAGGTGGGGGATAGCAACACACTGAAACACATTCTTGACTATTCATTTTTTTAAACTTTTGAACAGCCAACAGAAGAAGTGATTGGCAACAAATATTAAATCAAGGAGGAACAAAGAAGACCCTTGAAACCATAATGAATATGCAGCTCTTTCTGAGGGAAGAGACTGCTGAAAGCAATGAGATTTCATGAAATAAGAGCTATGGCTTAAGCTGTAATGAAACAATAAATACATACTTCACGAATATGAAAAGACACTTCCAATTTAACATTGTCAGATGCTGGCTCCTATATTACTGCAATCTGCCAATCTGCACCATGGGGTTTAAACAAAATAGAAGAGCTAAGATTGCAGATTTTCTAATATAACCATATGTGAAAAAGTAACCATGATTTTTTATCTCACCTCTTTGAACACAAGGCAGATAAAACATATTGCAGAAGTGGGTAACCAAAATCCTACATCAGGGTGTGTCATATGTCTGATATTACTTAACCTACCCGAGTGGAAAGCTGCTGTTTATTTGAGTTCTTGTTCTTTCCATAGGATTGAATGCATGTGACGTCGTCCAATTACAAATAAGCAAATATGCAGTCATTCAAAGCTAAACTGGACAGAGGCTTTGCATCTATCAACAGAAAATTTTGTATCTTTCTTCTGGTACAACTGAATCATCAGGAGCCTATGGTGAAGACCTAACTTGCACAGAATGCAACCCTATAAATGTAGGCAATCATTATAATTATTTTGATTTTGTCATATGTGAAAGATCACATTGATATGTGTATGGATATGAATATCAAATCTGGAACATCACATAGGCTTTCTACTTTTTTCCTCCTTAGTCCCTCTCTTTTTACTGTACCACCCTCTGCTCTGTTCTTGGTTCTTTCCCTCCTGTTCTTATCTTCCTTTTAGTTTTTTTTTCATCACTTCTTCAGGTTGATTCCTTCTCTCAAGCTCTCCTATATTTTGTCTTTCCAAATCGCTTGTTACATTTCATTATTTACCTTCTCTCTCAGTTAGTTTTATTCTTTTCCAGACTTACTTCTTAGAATCATCCATTATCTGTGCCTGGTTCACTCCCCACTCCTGCTCCCCACACATGCTTATTATCACTCTAATCTTGAATCTGTCCCTCACCTCCCATCTGTTCATTATCTTCAGGTTGTCCATCTCATCCTGTTACAGACAGACCATATTGCTTCTTGCTGCCCACATAAGAAAAAAACGGAATCTTTTAGCTGGTTGGCTCTCCTTGATTCCACTATATCTTTCTCACACCACTTCCCACTTCATAGTGAATGGTAATAACAACTTTAAAATAACATTGAAAAAAAAAGCCCAAACCCAATCCACCAAACCTCAAAGTCCTGGATCTGTGAAAAAAAGACAGGGCCACTTAGCTTTTGTGTGCGGTAAAAATTATAGAGGTTTGCTTTTATTGACTCTATTTCATCTTGCTGCCATTGCTGACATAACGAAGAATTTATATATTTCAATGGTCTTTATGCCCTTTTAAACATAGACACTCATAGCAGCTGTTGAGAGCAGAGGAATCACTAAAAACAGTCTGGAGAGAGCCTATTGGATTGGTTAAGGAACTGAAAAATACTTTGTGTAAAAGCAAAAGAGCACAGGATCAATATTTTAGCTTTTTTACTTTAGAGGAGGTTTTGGGGTTTAGACCCTTCTAAGCAATTCCAACATTTGTGGAATAGCCAATATGCTTTGGGATCACTTCCTAGAGTGTGACTGAATAGAAGTTACTCTTAGTCATATCAGAATTTTCTACCTAAGCAAGTTTATGGCAAAAATGACTAGAAGAAGCATCTCTTTCATTTTGGTGAGGTTTTTGCCTCTGGAAGGAAATTACAGTATAAGAATTTGAGACTACAGATCCAGGCACACTTGGAACTGCCAAATTGTTTAGACAAATCACTGAAGCAATTTCAAAAAATAATTATTTAAATAATTTTAAATCTGTAATTTAAAATCAAGCTTGGGAAAGGAATACTCCCAGTTTTCTGCTGTTTGGGGAGCAAGCAGCTACCATAACACTTTCTGTTCAAATTGAGTTAGAGCCATTGCTGCTAAGAGTAAAGTTTTCTTGTAAGGGTAGGTTAGGATATTGCTTCTTGCAGGACCATTCTACTGTAGATTTTTGGTTTTCAATTTTGAATATTTCCTTGGCTAGAATGTTTTGGTTTACAAGGAAAGTGCATAACACAGGAAAGCTAGAGTGCTGGGTTGGGGAGGATCTACTGTCTGAACAAATGAAAGCACATGAAACTTTTCAATAACTGGTTTCACCCCCAAATTCATGCTTCAACTTTCATCTTCACAGAGAATAAAGATGAAGTTACAGTGCTATATCAGATGTTAGGTTCTTTATTTTTTTATCTGATATTTTTCAACCTATTGATAAAAAACACTTGGAAATCTATAGCTGTAATGCCACAAAACAATATGAAGAAAAAGGTAGTAGTTTAAAAACCCCATAGTTTGTTATTCTTTTGACATGCAAAACTCTTATTTTGTTTTGATGTATGTTCTTTCATTCCTGAGGAGACAAAAATTAAACCTTAATACTACTCCACTCTTTCTAAAAGAATAAAGTAGAATTTTATTCCATAACTTTCCAATGAGAAATACTTTGTTAATATTTGAATTTTCGAATTTTTATTCTTTTTCATTCAGGAAAAATTGCCCTTTTTGTAACTGCTGCCCTAGAAAATTAGCATTTATGGCCAACAGTAAACCTTTATCTTTTTTTTTCAGCAGACTTCATTTTAGGATTATCATCTGGACGATGTTTTACGCTTGGTAACTACTTTCAAAAAAGTTTGTTGAAAGATTGATCCATATGCTGCATGTTGACAGCCACTGACCTGAAGAATTGTCCCTGGAGTGTGTAGATTTGCAGTGGGCAGGACTGTCAGGCAGTGATGCGCGTAATTAGCACCCGATGTGACAACACAATGGTACCACAGCCACAATGTCTCAGCTTAATGGAACGGATATTCACCTTGAGATCCTGTGACACAAATGAAATGAACTAACCCTCACTGTCACTTCAGTAAGGAACTAGCAGGGAGATATTTAAAAACCCATAAATGCTGAAAGCTCCTGAAAGCTAGAGTACCAGTTCCCTTTAGCTGAAGTGACAGTGTCTGCCAAGATATCCAAGGAACTAAATTTTTCTCTTTAGAGCAATTAGTCAATCATGGACCTGTGAAAAAATATGTCCCACTTCATACAGCTGTGCAAGAATTATTTTAAGTGATAAGGTTACTACAATGAAGCCTGGCAAAGATTTTACAATCAGCTTGTACACTGTTAGAGGCTCTAGCAGCTTGCTAAGAAATGTCAACAGTAATTAAACCCAGTCATTTTCAAATATATGCCATGCTTTGGCAATGCTGAGGAAGGCTTTTCACAGTAAGAATTCTCAGACCCGTGAGCACAGATTTTTTTTAAAGATTTTTTTTCTTTTTATGGGAAGAAGAACAGTTTTTGCTTTTTCTTTTGGCAACACCATTTTGGAAGATGTTTATTCATTAAAGGAACTGTATCAAAAATCACAGAACTACAGGTTTCTTCTCTCAACTTGTCACAGGTCTTACTGAGCTTGAATTTAAGGATTGTCCCTGTGTGCAATTCCGAGTATATTGCATGGAATTTATTTTAAAAATTTGTGAAGCACTTTGGCAAAACATCTGAAAATTTACTGAAAAGTGGCATTTCAAAATACAGAAAAGAAATTGTGTTCAGGTTTTGGCAAGTATTTTTGGAAAAATAAAAAGCACAAATTTGCAAATTGTTAACAACTTGCTTCTAAAATAAAACATTTAAATGTTGTTCCCATTTGCAAAGAATTGAAGAAGACAGTGGCTCCCCTGTATCCAGTTCATTTAACTTTTTGTACTGTACTGATGTGGTAATTTACACACGACCATCTTGACCCAGGTAAGCTCATTAGCAACAGAGGTGTGAGGTGCTTCAGGACAAAAGCTTCTCACTGTGCGAGGTTTGTAACTGGAGCAGTGTCAGAGACTTGGACTTCTCATTTGTTAGGAAGGTCTCTTTGGCCACTCTCATAGGTAATAAAAGACTTGGTTGATGTAATAAAAATGTAACAGAGACAACTGGAAACACCCTTATCCAGGATACTCCTCTAGAGACAGAAGAAAGGATTTTTTTCACAACAGGGTCAAAGTCCATTTTTGAGAGTCTGAGAGGTATGGTGAGGTGTGGTGTGCAAGATGGATTTGCTCCTATCTATGTTCCAGTAAGATCTAGTCAGCCTTACTCAAGGGATAAGCATAGCGCTGAGCGCTGTCTTGGCACAATTTTTCAGCTCAGAATGGGCCCTGTAGTTACGTGCCTCTGACAGTAAGGCAGAAAAACAAAAAATGAAAGGTTTTGTACTAGCTGGTTCACATATTTATCCAGTTGAAACTTACTGTTTTTCACAGCTACATTAACACCGAGTATGATGTCGAAGGTTGAATCTTGCTCCTGCTGGAGTCAAAGGCCAAACATTCATTTAACACAACGGCCAGTGTTTTGTTATGAAATGTCAGCTGTCCCCTACAGACAACAAGTGATAAAGACCTTCTCTTACCTTCGGGTAAAATAGTTTGGAAATGGTAAAATTGGTTAATGAGAGGTTTCTGTTGAGAAAAGTCCTCTTAGCTCCAACTTGTTTTCTATTTGGACAATATTTATCTTTACTGTAGACTTCTTACAATCCTCTCAAATAAAAAAAAATTACTTGGGACTACCCTTTTAGAAAAGTGCACTGAAGACATAATGACAACAGGAGAATACACTAATGCCATTTAAGAAAAGTAATATAATAATAAAATTTTTGAATGCTCCCATACCAGAATTGGCTACTTAGAAGGTAAAGTGGTTCACATTAGATACAAAATATTGAAGAATGAACTTTAAAAAATCTTATGAAAAAGTTTATCCCTTACTGTATTTGGGTTGCTCCCAGACGAAGGAAGGAACAATGAATCTAACTCCATGTTCTCAGAAGGCTAATTTATTATTTTATGATGCTATATTATATTAAAGAATTCTATACTAAGCTATACTAAAGAATACAGAAAGGATACTTACAGAAGGCTAAAAAGATAATAATGAAAACCTGTAACTCTCTGTCCAGAGTCCCAACACAGCTTGACCCTGATTGGCCAATGAGTGAAAACAACTTACATGAAACCAATGAAACAATCACCTCTTGGATAAACAATCTCCAAACACATTCCAAAGGAGCAAAACACAGGAAAAGCAAATCAGATAATTATTGTTTTCCTTTTTCTCTGAGGCTTCTCAGCCTCCCAGGAGAAAAATCCCGGGCAAAGGGATTTTTCAGAAAATGTGAATGCCACAATCCCTTTTTGTTCATTTAATGCACATCAGAATTAATCTGTGTTGCAATTTTAAAATTACTTTAGCTCATTAGAAATGTTAAGAAAACCAGTGCAAGCTTCACATTAACTTAGTACCTGCTGCTGTTTCAATCGATAGATATTTTGATTTTATTACTTATTGATATTTGTACAAAAATTGTGAAGAGCATTTTTAAAGTCTTCATTGCTTTTAAATAAAAAGTATGATATAATTACACATTTAATTCTACCAGGTTCATGCAAGTATTTCTGGTATGAATGAATCAGTATCTGTAGAGAGATAATATCTTGGTCCTCTCAGGGTTAAAAGACATATTTCTTGCCTGGAAATAGCATCCTCACAACCAGCAACAATATGTTTCATAAACTTTGAGCTCACTAGAGAAACCTTTCAGCATGATTATTCTTCCAGCGAAAAAATAAAATTGGTAGTAAATTCATTATTGTCTTTAGCTCAATACAAACCTATTAAAGAAGTCTGCATTTTTCAACGCCAATACCCAAATCTGAATCAAGAGAAAGCTTTCAACATGCGCCTACTATGGTCTTTTTCTCTTTTAGTGGTTTAGCAGGCTATCAACGAAGTATTTACCTGACTAGTGTGGCTCTCCCTGTGCCTTGGAATTGATGAGCCTGCTGTAGTGCTGGCAGACAGTCTGGAAAAGTCATTTTCCTCTGGTAATCCTAAAGCAGAAGAATACTAAATTATAATCTGAGATTTATGCACTGGTTAATTTCAAAATGAGATTCAAAAGACCTTGATATGTTTTACTGAAAACGAAACAAAAAAAACCCCAAATCACATATTTCCTGAATATTACTGTTACTATTTCCATGCTTACTGAAACAGAAAAATTCTTTTTTACCATGTAGGGATAGTATAATAGATATGCATGCTGGTTGACAAGAAGGAAAAATTGTAACTAAAAAGCCTACAAATAACACTTTACCTATACACTGGCCAGGGATTCCTCCTGCAATGCAGAAATCCCTGGTTCCTCTTCCCCTGGCTTGTTTTCATGGCAGAAGCAATGCAAAGGGAAAAAACCATGCCTGCAGCATTCTGCTCTCAAATTATATCTCTGTGTCACACAGGAAGTCAATATTAGGTTCAAGATTCAAAACTTCATCCCCTCAGTATAAAACATGTTTTTGTAAGTATAGTAATTATAGTGCACTCTTGATGTGGGAATTAGCTGTCCAAAATTTAGCTGTGTAAAAACCAGTCACCTAGTGTAAAACAGCCAGGTAACCTCCTTCTGCAGTCAAGAGAAACAAACACCTCTGCAAAGCTGATCCTATAGTGAGGCTCAGAGCTGTGCTCCCCCATCACTTCTGCAGCAGTGGGAATAGCATTCACATTGCACTGCAGGGGATCTGAAAGGTGGGATGAGGGGAAGCAAAGGCAGAAGCAGAAACAAAGGGAGTCCACAATGGGCATTATTTAGGACCTCACACACAAGAATCACAGACACCATGGTAGGTCTGTGTACTGGGCTAGCAGAGCTGGAGTTCATTTTTCCGTAGCAGCCCTCATAGTGCTGTGCTTGTGGTGGGTTGACCCTGGATGGATGCCAAGTGCCCACCCAAGCAGCTCCATCACGCCCCTCCTCAGCTGGACAGGGGGAGAAAATATAACAAAGGCTTGTGGGTTGAGATAAGGATAGGAGAGATCACTCACAAGTTGCAGTAATGGGAAAAACAGACCCAGTGTGGGTAAATGAACTGAATTTATCTATTACCAATCAAAATTAGAGTAGAAAAATGAGAATTAAAAAAAAGCTTAAAACCTCTTAAAACTCCTATATCTTCCTTTTAGTTTCCCCCTTATAACAGTCCCTTCCCATAACTTTGTAATTAGGGACAACATTTTTTAAATTTTCTTTGTTCTTCTGAATAAAGCTCATGTAAAGTATTTGTAAATATGGATCTTTTTCTACATAATCTGGACTTCCTCTGAACACACAGACAGTGAAGAAGGTGAATCCCTTATTTGAAGCTAAGGACCTTGTTTGAAGCAGGTCAAATCTGAGAAACTCCAGCATTTCAGTTCTTAACTGCTTGGTGCAAAGGGAATCTGACCCTGGCCTCTCAGTAATTGGAATTATGTGCTGTTTTGAGGTGGGATTATCACTTTTTGAAGCTGGGAAATTATATATTAGGTATGTACAGGGGAAAGGTGTGACATCCAAAGTCTCTAGTGTACTGCTAGTCTGGTAAATTATATGTCAGTTACCACTATTGCATTCTTGTCTACATTAAATTCTCTGTACTCCAGGTAAAAATTCTCCTTTTGTAAGATCACATGTTTTTTGGTTGAATGAAATGCTTGATATAAATTTCCCACTAAAAGATCTCAGTTTTTGTGAATGCAAAACAACCCCCTTTTTCAAATAATTTCCTGAACTAAAAGTTTATTTACATGGATTCAGTTTGGATCCATCTCAAATAAAGTAGTAAAGAATTAACAAAATTTTAATGCAAAGTACCTTCTAAAAGTAGGTGCTATTCATTTAATTCAAAGAAAAGGTAAAATGTAAAATATTTTCATAATTCTAGACCACTATAAATGAATAAAAATACTTTCCTAAGCCAAACAGCAAGTTCAGAAAAATATATTGATTGCGTACTATGTTAATACACTTTAGAATTGACCTCCCAGGATAGCCTTGAGCTAAGAATGAGGTTATCAATGATTTTCTGTTTATTTCTGCAAAAAGCACTTTGATAATTGGCCTTATCAAATAAGTCAAGTTTCCATGTACAGCAACAGCATATTGTCACAGGCATGGCAAGCAGAGGCTTGGTAGAGCTTGGAAAGACAAATGGAGTTGTTGATTACATCCTAAGAGCTTTCCTTTACGTGCACCTAAGTAAATATTAGGATATCACAGTTGTGCATTGAGTAAGACCTTGTTTAATTCAGTCCAAAGTTGGCAGCATCAGTTTAGTCAGGCCAGAGGCAAAATTAAAAGAACCTAAGTTAATCAGGGGTGCAGTCTGGAGTAAAAAGTACACCATCTGGATTGGGCCTTCTGCAACTACTCTCAAGTTACCAAAAGTAAGCTGAATTTGGTTTTTGGTTTGTTTTTTTTTTCTTTTTTTTTTTTCCCCAAAATTAAGTTTTCTAAACATTATTGCTGCAATTATATGTGGCACTGTTTTGGGTGATGTAGGATCACAACTTTCAGCATTGCAATGTAAAAGGTTATTTCAGGCTGTCTAATTACTTTGTCTATTTGGCAAAAAGCTCTTTCTTTCAGACAAAGAATTCTGCTAAGTATGGAAGATTTGTGGTGAAATCACTGTTTTATAGCACAGAGATGTAGAAAGGTGCTGCTCCTGTCAAAAATAAAGTAAAAAATAAGAGCAGTTATATTCATTACACAAAATGAAAAAGTAACTTCTATTAAAAATCTGAACTCAGAGAAGTGCTGCTTCCTTAGGATTTGTGCTTTTAGAACCTTGAAGCATATTCTGCCACTGCTCTTGTACCATTTTGTATTGCAATAATAAACAATATTTCATTCCCTAGTAAGGCACCTACAGCAAAGAGAGATCCTGATTTCCTATTTTCTGTCCCATTTATATTGATTATAGGATCAGAATCTCAAATCTCAGTCCTCCATACCTTAGGCTGCTTATAGACTTGGAACTGAAGGAATTACGAATTCCTCAACAGAGGCTGTTTTATGTTCTTCACATTCAGCTTTTATCAGAGAGGGGCTTATAGGTTCACACATACCAAGTTAAGCCAGTTCCAGAAAGAGATATTTCACAACTCAGAAGATTCCAGTCTCATTCAAGGAAATACTTCAGCAATTTTCTGTTAGAAGAATTTTGGGATTAAAAACTACTTACCATTTGATACTGAATTTCCATTTTCAGCAGTCACAGAACTGGACAATGGATTAGATGACTGAGTTCCATGATTATTTGCATTTTTATCCTGCGTTTCCGATCCAGGATCTGACGTATTTGGATCTTCCCTGCTCCTCAAATTCAGATTAGTTTCAGCACCTGACAGAAACAGAGAAAAATATTGTCAGTTTCCTTTTAACTAGTGCCTTTCACATGTAATTAAACTGAAACTAAACTAACACAGACAGGCCAAGTTACTTTTTTAAATTAATCACTAAATTAACAAGTTCAGTGATAAAAGTGAAAGGTTTAAATCAGTGATTTTTGCAGGTTTGGCTTTTTTTTGGTTGGTTGATTGTTGATTTTTGTTTTTTGGGTTTTTCTTTTTGTTTTTTTGTTTTTTTTTTTTTTTGTTACTGCCCCACTTGAAGCTTTTTAAAGTTTAGGGGAGTGAAAGGCACTACAAAATTTCATTTGTATTGTTTCTTCCCACAAAAATATCAGTGGATATAGCACACCAAGTGTTTGTATTGTTTCTATTTTAAGATTCTATTTCACTTGAGCTTGCATAGCACTGTCATCATTGCAATGCCTTTCATCATTGCACTAAATGATACTAGAAACAGATATAATGTGATCTTATCCTTTTCTTTTACCACCTACCACAAGAAACAAACTGGCTTTTGAGATTAAACCATGGTAGCAATATTCCTCCCAGCAGATCCTCCCTGTGGCCATTGTTTACCAGCCTCAGGGCTCTCAAGCCATCAGTTGTCATTTTCTATAAAGTGCCAGCTATTCAAGTCAGAGCCTTTTAGTTAAATTTCTTCAAGACATCAAGAGGAGGTCTGATCCTGTAGGAGTTCCAAAGCTTTTTAGCATTTGTTCAAAGAGAAGGGCATAACAAAGCCCTTATCTTCTTCTCCCTCTGACTGATTGCATGTCCAGGAAAATCAGAACATCTCACAACAAACTGCCTGGAGCTGCCTCTGAGCTTGCCTGGCTCTGTCAGCCCAGGGCTCCACAAGAAACAGGCTCAAGCCATTGGCTGTGCCCAAGTGGGGGTCCCCACTGGAGCTCAGGGGCCAGGGACACATTCAGAGCTGGAAGACAAGATGGATGGGGACAGCAGCAGGGTCCCCACTGCAGTACCTGTATCCCCACTCCACTCCAGTGTGACAGGGCTGATCAAATGCTGCACTGGCAAGATAATGCGTTTTCTTAAGGATTTATCTCTCTTTTCTATGTTTTTTTTTTTTTTGTTGTTGTTTGTTTGTTTTTATTTTGTTTTTGGTTGGTGGGTTTTCTGTTTGTTTTTCTTTTGCATTTTTGGGGGGTTTTGTGTGTGTTGAACATTTATACATATTCTTTCCTTGCCACAGTCAGGTTTGATTCATATAAGACAAAGCTGAATTCGGTGCTTTCTTCATTTCAGTCTTCCAAACTATTTCTGCTCCCTCTGAGGCCTGGCCTTAGCTTCAGGACTGATGTGTTCTGGCTGACCCTGGTGCAAAGGTCCTCCTGTAACACTCTAAAATAAAAATGTTCCTTCTGCGACAACTCTGAGAGAGTTATTCCTTGATTTTGGTTGTCATAATGATAGCAAGAACCAAGAGAGGTCAAAAGACTAGCAATTAAAACCAACATTTCAGCATTCATCCATACTTCCAATAACATCCTCAGCTTTCCCAAACATATGATATATTCTTTTAAATGTGAAGCACATAAAAATTTTTCAAGGGGAAGGAAAAGCATTTTTTTCACCAGGTAATAGATGCTTAACCTGAAGATTTTACAACGTAATGTTGACTGTTCTGTCAATTTTTCATTTTTATGCTTGAAATAAAAAAAAAAACAAACATCCATCTGATTGGGAAGCCCCAACATCAAAACTTAATTAATGAAATGGAAGCTTTAAATCCATTCTGGTTCCCTCAAAATATTTAATTTAATTGAAAAGGTATTTCCTATTTTTATTTAGCTTTTAGTTATCTAACACTGCTTTGTTCTTAATATTTCCTTGTCTAAAAAAATCTGTCTTGAAAAGTCAAAAAGTTAATTTTCAAACTGTCAGATAAAAGATTTCCATGCTAGTTTGATTTTTGTCCCTTCCTCCCTTGCCCTCTTTCCTTGATCATTATATTTTGTCGGAACTGATTGGATTGTTTCCGTGACACTGAAACATAAAATAAAACATTTCATAAAATGGATCTTCAGGCAAATGTGCTTTGTATTGCAAAAATTAGGCCAGCTCTACCCACAATAACTGACTTGGGTGAGGCTGAGATGGAAAGTCTGAGATGGAAAATGCATACGGTACAATTATAAGAGCATGCCTGATTTAGCTTTTGTACAAGCAAGTTGACTGCAAAATGCATCTTTGCAGCTCATTTTAAATTTGTCTGAAAAGGAAATGTCACCTTTAGATGTTACTAGTCAGTGCACTTGCCTATAGATCATAATCCACCTACATAATTATTGTGCCACTTTTTATATAAAGCTTCTTGGGGAAGTGGCTGGGATCCTTATTTTTCTTGATATTCGAAAGATTTATTGATTTGCCTGACATGTGTAATTCATTTGAGAATGAACAAGTAGAAAGAATTTTTCTTACACTGGTGTTTGCAGAAGCCTTTTGTTTCATAGGTACATTGATATCTTTTCAGGGCATTCACAAAGGGCTCTTGGGAAAAAAAATATTTTCTTCTTTGTATCTGTAAAATGAAATACTACAAAGAACTGTGGATAGCTACTATGAAGCTAGAATATCATACTAAACTGGCAGAAATAAGTAGTGGAATATATGTAGCATATCTTTGGCGACAGCTATCTAGACAGAAATTTGTAATCCCACTTGCTATATTCAATCATGGTAAGAAATGCACCCCTTTAGTTTCTGAACAGAAAACTATATAGAGAAAATATATTTCATAGTGCCTTATTTAGCTGATCTTGGGGGTGGGAAAGAACCCTATATTTTGTTTCAAAATAATCTGAGTTATATAAAGGTACTTGAACTAATTACCTATATATAGACATCTTCAGCTCCTCATTGGAGGAGATTCATGTGAGCCTGTAGAACAAGTTTAACTGTGTACATCAGCAAACTTCAACCAGAGGTCACGAGAGAGCCCCTGAAATCAACTGTGGCTCCCACTGGACAAGCTCCCCCTGACCCAGCCTCTGCTCACAGGACCATGCTCCAGCCCTGAACATGCACTGTGTCCAGTTCTGGGCTCCTCATTACAAGACAGACAAGCTACTGGAGAGGGTCAGTGGAGGGTCACAAAGATAATGAGGGGTTTGGAGCATTTCTCTTATGAGGACACACTGCAGGCGCTGGGCCTCCTTAGTCTGGAGAAGAGAAGACTGAGGGGTTCTCATCAATACTTATAAATAAATATCTCAGTGGTGGATGTCAAGAGGATGCCAGGATCTTTTTGGTGGTGCTCAATGACAAGCAGCAGTAGCTATAAACTAAAGCACAAGAAATTTCACCTTCCACCTTCTGAGGAAGAACTTTACATTGAGAATGACAGAGCACTGAACATGCTGCCGAGGGGGCTTGTGGAGTCTCCGGCTCTGGAGACATTCAAAACTCATCTGGACATGCTCCTGTTGTAGTGACCCTGCTTTGCCATGGGGTTGGACTGGGTGATGTCCAGAGGTCAATTCCAACCCTAACAATTCTGTGATTCTGTGATTGCTAGAGTAAACTTGCTCTAGGTTATCAGCATCTTTCTACAGTGGGAGGCACAAACTGGCAATGGTACCCGGGTATGGTCTAGCAAGGAGCGCTGGGTGAAGGAATGACTGACACAGCCCTGGATGCAGTTGGCTGTTTCTGCTGCCAAGGCTCACTGACAGCTCCTGTCCAGCTCCCAGGGCCCTCAGCACCCTTTTCCCAGGGCTGCTTCCCCCAGTCCCTTTGTCATTGTACTTTTCAAGGTGCAGCACTTTGCATTTGCTTTTTCATTAAACATGCCAGAAGGTTCTGACTTTATCTTCTGTGCTGAGGTATCCCTTTCTGTCCTGCCTCCATACTATTCAAAATATTCCTGAGCATAACAAAGGCGTCTCCTGACATTTTATCATAATATTTCTATTTAAAATTCCTACTGATTCCTATTTTATCTGTCAAGTATTGGTCTGAAAAGCACTTTCCCCTCAAGTTTTCTTAGTCACTTAACATAGAAGTTTGGACTTTTTTCCACATGAATGCCGATGTGCTCCTGCTGCCATCAAACCTTGCAGATACAAGTAAGCAGTGCTCTCTCATCCCTTATGAACATTCTGAAACTATCAGAAATATTTTAAGACACAGAAAAAAACCCCTTATGGTTCTACATGAATTTTTTTTTTCAGACTTGTGCTCTGCTGTTCTCACTAGATGGATGGATTACTTACCAGGTTTCAATATTATTTTTTTTAAAGTAATGACACCTTTAACAGCTGCTAATAAATGCTATTTGTAGAGACATCCATGCCTACTTTCAAGAGACTAGCTACAAAGACGTATCAGCTGTAGAGCATGGTGGAAGTTCATGATTATAAGAGGAATACAAGCTTAAAGTGAAAAATCTAGTCTGCAAAAGTGAACAGTGTTTGGATTATTATTTCAGTAAACTGACTTTGCCAAAAAGGTACCTCTGACTCAGTGAAGTCCTACTCTGAATAATTTTGAAGTTAATGAGGATGTATGGACTAAAAGCAAGCTCCATATTCCAACAAATCCACAATTAATTACATCAGCATTACTTGAAAAGTGCAAGAGGAACAGTATGCGAAAGAGGCAGCTCATGAAACCCACAGTTGCTCGTTATTAGCATTCTTGGAAGAGACTGAGTTTAAAACTCAAGATAAAATCATAAGGCACAGGATGGACAGAATTGCACTTATTTTGTAAAAAAAATTTCAGAGTATGGCAGTGATGGAAATTAATGTATTTGCTTCCCCCCCCCCCCCCCCCATTTTTTAATCACTATCTCACTTTTAAAAGAAACAAATACACTGAAAGTCTACATGCTAAAACTTTTTTTGTCAAAAGATTGACTTAAAGCCTTGATTGAGCTTTGACTTCCAAATACCCTATTATAAAACTCTTTTTTCTCAAACAAAAAATGTATGACCCTAAGCATCATAGTTATTTCATAAGTAGTATTTAGCCTGAACTAATGATTTATCACCAAATTAGAAAATGAAACAGCATTACATGACAGATTGAAGTACAAAACTGAAATATTTTGAGAGACTATTAGTTTTCTAAGGAAATAATGTACTTAGCCTATATTATAAAGTATAAAGACAAAATATAAATTGATGACTAATATCAGAATTTAGGGGGAATCATCACAGACTCATTGTACAGCAAGATATGAAAACCAGTATGTTATTAAAGGCCCAGCAGTAACTCACCTGAGAGGGTTGCACTTTTCTGTCAAATCCCTTGTTTTGCTCTCCTTTCTTTAAATGTAGGTATATCCATAATGTATATATATACATTTGTCCCCATATGTTCTTTTTCAAATACTTCTCCTTTTAACATTTCGTGCTCATTTACAGTCTAACTGAAAGCTCCTTAATAACAACAGAAGGCTCCACTGCTTTCAGCAGGTTTTGGATCCCATTCACGCTTACCTTGGATGCTTTGTGCAGCACTTCTTGCTTTGTCTACCCTGGTTATTCAAATGTGATCACAACCGTTCTCTGGCCCTGAGGCAAATGGTAAGAGACCCCTATCAGTACTACTACATATTCCTTGCTCTCCACAGCAGAGAGGAATCCAAATAATCTACTGGGAATAGTCTCTGGAGCTGTGTCTTTTCCTGAACCACTCCCAGATCTGTCTGGAAGGGAGCCAGCCTGTCAGATCCCAAGAAAGGCTAGGGATAGGGATTGCTCTGCACTTCGGCTGTGCCAAGGAGTGAGCTGCCATTCCAAGGACATTCCCTGGCATTGGCTCACTCAGTAAAGCAGATACAGCCCTTCACTTTGACAGCACTAGTTACCATGAATAAAAAATCAGTGGTCAGTATTACTCTATCTCAGAAAAAAAAAAAGAAAAATATGGAAGAAAAACTGCCTCAAAATCATATGGAGCTGGTGGAGCACAGAACTGCTGCTCAGCTTTTACTGAAGCCACATTTAAAAGGTTCATTGCGACTGTACAGGGAGAGCAGATTCTCCCTGTTCTGCTCTGGTATAAATGAAGCCATGCATTCCTCTCAGTATGATTTGATATGACCATTCTTTCAAGGCACACATTTCTTTTCCAGAGAACTAATGATGAGCTTCCAGCTGAGGAAATTCAGTGTCACAAGCTAGGCAGGACATATCTCAGTCCTAAAGCTGAAACAATCTCAGTATAAAATCAACCATTATTCCCCCATTCATGGAAAACATGACTTTCTGTAACTGATTATCAATACACAGTTTTAGGTATCAAGATTCACAGTTATACATTCTGTATCAGCAACTATGAAAACAGGAAAATACATAAATTCTGGCAGATAAATTCATGTAGTACAGGAGGAGAAGCTTTTTGTACCTGCACTACCATGGAATGTAAAACTACATAAATTTCCTTAAAACCTACAGCTGTATCCAGCAAAATGCAAATTTCAAATCAAGCAGCTTGTCATTAAACATGTTAATAAGAGAGAACTGATGGATCCTATTAACCAGCATCTGAAAGTCAAGACTTTGCAGACAGAAGGGATTTCTAATCTGTACTACCAGTCTTTCTTGGGAAAGTTAGGAATACACTGAATCCTAATGGCTCACCCTGGATAGTTTTTTACATTTACTGTGACAAGTGGATGCTGTGAAATGAGGGGAAAAAATAAAATATGGTGATTTCCGAAAATTTGCAGATATTATTTGATGAAGGAAAGGGAGAAGAAGTATAAATAAGAAGAGGCCATTTTATTTTGAGTCAAATGTTTACCCCTGTGTTTTCTTGTACCTTTTCAATTACATTTGGTGTTTCCTGTTTTGCTCTGACTTACTGTTGAGACATTCTTTGTCTGTGGCATTTGCTAGCTACCCTCAGCACAGGTTGTCTGGGGTGTCCTTTTGCTGGATAAATGCATACTGCTTCAGAGTAATTCAGTTTACTCAGACGAAGCCCCACCGTGACCCTCTGTAACACGACTGTTTACTTTGTCTGCTGAGAGCTGGAGGCAAACAGCTGCATCTTATTTGCTGAAAGAAATGGAGCAGGCTGAAAACTGTCAAGACAGGATTCCCCCAGCCTATTAGCATGTGCTGCCTGTCTCACCCTTTTAGCTGTGCTGCTGGCTGCCACTGCCATCAGAGGCAATAATTATTCATTGGTTTATTTCACCTCACAAAGCCTACCCTTACAGCAGCAATTGTCTAGGATTCTCCCCCCACCAGTGATGCTCCTAGGAGGGTAGCAGTGAATTCGTACTGTCACTTCCAGCATCCTTTCTCTCTGAGCTGTGCAAGTGGAGCTATCAGATGGTGTTACTCCAGGAGCCACATACACACAGTATTTACCATGGAGCATGTAAATACAGAAACAGGCCACTTATTTTGTCAGGGAAGCTGCATTTGTGGAAGCTTCGTGCAAACACTGGAAAGCAAAGAGAGGAGACACAGGCCATGGAGAATATCAAGTGACAAAACTCACTCTGCTTGAGGAAAGAGGTCCTCTGAAGAATTTTGTGTTAGTGTGATACCAATCAGCCAAATTTCAGAGGATGAGGCTGGTAGTAAGAAGAAGGTTGAAGAACCAGCTGCAGGGACTCCTAGGTCTGGTTCAGCCCTTAAGAGCCATCAGCTCAATTATAATTTTGTAAATCACAGCTCTGGAAAGTACAGAACAAGAGCAAGAAGGTTTCTTCTGCTTTCTCTGATGGATTTGTGCTGGTAGAAAGACAGCACTCTCATTTTACATTAATTTCAGTGTCAATCATTACAAGCTACAAACCTTTCCCTCTTTCCTAGAAGTAATGTCAGGGACATCCCTGGATCAGGCAAACTCTCAGAGTTAGGGATAACATAAATGACATTTTTCTGTGTCTGGAGGGCTCTGGCTTGTTTGAATTAGTTTTTTTTTTTCCCCCCTAGCATGAGACTAAGAATACCACTCTGAAGTGGAGAAAACAGCCTTCTCAAACAGTGGTAAAGGATGCATAATATCTGGAAAGGCTGCCATCTCTCCTGCCTGGTAGTATCTGAGCAAGAACTTGGAACACCTTTTCAGTGCAGCAAGTGAGCTGGGCTCCAGTCAGTGCACATGTTTCAGAGACTGGAGACTTCATTCATCACATCTTCTCTAGGAAGTGATCTCTAGAGGCCATTCTGAGGTCCATAACAAACCACACAGGGCAGGAAGGAGGGCAGCCCTTGTTCCACTGCTTGGGACAATATCCTGCCTGAGAAGAAACATTTGTTCCCTCCATGTCCCCATGTTCCCCACTTTTTCAAGTCTAAATGTGAAGGAAGTAGTTGATTTTACTCTGTTAATAGTTTTATTTACTGCTAGGTGTGTTGATTGGCTGACCAAAGAGTCTATTTTTGTATTTGCATGTTTAAAACCTGCTGGTGTGCTGGAAAAGGCGGAGGCAATTTGCTAAGAAACACAGCTTCCCTTTTTTAAACTGCTTTCTTCAAGTTTGTGTGGATACAGCAGTTCTTCTTGGACATTTAAGTCTGTTTAAATTTCTGTGTGGTGTCTCAGTTATAGAACAGCCTTTACTGCTGGGCTTTAGCTGCTGTTGAAAGAAACTATGTGACGAGACACTGTCTCAACCTTCCTCCCCCTCAAACACAGTTCCAAATATTGTAAAAATAAACCTAAAAAACCACAAATAAACAAAAAAACCAAAGAAACAAACAGATAGGGGTTTGATACTCCCAGAAGCACCACATCAGATCTATTTACTGACCCCAGAATGCTTCTACAGATATCTCATACCAGCTCTGGCAGTGACTGAAGCTCAGAAGTTTTGGCATAAGTTTGCAGACTGCACTGGACTGAGCAGATAAATTGTTTGAGCAGATCCTGAGGAGCAATCCAAGGAATATTTTTGGTTCACCTGTACTGTAATCTTGCCCACCAAATAGGGACAGCTGTTCTGGAAAACTTCTCAGAAAACATTCGTATTTTGCTTTCCAGGTGAACTTCTAAGACAACAAATGAATTTAGGTATCTATTTAGTTTGTTTTTGAGTTCATTTTGAAAGGATAGAGTGATGGTCAATGACACTGTCATTAACTTCAAAGCAAGAACATATGGCTATTGCAGATGCAGTGTGATAAACATCCATACTGTGCACAAATACAGATAATCAGTGGCTAAAAACTGTCACTAAATGCTACTATTATGTCAGAATTGCTCTGTAGCCAGCCCCTAAAGAAAGAGCTAAGAGAAATAATGTAAATGTAAAACTTTAGGCCTAATTTAATATGGTTTTTTGTTTTAAAATTTTCACCATACAAAGGCGTGAAAAAAACTAATTTTCATGCCTTTCATTTTAAAAGGGAATGAAAGCTCAAGCCAAAAGAGCCCTGAATTTAAGGTTTCTGTATTTTCATTAGTGGTGCCAGAAGGAAGGCAGATGTCCCTAACTGCTTTAAATGCTACTCCTTCCTCCAGCACTCCACTTCAAAGCACTTGACTACTCTCTCACATCAGAGTGTAGCAGTGTGGAGAGAGCATGAGAGAGTCAGGGTACTCTCACATTTATAATCAAGTCTTTTAATCAGTCTCTTTTAAGTTGTCTTCTCTTGCTTCTCCACCCAGCCCCACAAAATTCCAACACTGGAACTAGAACTTAATCCACACATCCAGGTCTGTAGAGTTGCAGAGTTTCATGATGAGCTGCATGAGTCCTGCCAATAACTTTGGGTCATCCCTGAGGGGCTGGAGTTTGCACAGCTCTTGGATACCTGAGCCAAGGAGTTTAGAAGTAACGTGGCTTGTTTGCAAGACAGCCATTCCCCTAAATGCCAACCCTTGAAATGACTTCTATTGAACTTATCTAGGTCTAAAAAAAGGTCAACACATTTAGTTGCTAACATTTTCAGTAAGAAGCATTTTACTTTACTTCAGTAAGAAGCATTCTTGCCATCTTTGAGGCAGACCATTTCAGTATACAAACATTTTTGAAAGCCTGGACATGAAAGAATATTTACTTCTGCACAGAATTTTGGAAATCTTGATTTTCATTTCAGCCTACAACAAATATAAATGTCACAATCTTGACATTTTCTGTTAAATGGAATTATTGTTCTCTACTGAGGATCTTCACAAAAGATAATTTAATGCTGAGATGGATGTAAAGAAGTTAAAAACATCTGAAGAGATTTCTCACTGAAGCTGAGAATTTAATTAGAGACCTTCACTAAAATGTATCTCCATATTTCATTCTTCATTATGTTTCAAATGCTGGAATTCCTGTAAAATGAAGTGACATGACATTTACTGCCAAATACCCAAATTTTTCTTTGGTGTCAGGAACATAACTGTGGTACAAATAATTTTTTTTCTCTTAGATATGGCCAATTTCTCACAATTGGTTTACAATTAATGATGTAGTGGTTCCTTAACAAAGTAATTTGTGGTTCTGCATTGTGAATTACAAATTAAATTCTTACTATTTAAAGAAGCCCATAACACTGTTAGTAAAGAGACAGCTTTCTGAACCATTTCTGAATTTGGAACCATGATGTCATATAAGATGTTGAAGAAAAGACATTGCTATGAAAATAAAAATCCTGTAAATGTCTACCTGAATTATCCAAGTCACAATTAAAAGCTGGATGTTATTAAAAACTTGGGGTTTGAAATGCACTAATATGAACCAGTATGGTGTAGTTATTGTACTCAAGTATCAGACAGGATGAAGAGGACACAAAGCAAAACCAGCTCAATGGAGAGGATCCAAAGTAGAGTAATTAATTTAAAAGAAATGCCTGCAGTTCTCAGAAATGGACCATATCAAAGGAAGAAAAAAGTCAGTGCAATTAGTTTTCCTCAGCGCTCCTCCTCTTCAGCAGTGACTTGGTATCAATATGAGCCTGCAGTAGGTCTGACCAAGGCGCTGCCTACTCTAGGATCCCTTTCTAATAGCCATAGATAGATACAGTGTAAGGTCATTTGAAATAAAAAAAAATGCAGTGATATTTTCTTCTGTGAAGAAATGCGAAATAAATATGAACTTAAAATGCAAAATAAATATGAATTTTTATGATAATACCCTTTTTTCCACTTGAAAATTAGACTTGATTTGTTCTTCTAATAATCTTTGGGTTAAAATTGTTTATGGTAATCACACACAAAGCCTCTTTTTCACATGCTGGAACAGATAACCAAAGCAAATTCCATATTATGTGGTTTTAGGCTGTAACAGCAAACAGTCAAGTCAACCAGAAATTGCAATGCTTTAGTGAAAAAAAAGCCATAACAGAAACCCAGAACAGTCTTCAGCAGTAAAATATACTAGTCTTCAGACATTCTGAAATGAAAATTATTCTTGGTACATTGTGTTTATCCAGAAACAACAGGTGATACATTATCCAGATAATGGCTGACTTCTGGATCAGGAGAAGACTGTAGATTAAGGTGGTATTTCTCAGGGTGTACAGGCTATATAGATATTATGAAAATAGGAATCAAGTGTACTTTCTCTAGACTCTTCTAACCTTTTTCTGCTGCAATAATAGAAACCGCAATTATTTCCTCAGAAAAATCACCTAGCATGGGCTGAATGACAATTGTATTGCCAGCAGTTCTCTCTCCTCCTGTCTAATTTTCTGTATAGGGCATCTGTGGCTAGCCATGAAAGGGCGTTTTTGTAATGAGTTGCATTGAACTCTTACTAGCAGTGCTTCCTCCCACTTTGCACCTACAGCAAGAGATTCAGATTGAGAGTTGCAAGTAGTCCATAGTGAAAGTGTAAATTTGCCAATGACACTAAACTGGCAAGAGTTGTTGACTCCCTTGAGGGCAGAGAGGCCCTGCAGAGAGATGGACAATCAACAATACTATGAAGTTTAACAAGTGTTGTATTCTGCACCTGGGATGGAGCAACCCTGGACGTGCAGATGGACTGGGGAACAAGAAGCTGCAAAGCAGTGCTACAGAAAGGGACCTGGGGGTCCTGGTCAGTGGCAAGTTGAACTTGAGTCAGCAGTGCCCTGGCAACCAGGAGGGCCAATCCTGTCCTGGGGGGCATCAGGGACAGCATGGCCAGCTGGGCAAGGGAGGGGATTGTGTATCAGGAAAAGCTTTCTCACCCAGGGGGTGGCTGGGCACTGGAACAGGCTCCTTGGGGAAGTGATCACAGCACCAAGCCTGTTTTCACTTTGAGTGTTTGGACAACAGTCTCAGGCACATGGTGTGATTCTTGGAGTGTCCTGCACAGGGCCTGGAATCAGACTTGATGATCCTGATAGGTCCCTTCCAACTCCACACATTCTATCAGAGGTTGATAACTCTCCTGTGTTTAGAGATCTGAACTAAATATTAGTCACAAAAATCACCCTCACTCCCTATTAATTAAGGCAATTATGTAAAATATATTAGTCTCATTCTGAGAAGTGTGCTGAAGCTTAATTGACTAAGTTTTAATGAATTAAGAATTTTACTTTAAAGACGTTGAAGTTTGATGCCTTATACAATCATTCCTCCAGCATTTACAGGTAAAAGATAAAAAGTTGAAAGCACAGCTTTTTGTATTACTCATGCTTTGTAAGTTTTTTGCTTTTGCTACAAAGAAAGTATATCTATTTTGTTGTACAAATAAGAAGGAGATGGAGATATGATTATTATCTTTATTAAGTTGCTTAAGACAAAAAGCTGAGCTGCTTAGAGAGAAAAGGCCTGGGATTTCATCACAGAAGCACAAGTAGGGATTTAATTTGCAGTCCACAGTTGAGATGTTAGCTGTGCCATAGCCTGCTCTACCTGATGATAAGGGAAAATTATTTACTAGATATCAAAGGAATACCTGCCTTTGACAGGACAGTACTTTTCATATACACACATTACATTTTGTTGTTCTCCAAGTTTGAGTCAATCTCAATAGAGGGTATTTGGCAAGCTTTAGTCCCAAGGTACATCTAAGTATCTGTATTATTTGTCAGTTGTAACTATCGTCCTGTGACTTTCAATGCTTAAACTGGAGAATGCGGGATAAGACACCTATACGTGAAGCTACTTGCTTCATAAATCATAGTGAAAATATGTCACTTAGGAAGTAAGTGAAGACAGGGGTCACATAACGATCGGATATCAAGGATACTGGACAAATGATAACAGTATTGATAACAATAAATTGTTAACAATCTAAAGTTCCAACACCTTTGCTGTTTTTACCAAACCATTTGGAAAGGGATAGGTCACCGAAGAAGGGGTAGACTTGAATATACATACTTACTTGTACTGAAACAATAACAATATTTCACGAAACTTGATGCCTATACATTGGTGACATATATAAAGGAAATGTCTTCGTAATTTTTCTTCTTAGGCACCTAGATGTGGGGTTGCAAACTTGTGTATTTTCTTTTTCTCAGACACAGGAGTTAAGTATCTATGCCAATTTTTTCTCAACAAGTGGGAAAAAGAGGAAACATTGTGCCTTCATCTCAACAAACTAAAGGTAAGAAATTCACCCAGGTTAAGGTAAAATCACACCTCCTTGGAAGGAGCATACTTCCCCTTCAAAATCCACATGAATACTCACTCTGCCAATCTAAGCATGGGTGATTGGTTAGGATTTATTCTACCTTTTGTTCTTAAGGTGAAATGATTCCCCTTTGCATGGAATAATTTAATATCAACTATACCAATTAAGAGAAATAACATCACGACCTAGCAAAATCTGAGTATCATTCCTCGACACTGATGAACAGAAAATTCTGTCCTTGCTCATGAATATTTAATATGAAATGCTTAAACATGTAATTGTCTCTTCCTTATATTACGAATGTCATATATGTTGAATATTCAAAAATATTTGGATATCCTACTAAGGAGTGCTGTTTTGTGATTAAAGGATTGAATTCGGTTTCAAATCTCAGGTCCTGTCTATTTGAGTAGGGGCTCTGCACATGACCATTCAGTTTCAGTCTGTCTTCCAGACTAAAATTTTCACTTCCAGAAATCACAGAGAACAAAAAAGACTTGTGCGTCTGTGTATTAACACTTATCTGATCTCAAGTCTCATTTTATATGGGGTAAAACCAAATCCCTGTGTAACAATACAACTGCAGTTTCAATGACAACTCTTCCCAACCTTCGAGAAATCCCCTTACCTAGGTTCCTACCAGTTACAGCTTTGCAGAGCAAAAAACCTCTTGTTACATGAGAAGTATTTTTCATGACATTGCATACTATATGATCTGGATCACTGTTTGAACCAGCAGGGGCTAGTGTTGTATTTAAAAAAAAGGACAGGCTCAACCACCAAGAAAAGAAAGTTGCTACCATTTGATTTTTTTTGTTGCCCCTGTGAAAGACAATGCTCTCAGTTCAGTTCACAATAACTCTTCAGCACATCAGAAAACTACAAATGTGCTCTACTGTAATTCTGGATGAGCTTTTCTCACAAAGAGGTCAGGAGCCAAAAGGACATAAGTGTTCTCAGGCCTTGGAATTACTCCTCCAGGCGAGAGGGAGGCATGCTGGGGGACCTGTCTGTATTGCTTTTATATTGGCAAGGAGGCTTTCATCTCCAAGGCTGATGATCCCATACAGAAACTCCCTGATTCCCATAAGTAATTCTCCCTGACTTCAAAATGGCCCACAATTTTACTTTCCAGTTTTAGTCAAGATTGTCGATGGGTTATAACTTCTGAAAATAAAGGAAACCAAACATTACAGAGCGCTGTTCTAGGCCATGTCTTCAACTGTCATGAAATTCTATTGAGTTGGGGTTTTTTCCCACCATATAATTGTCGATAAATAAAATACTAAAAATGATAAAAAGAAAGAGAGGAGTCTTCTAGGAACTTAATATGCATTAAGCAAGAGATGGTAAAAATATCAGAAGTAGCACATGACAATGTCTTGTTTTACACAACTTGTAGGGAGTCATCTCTGATGACTGCCATCTTATTACTTTGCACGAAAGGTTAAATAAATTTTTGTCAGATATTACCCAAGAAAATAGATGAACACTTGAAGTACATGAAAAAAGCCCAATTGTAAAAACACACACATATGTTCACTTGTATTTCTTAGCTACTTTCAATCCATCTACTTATCATTGAGCTATTCATATGTAACTGCACTTAGTATACAGTAGCTTCCTAGCTCATAAAATATTGATTCAGGTTTTTTATCGTATATCTTTCTTGAACTTTGATCTTTCATACTTACTGCTCCCTTGATGAAATATTTAGAAGTACATTTTCCATGTAAAAGGTAAATTTAGAGGTATTTTTTATGGTACCCTCTGTTAATGCACTAGCTTCAACCCACATGAGACCCAAGCTGAACTCTATCTTGGTCACGTTTAGTTGATCATTGCATTTGCAAAAATCTTCCATTCCAAAGAAACTTTTATTTTAAGGTAAAGGTTATTTTTTTTTTTTTACCTGCTTGGAGTGGTTTACAACACTTTCTCACCAGGTACATTGAGAGAGACTTGAGAAGATACATCCAAAGAACTAACCCTAATAGTTACTTCCCAGCAGATAAAAATGTATAAACTATATGATAAAACAACATTCCTAACTTATAAAACCAACCAACCAACCAAAATCAAGCACAAAACCATCAAAAAACCCACAGAAAACATTCTACTTATGTTTATAGACAGTGAATGTTAATGAGTAATTGTCAAAGCAAGCAAAACTGCTGTAGTAACTCCTTTACCAATTTCATCAATTTTGATAACACTTAGCGTGAATAATTGTCAAAGCAAGCAAAACTACTGTAATAACTCCTTTACCAATTTCATCAATTTTGATGAACACCTAGCATAAGAAAAAACATTCCCTATGAGGATGAGAACTGATGAAATCTCAGTTCATAGCTCATTCAACATACAGAATTGAATTTGGCATAAAAGAACAAGCATGGTCCAGCTAAAGCTTTTCAAGGGTCTAGAGGACTCAAGGGTTCTGTCCACCATAGTTTCTCTCATAGCTGAACGTCTCTTGTCTCAACCTAGACACTAACTTTCACAAAGCTTGTAGAATTAACTCAGTTAATTTTGAACATTTATGTCCTTGTTATATTTGGTTGAAAGCAATTTTGGCTGAAGCCTGCCGAGGTTGTTAGGACGTAGGGTGCCAAGGTTAGACACAGGGTGGCAGACAGACACATGCATACAGAGCAAGATAAAACACCTGCTTCTGTTATAGTGTAGCTTCTGTCATAGTGTAGCTGTGTAAATTAGAATATGCTGCTAAAATCAGTGGAGCAGTAGGTACTTAAGAAAATGGACAGTGAATAATAACAGAATGCATCCTGTTGTCTACAGCATTGTTTTGTATTTCAAAAGTGTGACTTGGGATTCTTCCCAAAGAGGTGGCACATCAGTAGGCCAATGGAATTTCATCCACACCAAGGCATGTAGCATGGGCAACAAACAGGAGGAGCTAGAAACTGTGCAGCTGGAAAACTATGATTAGCTGAAATCATGGAAAGTGTTAGTTTTGCAGCTGGACTCAATGATCTTAATGTTCTTTTCAAACCTAAGTAATTCTATGATCATGTATTGCTTATTTTGAATATGCTGCTCACAGTTCTTGATTAAGACAAGCTGTTTGGACACAGAGAAGTGAAGAAGCAGAGAAAACAGTCTAGAGATTTTCTCACTCCAAATTTTAAATTCACAAAGTTTTGCATTTAGGAGATATTACTATGGGGAGAAATTTCCATATAAAGCATACTGAATATTTTCAATAGGAAACTTTTTTTTTTAAATCAGAAAAGTAATGGAGTAAAGTACTCCAAAAGTATTGGAGTTGGTGTTATTGAGATGCAGAACCAGGATTTAGTTTAATTTTTTAAATATTGTTCACTGTATGACTCTCCGTCCAAGCATTATTTAGGGGAATAATAAAGACTGTATCCCCAAATACAGAATTTCATGAAATGAAATAATCAAATTTTAAAAGACAGTCTTCAAAGTAAAGCATATCTACCAGCCAAATATTTAATTCAAAGTATTTTTATAGTTTGATAGCATAAACTCATTTTTCACACAATGTAACATGTGTGTTTATTTTACTGAGACAGCTGGAATGTTAAAAGAACATTTAAACTTGTGTCATACAAACATTTTTATAGAAGAAAAGTTGATATCTCAGACAAATCCTGAAGACTTTTATCTCAGACAAGTCTTATCTCAGACAAAACTTGAAGTTTTTATATGTCATTTAAAAAACCCCAAACCAGTCAAGGTTTTCATTCTGCGTTTTTGCCCACTTTATCAGGTAGGAAAGTTTTGATGCAGAGAAAATACACAATACAGAAACAGAGAACTATCTTACCTTCTGGCTCCCTGATCTTGCGTCCTGCTGCAGATTTTCGTAGCACACTCCTTCCTGAGTTGAACAAGCTAGTTAACTCATCAAGGGGACTGGTCAATGACCTTGAGTTTGTAGGGCTGTACGAAAATGAAGATGATGAATTTGAGTTCAATTTCCTGTGCTCCGCTCTCGCTACCTTTGGGGAGTAAGGCAGTTTGGAAAATGGAGAAGATGAGCCTCCAAGCTGAGCAGGACTGGTTCTCTGAGGTACTTTTGGCAGATCTGAATTTGTACCTGTCTTCCCTGCATTAATCAGAAAACTAGCACAAGTCTCTGGAGGAGATGCAAAATGTGTGGAAGCCCGGTAGGAAGCAGGAGGTGGTACAGGAGGAGGGGGTGGTGGCAGTGGAGGAGGTGGTGTGGAAGGAGGAGTCACTTTGGTGGAAACACTGAACACAATCAGGCCTGGAGATACTGGTCTTTCATTCTCCCCTTTCTGGCCTTTGGAGTACTGGGGTGATAATGGACTTGAACCCTCTGACTGCACAGGGTATTTTAGGTTGGTTTCCAAAACAGGAAGCTTTTTGACCTCCAGTGGTGTTAAAGGTGACTCATCAGAAGCAGGTGAACATGTGACAGGGGTTGGAGGGAATACAAGAAGTGGTGGTCTGTGGGGGAGCAAGTTAGGAAAAGGGGCTGGAATGTCACATGAGTCTTTATAGATCAAAGCTGCTTGACTGTTTCCATCCAATGTTCCATCTTCAATGTTAATATTTTTTTTGCTTTCAAACAACAGAGGAGGAGATCCAGTCACTACTGGAATTATTCCATTACCATTGCTTCCTTCTTCTGGTAGAAAATACTTCATTTCTTCATATACAGACTCTCCTTGTTCTGGACTCTCCACTTCAGCAGAACTGCTTTTCACTGCATTCCCTACCATTTCAATATAGACAGGCTCATTTTCCTCCTCTTCTTGTGACATAAAGAGATTCAACACGCCATGTTGTGGTCCATCAGTAGAAGCTGCTCTCTGTACTGTCACAGTGTCATAGACACCCGGTTTAACTACTGTGCTTGCCTTTTTTACATCCCCAGGCTTTTGGCCAGGTATTTCTTCATAAGAACCACTAAGTTTTGTATTTGGACTTCGCTTTGGTTTTCTGGGAGGTATTTTTTTCATGGTACTATAGTCATCACTGTGTGGTCTTGGACGGGTCAGTACTAAGAAAGTGAAAAAGGTCTGTGTTATTAACAAGTTAAAGTCAGTTTTTTCTTACACTGGTCTAGTACTTTAAGCCCTCAAATGTTGCCCATTTAGTTCTACAATGAGCATCAGTCACAAATACATGACCCCAAGCAAAAGCACTAATACTTCTAGGAATAAAATGCAGAATTTTCAGCTACCCAACCACAGGCCTTTGCTACCTGGGTATATAATCTGCTTTGGTAAACTCTACAGCCACTAAAAGATGAGAACTCGCACCTGAGGAAGTGTATTTTGAGTCCAAAATATACTTGTGCACTGCAAGATCTGTAACACATGGAAATACATTCTTGTTTCTCCTGTTGCTCCAAGGGAGAGGGGCATGCTTTCAACTAGGAGTCAGCACAGTGCTACTTTGACACATATGTGACTGCCAGTAACTGAAATACCCCTCGTTTATATAGTATCTCTAAATCTCTAATTATGGGATGATATTATATCCCTCTCTTCTTTGGTACTGCAGGTGTGGAAATAATTTATAACTTTAGGGAATCCCATAGCCTAAGGGCAAATCCCCAAGTGAGTATACATTTAACTAAACTAGATGTCTCTTTATAGCCTCCAGGCATATATGAAGAGACTAGATACCTAGATGAGTGGTCTTCTAAGACCAAATTTAAATTGTATAAATCAGAGCTGGTTTTGGACAAAAACAAAACTGACATAATTCTTGGAAAATCAGTATATGGCAGGGAAACTTGCCCTATTGTTTCATACATGTAAGAGCTCCAAAATTGTCTTGTGAGTGTATATAAGCAGGATTGTTAAGAGCACACATATATATATAAATTTTTGTTCTTTCACAACACCTCAGCTAGAACTTATTAGTTAAATCTCTTGCAGATTTGGACACAGAAAGATTAAATTACTACAGACCTCCTTAAACCATACTAGTTTAAAAGCATGTTGGGCATAGTTCATGTTACATAGAGCTTGAAGGAAGAGGTTAAAGAAAACAGACTTTCACCTAATGAACTGGACATGAGAACAGTAATTATTTTGAGAGACGGAGCTGCAAAATTTCTGTCAATTGTATGCAGGACTAGGGAGTTATAGAGAGCTTTAAACCCAACCTGAAGGATCTTCCTTGATAAAACCTGAGGATCATTCACACAATACATGAAAAGTCAGGCTTATAAAGGAAAGCAGAATGCATTCCTTTCCTTCATCTTCCACTCATTCATTTCAAAGGTAAAGGAGAATAGAACAAGTGAACTCAAAACCATGCTATGTTCACCATAATGCACTGAGACACTTTGGGACACTTGCAGCACTTTCCTTCTAAATAAAAATCACTATAACCAAATTATGGCCAAAAAACCCCACAACAACCTAAACAAACAAACACTGAATGCATAAATTATTGCGAGCATAGACACAATGGAGGAGAAAGTTTAATGTTTAAGTCTGTGAAATTCAAGATTCTAGCATTCTGTTTTAGTGATGCAAGATATTCTAAGTTTAAAAGCTGAAATAAAATGGTCAGTGGGGTAGAATAGTTTATGTTGACACATTACTAGTTTCTAGAGAGATTTCTCCAAATAGGTTTTGATCGTTGTCGAAGTGGGCAATTAGAACACATGAGTATTATTTGCTGATTTGGGAACAAATGACAAATTGGCTAATTTTATTTACTGCCACTGAAATATTTCAAGGAAGCAGGACCTCTCAAAGGCATTTGACTGTGTTTAAAAGGATCAAAGTGAGAAGAATAAATCAATAACTCAGAGTAACATTTGCGACTGTCTCTGCCTTTATGTCTAACCTTCATTAGCGGTTTCCTTAGAAGCTGCCGACAAGCAAGCACTAACAGCCTCGTAGGAGGCACTCAGTCGTGTGTTGGGGTCCCTCTTTGGCTTGGGAGGAGGCTGTTTCCTTGGAGATGGCAGGCTATTGCTGTCGTCCATGCTGAAAACAGAGTGCAGGGAGGGGGATCTGATGGATGACCCAGCCACAGAATGCACCAAGCCATCCACTGCCATGGGGACAGGCACAGAGCTGGAGTGGAAGTGCTTAGAGGTTCGACAGCCGGCAAAGCTGTCCTCAGAGACCTTCCCACCCTTGTCTTCAGCTCTGAAAACACAGAAAAGAGGCCCAGATGCATTATTCAAGCAATAACAATGAACCTGTTCATGCAAATGTAACAACAGCTTTTTGGTAAACAATCTCACAACTCCCCTGCTGCGTCAAGGGGATGTGGGTAGTAATCTTCTGACAAACAAATCCAGATCAAGCTGCTAGCTTTCTTCCATTTCCTGTTTCATGATAAATCAGGACACTGGCCCTTTTTCACACAAATGCAGCCTTGCTTAAGCAGTCTCATATTGTTGACCAGACATTCACTGAATGAATTGTTCACACTTTGATTGCTACACACAATCAAAAGCTGGGTTTTTAATCTGAATGATAATTTCTGGGAAATCCATTTTAATAGAAAGTTACTGAGGCAGCAAATGCTGAGCCTTTATCATTATTTTCTAAAAAGACAACTATAAATTCTATTTAGATAATGCAAATCTTTAAAATATTAGATGACCTTTTTAACCAGCTACATTGGCTGCTTGAGCAATTCCCCCAGATATCCCTATGTCTCCCAGTTTAAACTTAATTATTAGTTATTACTTTTAATAATAATTTTTATTATTATGATGTTATGTTTAGTTGTTTCAATTACAATCCAGTTTTTCAAATTTTCCCCTTCCTTTTTTCTTTTGCTATTTGAATACATATTGAGAAATAACCTTCCAGCTGCTTCTGACAAATTGATTTTTAACAAAAATTCTTCTAACATTTTATTCCTCCAGGAATCAAAACATTGAGACCCTTTTAGCTTAGAGTAGTAATGTAATAGATAGAAGATGTCTATACTGACATTTTTCAAACAAATCCTCAAGCATTTGTCTTTTTAAATTGTATTTCTGCATGGCAAATCACCAGCAGAGCTGAAATTCATGCACAGGATATAGCCAGCTGCCCATGAAGCAAATGAAATAGCAAAAGATGAAAGCATGGTGCTCAGTGGATAATTTGTTTTCACTGTAATGTTTAATTACAGTCTTTTCTACAAAGGCATTTCCTCTAATATGTAATCACTGGGATATTTGAAGCTAATTAAGCAGATGCACTGCCATTTTCACTTTTATTAAAGTCACTGACAAAAGCAATGATAGCAAAGGGAGCTGTTGTGGATGAAAATTAAGTTCCTATGGAAAAATAAACATTTATATGTCCAGCAAGTTATAGACACATTCCTTCTATTGACACATACCGATTAACTGCAAATGCTAACTCTGAGATAGAGCTGACTATCTCAGCTATCTAAGAGAGAGATCAGAGACTCAGTTCCTAGAGAATGGCTCTCCAGACATTTACTGGGCTTGTAAAATAGGTACTCCTGAAAATTCTGACGTGAGTTAAAAAAACATCCTTTCCCCATTTTTAAATAAAAGCATCCTCCTCACAATCAAACTGCCTGTTTCAGTGAGTAATCAGTATTTATTAGTGTGGACTTTACTGTATTTTAACACTTTCCTAACTGTTTTTCATTACCTTGGCAATTTCTCAGTGTTGGTATTTTAAGTCAGAGGAATTTTTCTTTTGCTTGTTTGGTCTGGTGAAGTTAAACTATAATCTATTTATCATAGAATTAGAAGTATTTTTGTAAAAAATAAGTGGCTCAGAGACTTGAATAAGCTCCTCTAAGCTCAGTGCCCCTTGAATAGGATATGGTGGTCTCCTTAACTTTCTAGACTTAATTACCTGATATACAGGAAAAAGATATGACCTAATATTGATTTGGGATGAGCATATACCTGAGAATCCTCTTGCAATCCTTCCATTATTTCTATTGTTTTCTAAGCAGGGAAGGAATTCACAAAAACTGAAGAGACTCATTAGTTCTTCACAGTGGGTGTTTCTCATCCTACCTTTTCTGGCCTTCTTCTGGCCTGTTTCTAGCCTCTCCCTTTTCCCTGTGGTAAGCAGCGTTCATCTCGTTGCGGAGCCGGTCATTTTCCCGAGCAATGTCAGAGGCATTCTGAATCACCAAGTTATCATATGTTTTCAATCCCATATCCTCAGCATTCTGCAAGAAGCTTTTGATTGAGGTGACCTCTTGCTGTTTGATGCTCATCTTCTGTAGCAAACGCTGGCGAGCTAGAAATCCTCTTATAACTACCATAGTGGAAGGAGAAAATATGGACCAGTGAAAGACAACTAATTGGGAAACTAACTTAATATCACTGTGAGTTCTGTTTAAACATGAGCAAGCCAAGTTCAGTCAATATCTTATACAAATTAGGAAAGAGATCTGGTGGCATATAAATAATATAGTAAAACTCTTAGCGGAGTAAAACTAAGACTACTCTTAGTGGAGTAAAACTCATAGTGGAACTCTTTCTGTTTTCTAGTGCCAGTGCTTAAAACAATGCAGTGACAGTAAATGAATAAATGTGAGCTATCAGAACTCAAATTGTTTATTTTCACTGAATGCTATTTTTTATTACATTACAACACAGATGTAATAAAATGTATGCATCTTACATATGCATAATGTAAGATGTGTACATAGATGCGTACTACAGACTGTGAAAGCATACATTTACACTGCAAAAAATCAAAAGATTGTTTAAAAATAAAAGCCTGATAAATTAATTGCAGTGAATGCTGTAGGAATTAAATGATTGCTGTTGTTCTGCTTTAAAAAAATGTTGTAAGTGTTTCAAGGTACCTAATATCCCAACAAAATCATACCTAATACAAGGGTTTTTTTCATTTGACTTAAAGACCTTTCACTGCTTATTTCCTTTCAGCTAAAACAATTAGATTAATTCAATGCAAATTTCTCAAATGTATCTGTCACATCATATCTGCATTTTTCAGTTAAAAGTTTTCATCTACATTGCATCAGCTTCATTTATCTATTAGACTTTTTCTTCACACTCTTTGTCAGTTTTATCCTGGAAAAAGATTTTAGTGCATCTCCTATATTAGCTTTCTCTATCACTTTCCTACATAAGTACATTCATTACAACAAAACCTACCCAAACAGCCCTGAGTATCCTGGATTTTCTGAAGTATGGTTGATCAGAAGCACAAGGCACAGGGGCCTCTGTGGCCATAATAAATTGGGCACCATTTTAATCCCAGTGCCTGCAACAGGTGGTGTCATTATTCTTTGAACCTATGTTTTGCCTTAGAAGGCAGAAAGATGCTAACTGATAGTACTGTATTTGTGTGGGTGTTTCTCTGTTTTTTTTTAAGTTCCACAAGATCATGTTTGCTTCCAGATGTAGAACCACTGCCGTGTACCTCATAGGGAAGAACCTGTTTTAGAATTATTTGTCTTTTGCCTTAAATACTCTTGATTTTCATCAATTTACATGAAAAACCAGGTCAAACTTCATGACTGCTTCTTATGGTTACTCTCTTTCTGGTCAATTGAAAGTTTTTCATCAGTGAAATTAGCAGAAAATAGCCTGGGTAAGACATTTGTTTGAGTTTGGGGGAAGATGCCATGAGTGTTGATTGCAGGATAAAAAGTTTAAATGTGCGAGGTATTTACAACAACGGAGCTAAATTTCAGATTTAGGATTACTGCAGAACAACATTAAATGATTAAGAGTCAAGCTGAAAAAATCTAAAGGAAAAATGTCAATAGAGAAAAATACAATTAGTCTTCTATGATAATAAAATGTTATTGAATAAAATAAACAGCCAAAGAATAGGGTAATGTAAGGTACGTTCTATCATCTACTGCCTGGTTTAGACACTAAAAAAGATTTCTTTTATAGAGATGCTCAGTGCTCAGCTGACAAGATGTAAGAAAGGCTAAAATTAATAATAATAATGTAATATTATCCAAAATTCACTGGGTTTGAAAACCTTCAAATTCAGATAACTTGAAATAATTTCTGATAATTTATGATAGACAGCTTTGAAGGTTTATACTTTTATAATCACAACCAATCAATGCCTTTAATTACATTCCATAAAATCTGACTTCTTTAAACTCTGAAACATTAATGCACATACCCAATTTACTTGAAAAGGAAATTAACAGTACAGTTATTGTTGACAATTTCATGAGAGTATTCATAATAAAGATGTTACTGAGTCTGAATCTAAGGGTTACTGTTGCAAGAAGAATGAATACATGCATAGAATATTATCAGAGTTCACTGCTCACAAATATAAAAATTTTGAAAGAGCTTAATAATAAACAAATGCTTTTTCCTAAAATATTCTCTTTAAACCTATCTCTTGTAGAGCAAAAAATAAGCATCAAATCCTGGGTGACTTTGGAAAAAATCTGTATTTTAAAATAACATTTTTACAAGGGTCTGTGTGTGCTTTTAACTTGAGAAAAATAACAAAAAAAAAGATTGTTAACACCACCAAGGTTGGCTAAAATATAGAAATTAAGAGATCAGGTCTCTGGCACGATTGTTAGCAGGGATGAATGAGTAGCTTAGAGTAGCCTGCTAGAATGGTCCAATAAAATGAGATCCAGTAGAGCTAATTGTAACATTTAGAGACTGTACAGCTACTCTGAATTATGCACTTTCACCAAAATGAAGAAGAAACATTAAACAAAGCTTTATTAGGAAGGGTTGGCAGACAGACATCCCTTTTTTGGACACATTTTCATGAACTGAGTAGTTCAGGTTTTTCATTAAATGATACACATTTCTCCACACTTTTTTCTCTATGAGAACATTTGAAAGATTTTGGTTTTGGTTAAACAGAGCAATTTTATAATCTAAAAAACTGCTGTGAATTGAAAGTCTCAGATCCTAGAATTTTACTGCTCACTTTCATCTACTACTGTTGGGTACTGTGTACAATGATTGCCTTGTGAATTTGCTCCTCAGTTATGTAGATCTAAAATAATTCTCATTATGCAAATTAAAATAATTGAGGTTAGCACCCCCAGGGCAGAAAAATAGCTAGTATTTTAGAGTTCATCTAAGGATGAGGATTGAAATAACCAAAATTCCAGCAGACAATGGATCTGGGTTATGTGAGGAATTTATTAACTATTGTGTATACAATGTATTCAAGTGAATTCCTCATCTGCATGAACTCTGATGGAAGAACGTTCAGCAGGATTGCCCTTCCTACGGGTACAAACAATTTTCACAGTGATTCAGGTCAAAATGTATCATATGTAGCTCTCATACCTGAAGAAAAAAAATATGAGTCTCTAAACTCACAAATATATTTTTAAGTAAAAGTGTTTCTACACATGCTTTCACTTTTGTTTGACCCCTTTCTTTGCTTGTGTAAGATAAGTTTGAAGATACCAGGAAGGACTTATATGGTTTGCTTTGTTTTGGTTTTTTGCCCCCAAACCTAGAAGAAGGACTTGCTAGTTAGACTTGAAGTAAAAAGAGTTGATAGGAATTTTAAGCAAGACCTGTTTCCCCTTAAATCTAAGCTCTTAGCTAAGTATATGATGTTACATTTAAAGCGTGATACAGAAATTAGAATCATAGAATCAGATTATTCTGAATTGGAAGGCATCCACAAAGTGCCTTTGGATCATCAAAATCCAACTCTTGACCCTGCATAGGACACTCCAAGTGTCACATCCTATGCCTGAGAGCATTGTCCTAACAGTTCTTGAGCTCTGTCAGGCTTGGTGCTGTGACCACTTCCCTGGGGAGCCTCTTCTACTGCCCAACAAGCCTCAAAATTTCATTGTGATCCCTTGGGTCCTGTCACTGGGCACCAGTGAGAAGGGATCAGTGTCTGTCTTCTACTCCTCCTAATGAGAAAGTTGTAGGCTGCTGTGAGGTCTTCCCTCAGTCTCCCCTTCTCCAGACTAAACAGCCCAAGTGACTTCAGGCATTTCTTGTACACCTCCCCTCAGGGTCTTTCACCATTTTCATAGCCCTCCTTTGGAAGTTTTTAAACAGATTTATTTTTTGTTATATTGTGATTATTGGTTAGTTTGGCTACTATTTAATATGATTTCAGGAGACATATAGCTTCCAAAGTCCCGTGCATGTAAAGGATGAGGGGACAGAAGTGCATTGGGACTGACACCATTACTCACTAAGCATCACTATGTCAGTGTAAAGTATTTGGATACCAATTTTAGGATAATATAAGAACAATGTACTGGTACTCTATTCTATTCTAAATTTGCCAGAGCCCTTTGGCATGCTAATTATACAAGTTTACAATTGCACTTGTTTGCAATAGGCAGCTTCTTTCATGAGCTAATGACACGAGGTTGATGTCTAACTACTGCTTACTCATCCAAGTTCCAGATTTTCTCAAGCTTCCCAGATCATAAAAAAAATGCAGATGAGCCATAACTTTAAACACACTTTTGGCAAAAAGGACATTTCAAGTTACCCTAATTAAGGAGGATAGAAGCAAAACCAAGAAAAATATTTTGTAAGGAGCCAAGAAGCCCTATTATCTCCATTCTTCAAGCAGGCTTTGGTGATCTGTTCTCTTACTTCTGCAAAACATGGACATATCTGAGGATATTTTAAATTTTGGTGGAGGGTTATATTTAAACATTCTGTTCACACACTGGATTCTGAAAGTAAATTTTTCCTTTCTTTTATAAGTCAGCATAACAAGGGGAAGAGGATAAACTGTTACTGTTTTTCAAAACGCATAAATGCAATAGGATAATTTACAGCAAAAAATCATGCCCAAGTTATAAACTCAGCTGAACTGTGGTGTCTGTTACTTGTCATTCTCCATGTTCATTTTTGAACTGTTACCATTTGGATTTCACTTGCTTCAGGTTTTCTCTTGACTTCCTCTTTTTCACTACATGCTTACAGTGAGGAACAGATAATTAAAATGAAAGGGGTTTATATTTCTTAAGTCTGCAATATTGTGTATCTGACAATAAAAAAGATAAGATTTTGTAATTTTAATTTCCTTTAAATAGGTGAAAATGGGAATTGTTGCAGGCATCAGCCAATTAGGTAAATAATGAATGGTGTGAAGGAAGCTTCTTCAAACAAAACAATATTCGTATTTTCTGCAGTTATTTGAGACTGATAGAAAATGGAGCATAAGTAACAGGAAATCAGGAGGCAGTGGATAATACCTCCTTTTAAAAATATGTCAAAAAAGTGCAGTGACCTTAGGAAAAATGCAGGTGTAAAATGGGGAAAAATATACATAAAATATAAAAACATAAAAAACTATCAGTCAAATAAACAAGTAGTAAGAAAAGGGGAAAAATAAGGACAACTAAACACACTCACTTATTAGCTTTGCTTTTAGTGTTGATATATTTGAAACTATTCCAATTTTGTATTACTGTTATAATATTTTATATGCAAAAAGAAAGTAAAGGTGATCTTAATGCCCTGAAAAATCACTGAACTTACTCAAAAAAGGAACATATTCAAGATCCTCTAAGTTTTAATTATATGCAAGACTTTGTAATAAAATTATGTTTGACCGACAGAAAGAGCAATGCTATCATCTCAAAAATCTGTGTATATCTGTAGGGAAGTATAAAATACAGCAACTATTCAAGGTGGAGAAAATCTCTTTGCTATGCAATGTTCTGCTCCATGTACCAAGAAACAGCACAGGATTACTTGTTCTGCAATTGTTACCTTTTTGGCAGGTTATAATTTTCTTCTGAAGCTGAAGGCACAAATCATTGAGATGGTCAGCCTGCCAGTACTTAAGAAACACTTTTCGAACTCCTATCTAGAATACAAACAGCAGAGAAATCATCAACAAGTAAGGCCAAAACAATGACAGGTAAATAGAGATTGTACCTTAACAATCCAGCAAAGGGTTGAAATAATATCTGCAATTTAGGAACAGTAGAATGCCAATTCTGTAACAGAAATGCAGTTATCACTTGGTTGAATAAAAGATGTATTTGTAAAGGATGAACAAGCTGTCAGACAGATAGTTCCACTTCAGTTCCAAAAATATCCAGAACAAATAGTACAATCTTCAAGTTAAATACAAGTTGGGGAAAAAGGCATTCTGAATCTAGTTAGACAACATAATATTAAATAAGGTTTAGGTCTTATAAAGCAGAAGGGTGTGTGCATGGGGAAAGGTGGTAAGACAAACCCATGTAGTACAGAAAATGGTGAGATAGCTGCCATCTGTGGAACAGGAGGAGCTTAACTGAAATTCGAGGATGGGAGAAATTCACTGTCATTAGTGACAATGACTCCTAATATCCAGTAAAGTTGTGAATCCTAGTTCCCAGCCTTGCTTACTGAAGCTGTGCTTTGGGTCTCCTTTCAGGATCAAAGTCAGAGATAGAGAGGCTGATTTGTGAAAAATAATCTCCTAAGTATTGATTCTGGTGTTGTGTAGTATCTTGGTTTAATCATCTAGTTCTTGAAGTAACAATCATTAGATGTTCTCACTCCTCTAGAGGCAAGTTTATCTAGTTAGACCAAAAGAAAACACCTTTCTTTTGATACCCTCTGAACAAGCTGGAACAGTCGTTTAAAATTCTTTGTATCATCTTCAAAAGCATTCCTTTCTAATAGACTTTAAAAACCACACACAACCTTGCAACTCTAAAACCGGCAAGTAACTGGAAAATAGCCCCAATCAATAAACCAATCATTTTTCTCAGGAATTTAGCAGAAGTAAATTTCTTGACTTCATAAAAGTAAAATAAGCAGTGCCAGAAAACTGTGCTACCCTCAAAGATTCTAGCTTTTGCCTATTAATTTTTTTATGGCTAATAGGCATACTGATTAATTCATACAAGTCTGGCTAAAATTTCAGAAATTCATTCCACTTCTTGTTTGTCTCCAGCTTATAAGCTCATTCTCTTCTTACTGAACCATCCTGTTCCACTGATGTTTTTTACTTTAGATCTGGGAGACAGGTATCTGGAGGGTTAATTGCACACCCTTCCAAATTGTTTTTAATCCAAACACTGTTAGATGTACATCCTTGTAGGGTTGCATGACAGAAGGCCCAGAAAGCCAGGATACATATTTCATGGCTCAACTCTATTAACTGAATTCAGAAATGATTGTGGCAAATTGTTGTCTCTTGGCTTCACCTCTCTCTAGTGTAGAGAGCAACTAATTTGAATCAAATGTTTTAAAAAGTCTGTAATCCTGAAGTTTGAGCTAACAATGATGGTGCAGTTGTTAGTCTTTTAATTAAAATCAGATACACTCAAATGGCAAAACTAGAATGCTTTCTAATTTTTTTCCATTAGTCTCTCTTTTGCCTATAAAATAGTCCTTTTTGAATTATCACAAAGTGTGTGGAAGTAGGTGACAAAAATGACATGTTACTTGTCTCGCCATTACAGAAAGTCAGAAATAGGGAAGAGGCTCTCTTTGTGTGGTGGTTAATCTGAGGCAATCTCCCTGAGATCCAATTGTGCACTCACACATTGCTCTTAGGGCCATATTCTCATTGTCATTTTCCTGACTTCCAACAAATTTTTTTTACTTTTCTTCCTCAGCTTTCAAAATTCTCTATTCACCTGGTTATCTTAACCCTTTCCTCATTGAACAAGTTTTTTCCAATCCATCTTGTCAAACCACATTCTGAACCTGCATTATAACTAGTTTTGGCTGCCAATACCTTCCTAGTCTTGCTTACATTGCCTTGAATACAGAATTCTCTGTAAAAAATAACTGAATTATTATTCATATAGTTAACTGTAATTAAATTATTGTGTGGTTATTATAATTACCATTCCATCTGAGCAGCTCTCAGGCTTTGTCTGAGAACAAATACTTAATAAAATTATATTCCTCTACTCTGATTAAATTTTCTCTTTATACTCCACCTCTCCTTTCCACAAATCCTCTACATCAAACATTTTTTGTTCCTCCTGTCTCAGGCCTATGCCAAATCATCCAATTTTTCCTTATTTCTGTCCTTTGTCCTTAATTACTCAAAGTTCTAGCTTCTCCCCTTATTACAGCAATACTGATACTCTGACAGTAGAAAAGGGGATGAAAAGTTACTGTTTCAAACCTTAAAAAAGCTCTTATTAAGAGCTTATTAAGCTTTAAAAAGCTCTAGTAGTGGCCATGGCAAAATTAACAACCCCATTCTCAATTAGGCTCATTATTGACACACTGGTTGGTCACATTTAGGCTATATTTCAAAAGTGTAACTTAACTAAATGAGTTGCAATTTATTGTGCAGCATGCAGTCACAAAATCACAGTCAAGACAATTGCTGAAGCTTATGTTGGTTTAGCTACAAGTGTCTGACACTGCAGTCACAAAGCTGTCTAGGGGACATGCAAAGTCTTATTGCTCTTTCCTTTCATCCTACACCCTAGGAACAATATAAATGGAGTTATTGTGGCATCACTTATGCTATGAACTTCATTAGTAGGAGCCTGCTACGATTTTTAAGTGAATGAAGAAATACAAAATGTCAATACAAATCCATTTTTACATTCAGATAAAAGCTATTTATAGATTTTTACATCATATGACAGGTCTACAGAGAGCAGAGCTCTAGACAGAAGCTTGTATAGCAGAAACTACTATTACATGTTTGATTATGTTAGTACAGATAGAAATCTCTGTTGCTTAGTCTTTGAATTAAATCTCAGAGCCTCTAAGGCTGACCAAGAGAACAAGATAGTCTCACTGCTCTCTTTACAGTTCTGGTGTTCAGGGAAAGCAATAATGCTGAAAAATCTTGGAATTTCACATGTCATATCAAAACAGTTTTTGACGTTGCCACCTGTCTTCATTCTGGTCTCTTCTTTAACCACAAAATGTTTCCTGCTTGCCTAGGGGAAAAATGGTTCAAATGTTCTTCCACTAAAACACTCATTTTTCAGTATTTTTTTCTGGACTACAAAGTGCTCTCATCTGAGTTTGAAATTTTAATGTCATTCAGACTCCTGTAAAAGAAAACCATCTGTGAATTACAGTCATAGTTATTTTAATTAGGAAATCATTAGGGTTTAAAATGTTGTTTTTCAAAATGATACATTTTTTAAAGACTACATAAAATTGTCGTTGATGTCTACCAAAGCTTCAATTGCTGCCATGGGCCAGGGTTTTTTTGGGAGGGAGCTGTTCTTTCTCTTTCTTCTTATTTTTATTTATTTTTAAAATATTTTTTAAATTTCTTATTTTTTAATTTTATAGAAAGGGTGTAGGATGTAGAAGTACAGACATTCAAAACTATGGAATGGATGCTGAGATTGTGTGTAGGTGGCATGGAGGCTGTATTAGCTCATACTTAATAGGTGTCAAGGGAATCTGTAAAGCTGTTCTTTAGTTTAAAAAAGGCAATTTGTGGGAGTGCTGTGTGTTTCTGGCAGTACTTTCAAAATAGCTACCTACAAAAGACAGAGAACTATAGTCTAATGGTATTTTACACAATGACACACATTTTCACAGAGCATTAATGAAATTTAGAAAAAAGCCTTAATACTATTGTAAAATGTGTCTTCTTGCAGTGTACTTGTCTACAAAGATATTATTATGACAAACACTGGGCACCAATTTTTAAGGACTGAAATTTTACTTTTAAAGGTTTACTCTCTCTACTTTACTTCATACATTTTAATAGTCCTTCTTCATAAACTAGTAACAATGCACTGTGGTACATACTGAATAAACCTACATTTTAGCATACTTTATTTATGGCCTTAATATAAAGTATGTGAGTAGTCTGGTATTCAAGCAAGTGACAATCAAGCATTTATATACATTCTTGTCAGGAGCTGGAGTTTAGGGAGGAAACCTGTCATTCAGGTCTCTGGGAAAGGGAAGAATAATGGTCACTCCTTTTCCCTAAACTGTACAAACCTCCCAGCTCTTCATACCTGTGAGGCAACATGAAGAACTGCCTTACAGAAAAGGAAAGAAGTGATTAGGAAATGTAAGATGCATGTAAGAAACACTCAGTAGGGGAAAGCCTACACCAGTTTTATCCCATGGCATCCTGGTATTTACCAGACCTATCATTCTAGTTTTTGGAATTCTAGAAACAGACACAGCACCAAAATGTGGTGGTATATCCTCCTCCACACCTCCTCCCCAGGCCTGCTCTATGATCTCACTCCTAACCTGAGCCAAACCACTCATTCACAACTCAGAAGAAACGATAGGAAAGCGTCTCTTGGCATGAATGAGAAATACAGGCTACAGGCGACAGGGAGAGAGGTGGCACAGAGAGCAAACCCTAAGGCAGGAGAATGGAAAACGAATCACAGACAAATAAGGGATGAAGAGTGGTACCAAATATGAAGCAAAGTATCTAGAAAAGTGTCAAAAAGTAGAAGTGCAAGGGGAGAGAGGAAGAGGAAGATATGGAATCCAGATCTGAGATGCAAAAGATAACATAAAGAAAATTGAGATAGCAAGACTAGTAATCCTAAGAAAGACCTGAAAAATGGCTAAACAAAGGTAGGAATATATTCTACAGGGAAAAAATATTTTTCATAGGAATACGAACTAAAATAGAGCTTTGCGTTAAAAGAGTGAGAGCTTGTGAACATTTTGAGCTCAAAGTCAACCATCTGTCCTATTCTCTGGCTGAAGGGAATCATGAGTTTGTCTAGTGTAGCACAAAGTCACTGAGTATATTTGTGGGTAGTGTCTGGCCCAGGCCAGTCTTTTGGCAATATTGGTGAGGTAGAAAGTCACTCTCTGGTGGCTTCTGCAACTAGCAAATTATTTCCAATATATAATGGAGTGACAAGATGAAAAAGTATATAATGGGACAATATAATTTTACTGATATAATTCAAGGTATGAGGGAAAAATAGATGCTTGCATTTTAATAATGTCTGTTAGTATGACCACACACCCTCCACACCCTACTCCCAGAACTTTGGTTTTTAATTGCTTAAAACAAAATTAGAGTTTTAATGTAAGATATTCAAAACAAAAAAGAAATTGATTTGAGTTAAAATTACTAAATCACAAATGAATGAACTGTCAAACAATTTATGAGGTCTAAAGTTTTCCTACTTGAGGGAAATAAAAAAGTTAAGAATCTCTTATATATTAGATTGCTTGCAAAGTACTCCAGTACTTCAGCATATCAGGTAGAAATCAATTTGTGTAGCATGACCACTTTAATTTTAAGCCAAAATAAACAGTTCTGTTTAAAAAATAGTTTAAAAGATTCTCTGAACTAAGCATAAAATTTACATATGTATAATTTCATGCACTTCTGCTCATTCCTCTGATTTAATCATATGCCACTTATGTTCTACATTCTGCTATTTAATCATAAACATACATATTTTTTTCCCAAAAAGGACCATAGTATGCTAATATTATATACTGGTACACTGAAATTTAAAAATACCTAAGGACTGATCTATCAAATCCAATAAATGAAACACCCATAGAACAGCAATAAAATATGATTTTTTCTCTGACTGGTAAGAGCTGTGGATCAGACTTTGTTTTCCCTTTGCAGTTCTAGAAGTGTTAGAAGAATTTAAAAATCTCTAAATGGACTTCTGGGATTTCTCTATATTGAGGACTTATTCTCTGTTTTAACACTCATGACTGCAAGTTTGATAATACAGCTCCTCACTGGCAAAGAGAATTTCTCCACAGACACTGCTGGCTCCTGAAACAGCTTCAGCAACGTTTGTAGTTGTGAAAGTACCCCTGCATCTGTCTCAAGCAATTACCTCATTTGGAGCTTCATTAAAACATTCCAATCAGCTCTCCTGTACTGCTTATTTCAAACCTGGGGAGTCTTTGGATCATCCCATTTCAAACTTAAGACTTAGTCTTAGAAAAATCAGTGATCTCAAAGCTACTGATAAGAAGGAATCATTGTGGGTTAGTGGAAGCAGGCTAAATATTGTAAAGATGAACTAAGACAAAGCTTTTATTAGAAGTTTTTAAGGATTGCTATCTTTTAACCAGATAAGCATTTCTAGTAGTCAAAGGCTAAAATATTCAGTTTCAGTGAAGTGTGACCTTTACAGTGCTTGTATTTAACAGATGCACTTTCTAGTAAAAGCAAATTAAATGGATGTTTTCTTTTTCTTCTGGTATGGTACTAGTTTACATTTCAGCAAGCTCCATCTGAAGTAACTCAGAAGGGTTAATTGCAGACTACTCATCTTAGATAAACAAAATGTAGAGCTGTAAGTTTTGATGAGAAAACTCAGTAAGCTATGAGCTAACAGCTAACTCTTTTCTATTGAATTTATATTTGCAAGCTTAACAGTGTGAGGAATGATAATCCAAACAAATGAAAGTTTCCTTATGTCAGTTAAAAGAGCCAAGGACTGTTTGTGCCCATACTTCTCCCAAAGCATGATAACGTTTGTAAATTAAGTCATGCCATTGGGATGGTAGGTTTTGCTTAGCTAATGCATCACTGTATTACAATAAATGAACACAGCACTGAAAATGGGGATTTCCTAATATAAAGACCTTAACATATTCTGGGGGACTGGAGATTCTTCAGCTTTACATGGACCAGCTAGTACTTCTGCTCAATTTAACTCTAAAGTTCCAAAATATCACCTCACTGACTTCTCCAGGGGCTAAACAAGTCTATTTGTTTCTCTCTGCCTGGAGTAGAAACGGTTTGTTTTGATTTAGCAATCTAATTTTCTCTTACGTCAGATGTGCTTAAAAGTCACAGCAAGTAGCTAAGCTTGTAGTGATCAAGTATATATTTAAGCTGAAAGAATATCTTATCAAGACTGCACACAGAGTCAAGACGCAAAAATTGCCTTTCATTAGTAGATCTGCACTTTCATAATTCCAGTACTTAAGTGCATGACTGAAACTACATGGTATGTCAGCTTCAATGAAACCACTATTTTATTGTCCTAGTTTAGTTATCTCCAGCTCAGTTTACCCAAGGAACAGCAACATTTCATAAAGCTATCAACACTTCCGTCCCTACATGACAAAAGACAAGGGAAGCAGGGAAGAAGACCAGCCTGGCTGAATAGGGAGCTTTCACTGGAACTCAGAGAAAAAAAGAGTTTACAACCTTTGGAAGAAGGGCCAGGTATCTTAGGAAGAGTACAAAGATGTCACTAGGTGATGTAGAAAAAAGGTTTAGAAAGGCAAAAACTCAGCTGGAACTCAATCTGGCCATACTGGGAAAGATAATAAAAATTCTATAAATACATTAACAAAGAAAACAGGCCCAAGGAAAATCACCATCCTTTTTTGGATGCAAAGAGGAAAAGGCAGAGGTATTCAATGCCATCCTTGCCTCAGTCTTCAGCAGAAAAACTAGGTATTTTCAAGGTAACCAGCCCCCTGAGCTAGAAGACAGAGCCAGGGAACAGAACAGACTCCTTGTAACCCAAGAAAAAGTAGTTAGTGATCTATTGTCCCACTCAGACTCTTAGAGGGCACTGGATGGGGTGCATCTGGGGTACTGAAGGAGCTGGTGGAAGAGTTTGCTAAGGTGTTCTCCATCATTTATCATCAATCCTGGCTAAACAGAGAGGTCCAGACAATGGGAGCTTGGCCAATGTGATGCCCATCTGCAAGAAGGGCCTGAAAGATGATTTGGGAAACTACAGGCCTGTCAGCCTGACCTCAATGCCAGGGAAGGTTATGGAACTGATCACCTTGAGTACCACCATGCAGCACTTGCAGGACAATCAGGGGATCAGCAGCCAGCAGGGATTTAGAAAAGACAGGTCCTACCTGACCAAGGTGATCTGCTTTCATGACCAGGTGACCTGTCTAGTGGACAAGGGAAATGCGGTTTGTCTACCTGGACTTCAGTAAAACCTTTGATACTGTCTCCCACAACATTCTCCTGGAAAAGCTGTCAGGTCATGGCTTGGACAAGTGCACTTTTTGTTGGGTTAAAAACTGGCTGGATGGTTGGGTCCAAAGTCTGGTGGTGAATGTGGCTGGTTCCATATCCAGTTGTTGGCCACTTCCCAGTAGGGCTCCCTGAGGCTCAGTATTGAGACCAGTCCTGTTTAACATCTTTATCAATGGTTTGGATTGAGTTACCCCCAGAAAGTTTGCAGACAACATCAAGGTGGGTTGGAGTGTTGATCTACTAGGAGGCCAGGAGGCTCTGCAGAGGGATCTGGACAGGCTGGATCAATGGGCCAAGACCAATGGTATGACATTCAATAAAGCCAAGTGTCAGGCACACTTTGCCCACAACAACCTCCGATAGCCTTTCAGGCTTGGGTCAGAATGGCTGGAGAGCAGCCCAGCAAAAAAAGGCCTGGGGATGCTGGTTGACAGCTGGCTGAACATGAGCCAGCAGTGCCCAGATGGCCAGGAAGGCCAACGGCAGCCTGGCCTGTATGAGGAATAGTGTGGCCAGCAAGGCCAGGGAAGTGATCATCCCCTTGTACTCAGCACTGGTGAAGCCACACCTTGAATGCTGTGTCCAGTTCTGGCACCCTGACTCCAACAGTGAAATTGAGATTTGGGAGCATGCCCATCCCAGAGAGGGGCAGTGGAGCAGGTGAAGGATCTGAATGAGCAGCTGAGAGAGCTTTCATTGTTTGGCCTGGAAAAAAGGAGGCTCAGGGAGGACTTTATCACTCTACAGTTACAATTAAAGGAGGCAGTAGCAAGGTGGGGGTCTACCTCTCCCCCAGACAGCTCGTGACAGGACAAGAGGAAATGGACTCAAGCTGCGCTAGACGAGGTTCAGATTACATATTAGGAAGAATTTTTTCACTGTAAGGCTGATGAAGTATTGGAACAGGTTACTTAGGGAGATGCTGAGGTCACACCCTGGCAGTGTTCAAGGAACAATTTCACATGCCACTCAGTGCTATGGTGGTGGTGCTAAGTCAAAGGTTGAACTCAGTGATCCTGGAGGTCCTTTCCAGCCCTAATTATTCTATGATAATAAATACTTGCTTCTAACATGTAAGCTGGTGAAGCAAGCACAAGACATTGGCCAATAATAGTGTTTGCTCTTACGCTCTGCTAAACAGTAGAAAATAAACCAAAATTGGACCCTAGTATTGAATCTTCTGCACTTTTTGTCTACTTGAAAACAGACTGCAGTATTTACGAGAGAAGAAAGAACATGCTCTGTGAGTAGGGTCTGAGCTTTGTTGCTTTGTGTGTTAATAAAACACTCTTCAAACACAGCTTAGGTAAGAAGGAACAGAGAAATTGTGAGGCAGGAAATAAATACAAAGATACCATGTTCTTTACTCATTTTCAGGGATTTTAATTTAGAACACTTTTCCCTCCCCCAGGTTAGTATCACCTTTCTCAAAATGGGATGGTGAGGTACATTATCAGAAGAAAGCTTAAAGTATCATCCAGATTCACTCAGATAAAAAGTCCAGATCTTTATTTTTCCCCTCTGCTTTTGAGCCTGTTGGCAACTTCATCTACTGATGATGACATATGAAGTGGAGTTTGATTTCAGATCTGTGTTGCTTTCTCCTAAATATTGTCATCCTTGATGAGGGTATTTTAGTTATCTTTTTCGTTCATTTTTTTACCTGAATTTGCAACAGCTCTTCAGGGAAGCGCATGTAACATTTTGGGGAAGACAATTTTTGATTTATTCATGAACTCCTGCAACAAATAGATTTTCAGTTCCAGCAGTGACTCATTTGAAGTAGTTACTGCTGGCAACAGTGGCTGAATAAACTATATGTGTAACCCCTGCTTTTTGGATGATATTTAGTAATGCACTACAGATGACTCCTTTCTTCTGACTTTGCTGCCTGACATCATCCTTGCTTCCTAATTCCTTTTTTTCTTTCCTTTCCTCCTCCCTCTTTCTACCTTTTCAATATTTTCCTTTTTTCAGAGTCCTCTACTGTAAAAGCATAAAGTACCCATGACAAATACAGATTGTGTAAGCTTCTTCATTTAGATTGTTATTTAAAGTTCAACTTTCATGATTAGTCAAATGAATCAAAAAGATAATTGAGAGAGAGATTATGTGACACAGACATTAGTCACTACTGCTGATAGTTGGATATGTGATTTTGTATCACCTATACAAAATAGGTTGGTACCAAGCTATTATTCACTGGACATTTAAGAAATTTGACTTGGAGTGAATTTTCTTTTTAAACTTTCTTCTATGCTTTTCATCTTTCCATTTATTTTTATACCTCTCTGTGCCTTCAAAAAGGTTTATGGAGAAGGTCACTCATTTTTCAAACCCCGTTCCTTGCAGCTTAGTCTGTTGCCATGTGCTTCTTAGTCACTGAGTGACAATGGTATAACTCTCACCCCCAAACTCTCCTATTCCATTTAGCTTATCAGTGTCTCTGAAGACTTTTGTGCCTTTCTGGTCTGAGTGATAATGCATTATGCACTGCTGTAGTTTTGCACAGCTGACTTCTCCTGGAGTTAATGAGATTCTGGAGTTCTGGATTCAGAACTTCTAAAATCTGTTTGAGATCACAAGCTTCAGTCCTCTGCATGATGGAAGGTTTCTGTTTTGTGATTTCCTTTTAAAATTTTTGTCTTCCTAGGTTTCAGTCTTGTTAACAAATGCCAATCACTACAGAATCACTGATCTTGAGCTCTAGGCTTTCACTGATGACCAGCTGCTTTTTTCCTGTGCTGTAACAATGGTTCTTCTCCAGGGAAATAAACTTGATAGGCAACCTGCTCTGTGTTTCTTGACTGAAGCACACTGTGTAATTACTGTTGCACAGCTTTTGTCCAATGTCAAGCTTGTAACCCCACATAAATTCTAAAAATGAGGGGTTCTCTCATCTCCAGGTACTTGTAAGTGAAGGTACAGTTTCTAGTTCTTAATGATTGGGTTTTTTTTAATAGGGAACCTTGTGGCAATGATACAGAACATATACTGATATTATATATATGCAAACTTACAAAACCTGGGTATATATAAGCAAACTTACAAAATCTGGGTAGGAAAAGAAGGTCTAGTTTAATATTGTTATCTTTTTCAGTCTTTTAGTCTTTTCTACTGAGGGGGAAGAGGGCTATATGTGCCCTCTTCTTTGCTTGGTGACTAAACTGAGGCTTTAAACAGTATTTTGATTAAAAAAAATTTTTCTTATATGTCTGAGTGCAGGTGATCATGCATTAATGCTGCCAGCCTAGTGGGGGCCTATTTTTGTTCCTCTTGGTACTAAGGAGTCTAGGCCACTGAGAAATATCCATAGCACACATTCTGACTTAGTCCTTGGCATTTACAAACAGCTTGTAGAAACTTTTCTGGGCATCTTAATACTCAGAGGTCATACATTAATTAGAAAACCTCATCCTTTAAACTGAAGAGGCCTATAGGAGTGCCCTAACCACTGTCCAATCCCTTAGCTTCACAGCTGTTCCTGAAATTGGTCTGGATGCTCTCTTGTGTAACATATTTCAGTCCTGCTAGGCTGGAAAAAGGCCTGAATCTGAAGCTCACACTGCCTGCAGGAATGCTCTGTATGTGAAGCCACAGAAAGCTTCTTTTCTATTCAATAGCTTCTATAATATGCAAAGAAACATGTTTTTCTTTTTAAAATGTGCATATTAAAGAAATCAGTCCTACTCAATTACAAAGTTATACAAAGCATATAACTGAGTACTCTGGACAAATGCACACATCCACCTTGCAGTCTTCATACTGTTGAGACTTATATGATATAAATAGAATAAGGAGAAAGGATAGGGAGTTGATAGTTTCCTGTTTAGTGCTTGGTACTTTTTCTTTTTTTTTTTTTTTTTTAATTTACTTGATGTATGGGAACCTCAGGTTTTCTGGTGAATCTGTGGATCAGCATGCTGAGACCTACAAATGCACTGACTACCTGGGAAATCCTAATTAGCTGTTTCGAGTCTGGCCTGTTATGACAGTAGATAGAGCATTTAGCATAGAATTTTAAAGAAATAAAATATGTAAGGTTATTCAGGAACCATTCAACCACTAAAATGTATATATCAAGTACCTTCAAAATCTTGAAAAAAATTTACATAGTGTGCATGGTTAATTTAATCTTTTTCTTCCCACAAGAATACAATGATTTTTTGACACAATGATCACAGCTACTCATAAAATTCTGAAAATTAGTTTGAAGATTTACCCAAGCATATATTAAATGGCAAAAAAATACACCACTGCAAAGGATGTGGTGGCTTGCTACCAATGGAAATGACTCAGCTAGCTTGTTTAAAGAATGATATTTTAATTGCTTTGTAGATCACAAACCTGCCAGCCTTGTAATTTACACTGCTGAAGAACAAGACGACATCTCTCCTTGGCACTCAACTTCTTCTTCTCTCCTGCTGCTGTATCAGCCAAATCTTTATACCTAGAAAAATCAGCAGAAGTAGAGTTACTCCAATGTTGGCCTGGTTGACGTCTTTGTAGAAATTGTCAGTTTTCCTTTGACTCTCAAATCTTCAATATCCAAACTGGAAGCTTGGGATTCTGATCAGGGTGAAGAAAACAAGAAGGCAAATCACTCAAAATCTTGTATATTGTTAGACATGACTTTGGTTAATAACAAGTGATGCCTAAAACCCAAATTTGCTTCCTGTCTGTTCCTTGGATGCCTCACAGAAAATCAATGCCAAAGGAATGAAAAGCCTCCCCTGCAACTGAACTGGGTCATTGAAAGGAGGAAAATATGTTTTCAGTATGTGTCATACAACTTATGCCTCTTAAGGAGTAATTCATAAGAAAGTGACATTGACAAAAATGATTTTCATCAATCTGAGATAAATTTTCATTTTGAACAGAAAGTCATGTAGCAAAGAGACTTCCAGGAACTGGATCAGTTTACATTACTGAAAAGAAGTTCAAGAGGAGACTTGATTATAACACTGAGTACCTTCAAAGACAGAAAATTCTGGCTATTAGAGGGCTCTTTGATGTACCAGATAAAAATATCAAGGAAGGAAACTTAAGTAATACAAAGTCCAGTAAAGTATAAAATTCAAATTTTAACTGTGGACTTATTAAATTTATTGTAACATTACTAAAGAAATGGAATTTTATACATCTTAACACTACATGATATTACTATACTTTCTTGGAGGTATTCCTTTGTCTAGATCTGACTGCATGTAGTGAGTCAGAATGCTTTTTCATTATAAAAAGCCAGGCTTTGAAAAGGATATACACTTTGCAAACATGTCACTTTTGATTAAACTCCCAGTGAAATTGGTAAGTTTTGAAGTTTGTGAGTTAATTACATTTCCTGATATTTTATTTATTTATTTATTTATTTAACAGCTGAATTCACATATATCTCTCCTCCAACCCAAAACTGTGCTGTCTTGTTGTCTTTCACAAAACATGGTAGACAAGGCTGCAGTGCTGGAATGACTCCAGGGATCTCAATTGTACCCAAAGCTGTGGCAAGTCTGGAGCAACAACTGCAGGTAAACTGCTATAGGACCAAATTTCATCTAGACTTCTAGTTTCCTGTAGCTGCACAGACCCTTGGGTACCTCAGCTTCTGCAGTCTGGAAATATTCTCTTGTCTGGTAACAGTCCTGCTGAGGACCCCATGGCTAAGTCTACGTTACTAAAAGAAAAGTGAGAGGGACTCCTTCTCTGGCACAGAAACCATCTGGCAAACCCCTACCCTGATGATTTATTTATGCATTTAATATTATGCAATCTGTTCTGTTCTATTAAGCTCTGTCCCCTTCCAACAGAGTGTAACCATGTCTAAGCTGCCTTCTTTGACCGGTCACCAGCCTGTCCTAGTTCCCAAGTTGTGCCCAGGAACTGCTTGGAGGAATGATGGTAAGAAGGGTCCAAACCTTCACCACAGATCCTTGTATTTAGTCTCACACTCCAGATTAGCATTAGAAAACTGGGGATAGCACCTTCCCAATATTCCACTAGCTGCATGGACATTTATTTTACAGGTTTCTGTTACAAGAACATTTATTTTACAGGTTTTTATTAAGGCCGGGGTCACCTTGTTTCCCTACTTGTATCAACAGTTTTTTCTTAGAAGTCATGGGAAATCAGAGGTGTTAGAGAAACAACTGCTGGAAAGCTTAGCAACTGCTGACTGAAGTGAAGATTCATGACTAAGCATTGACTCACAATGCATGAAGAAGTAACTGCAAAAGTGGTCAGCCTGAAACTCCCTTACTGCAGAAACCCAAAGAAACATATCTCTCTCTTGAAAAAAAAGACAAATTAAAATTTAAAAGGTTGAATTTCTATGTTTGGCTCAAGTTTTCTTTAAAGACATGCAAATGAATGAATTCAAGGATAGCCAAATATTCCTTACAATCCACATTATACAGAATGTCAGACAAATGTTACAGTGATCTCAAGGTGTTTTGAGGGCGAAGGATGGACGAGAATGCAGACTCCATTATCAGAAGGCTATTTTATTATATTAAAGATTTATATATATATATTAACTATACTAAAAGGACACGGAGAGCAAGAGAGGGTTTGTCTGAGGGCTAAAGCTAAGAAGAAAGATAGAAAGGAATGAATCAACAAAGACGCTCTCCCGGCTCTGTCCGATAGGACACAGTCGTTGATTGGCCATTAATTATAAACATGAGAGATGGGCCAATCACAGGTGAACCTGTTACATTCCACAGCAGCTGATAACAATTGTTTAATCTTGTTGCTGAGACTTCTCAGCCCCAGCTGGAAAAATCCTAATGAAAGGATTTTTATGAGGAGATGTCGGCAACATCTCACCCTTTTTTATTTAATTAAATTAAAAAGAGAGATGTTTGTAATTTCCTCTGCTGTAACCATGCAGAGGAAAGAACAAACACCTGACAGGTTATCTTTTGCCAATCCAAATCTCAATCAAGTGCTGCTGTGGAATTAACAGAGAACTTCTTCACCTGTAGAGCATAGAATTCTATCATACCACTAAAACAATCTTACATCATAGGAAAAATACAAAAAACAACACAAAGAAAATTCGAGTCCAAGCAGCTGAGTTTCAGGAAAAGTCCATGGACTGAAGATGTTCCTCTTTGGTCCTGAAACCAGACCTGCTGGAGAAATGTCCATCAATAGCTATCAAAAGTCCATTGACAGTCATCAAACAATTCCAAACAGTCTTTAGAAAATCTCTGAAATGTCCTGCCGCAGCCCTTTACTGAAGAATGCGGGCTGAAGCTACTTTTTGGCTCTTCAATGCCTTTGAGCTGCTGCCAGCTCTTTCAACCTTTTTTATTTTTTTTTTTTTTTTTTTTTTTTTTTTTTTTTTGTCGGAAAGAGCAAAGAGCAGCAGCAGAGGTCAGAGAGAAGCCCTCGGGGCCCTGGAGAAACCAGGAACCCCAGACCTGGCCCACAAAACGGTGGCCCAGGACCAGAAGGGGAAAGTAAAACCCCCAAAAAGAACAAGAGGCCATCAGGTGGCCCTGGCTCATGGAACCAAATCAGACAGCCCAGACCCAGCAGCAAGGGAACAGCTCCAACAGAAGCTGTCCCAAGAACCCCCATCTCGGGTCTAGGAATGTTCGTTCCCCACAGCAGACGAGCAATGATGGTTTTCTGCTGTTCCGTCTGCAAAGCAGACGGAAGACGTTCTGCTCCCACCTGCCCCCCGGTATCACCCCCACCCCCTCTGGGCTGGGGACCAGGGGCAGGACTTTCGGGAGCCCCCTCCCCCTCGCTGCTCGGGTGCACGAGGGGCGGCAGAAACATCTGCACCCCCCAAGGGGACACCGCGGACCAAACACCCCCCAAGCTGCCAAGAATGCTGATCTTGAAAACCGGCAGCCGGGCTGTGCCCACAGCCAGCTGGCGGGCCATGCCCCCGCCACGGAAGGAGAGGCTGACGCCCTCTTCCCCTGTCCCAGCTCCCCCCGCAGGGGCAGCCTTGGGACACCCCGAAAAACTCGGGAGAGAAGTCACGCTGGCGGCGGGATTTGCCACCGGAGGCGGCGGGACCGCGAACTGAGCCCCATTTTCAGCAACATCCTGAACAGGGACTGGCTCGGGGGGAGGCAGCAGGGGAGGCGGCGGGACCACCTGGGGAGGTGGTGGGGGCGGTGGGGGTGGCACGGGTTCGGCAGCAGCAGCCGCGTCGTCGCCGTCTAGCAACACCGGCGCAGCCATGGCAAACGCTGTGTCGGAGGGTGCTGGCGCAGGCAGCGGCGGAGCCGCGGGTTCGTCAGTGTCTTCAGCCTCCGATTCTGGGATCGGCTCCGAAGTCGCAGAGCCTGGCGGGGTCGACACAGGCGCGGACGGGACGGCCGGGGGGAGCGGTGAATCGCTGTTGCCTAGCAACGTGTGCACAGGCGCAGAAGTCGATGGAGGAGACGCCGGATCCCCGTTGCTTAGCAACATCTGGGCAGGCGCAGAAACCAACGCTTCGGAGCTCTCCGGCGCCGGCGGAGCCACGGGCGGGGAGGCGGCCCGGGGAGGCGGCTGCGGGGCGGGTCCGAGAGGCGGCCCTGCCGGCCCGGAAGGCGGGACCTCGAAGGCCGGTGCCGCCCCCATCTCTGAGCGGGGCGGAGCCCGCGGGGCTGGCCGGGGCGGCTCAGCCCACTTCTCCTCCCCCGGAGGGAGACATGGGGGGAGTAAAGACGGCTCCGTCTGAGCTTGCTCCGAAGACGAAGTAAAAAAAACTTCTGCTGCGGGCGAAGTTTCACCCCCCCGCGGCGATGCGGGGGGGCTGAAAACCATCAGGTCGTCCGCCTCCAACGGCGATTCGGGGGGGCTGAGAACCAGCAAATCATCCCCCTCCAAAGGGTCTGCTTCCCTGGCAATCGGGGGGAACGGGGCTTGCCCCCTGCATTCAGCAACCCAGGAAAAAACAGCTGCTCTCCGTTTCAAAATAGAGTAGAGTATACGAAAGATTGGGTAAACACAAGGGAGCCCGACCCCCTGCTCCCGAACAAAACGGATAATTGAGTCCATGCAGTCCCAGACGAACAGGTCGAACGCATAGATAACATCTGTGAAAAACCCAAAGAGCCTTGCCCATTGAAAAAACACACGACAATGTATATCCAACAGGAGAAGTCCATCCTCCTTAGCCCATTTTCGCCAGAGGGCAATAAATTTCCTCTCTGAAGGGGAGAATGGAACCTCAGCCTTTTTGGGTGGAATTCTCCACCACTGAACCCACAAACTACGAATGGGCTCGTTTTCAGGAACACGAAAACCCACAGTACCTTGTACCAGTGTCCAAGACTCCCTGGCTATCTGCATGGTGCTGTGAGGCTTTCCAGCCATCTTCCTGGAGGCTTTCCAGAAGGTTCCCTCTGTGGTCAGCCTTGGCTGTGAACTCTGTCCAAATCTGGATCTTCAGTTCTTCAGCTCCTGGCTAGAATCCACTTCTGTGGTCACTTGTGAAGCAACCACCAATGCCACACATTCGGGGTCTACCCAGTGCAGCAAATGCTCCTCTTCAGTCGGGGTTCACCAGTTGTTACAGTGATCTCAAGGTGTTTTGAGGGCGAAGGATGGACGAGAATGCAGACTCCATTATCAGAAGGCTATTTTATTATATTAAAGATTTATATATATATATTAACTATACTAAAAGGACACGGAGAGCAAGAGAGGGTTTGTCTGAGGGCTAAAGCTAAGAAGAAAGATAGAAAGGAATGAATCAACAAAGACGCTCTCCCGGCTCTGTCCGATAGGACACAGTCGTTGATTGGCCATTAATTATAAACATGAGAGATGGGCCAATCACAGGTGAACCTGTTACATTCCACAGCAGCTGATAACAATTGTTTAATCTTGTTGCTGAGACTTCTCAGCCCCAGCTGGAAAAATCCTAATGAAAGGATTTTTATGAGGAGATGTCGGCAACAGACAAAAATGATCCACCATTTTCCTCCAGCTTTTAAAGTCTCTGAAATTCCATCACATTATCCTGGAAGTCTAATCACAGTTCACAGTCCTCTTCTATCTGTTAAAGCAAGCTCTATCTTAGAAAAGGAGGATGGGTTATGGTAGTAGAGAAAGAGGAAGCTATGGAAATTTAGCTCTGCCATAGACTTCCTCTGTGAATACAGCAGGACATTTGCAAGATGATCTACTTTCCCTATGTTAGACACTGAAAAGCTGTGCTCCTAGCCTGAGTTAGTCACCTTGTTCTCAAAACAGTCTGTGAAGGCAGGTATTTTCCACAGGGTGACTTGTTCTATGCATTCTAGATGCTTTTGAAAAAATGAGAAGACATTGCCCTCTGGAGGTGCCTTTCTCCACTGGCCACAGATGGACTAGGAGGAGAAGTCCAGACTGGATGCTTTCATTTGGGTGCCTGAGAGGAAGCTCACCTTTATGCCTACTTGTCTGACTGAGCTACTCATCCTGCAGAGTAACTAACAGAGGGTGTAAGAGACCTTCCTTATTTGTCCTGTCACTGGTTCATATCTACTGGCTAAGCGCCCAAAATGAAAAAGTACCGTTATGTCCTGTGTTACCATCGGTTACCAACCATTTTCACCTTGTATAAAGATAAAAACAACCCAAAGTTTGCAGCTATTTTTCAGCCACAGTGGTGCCCCAATTTGCCTCTCAGTCCAGTTGTGCTTATACCCATGTCAATGCCAGAGAATTAATGGAAGTTCCTGAATGCATGAAACAAGAGGGCTACACCTGTTGGCGGGAGCCCAGATTTGTTCTGGACAGAAGGGATGGTTTAACCATAAACTTACATAATTTCTTCTGTACTTAGTTTTAAATGAGTGAAAAAATTAAAACATTTTTTCTTCAAATTGGCAATGAACAAAAAATAAAGAAAGAAATAAAAACTTACAAGTGTGACATTATTATCAAAATGCAAATTATTTTTTGGGTATCAGATACTTTTTACTGTGGATTGACCTTGTGTTTCCATGTAGACACAACAATTTAATATCATCCTAAATTTAATCATTCTCAAGATGAGCAAAATAGCTTATTTTTTTCAGAATTTATTCTATCACAGAAATTAGTAATAAGAATACTGAAATTACAGTGCAGACTTGTATAAATAAACTTGAATTACTTGCAAAAATGGGGCTTGCTTCTGGGGAAATGCAAACTGGGGACTCTTTGAAACTTTCCCTTGTAGAGAATTCTACCCCTAGCACTGCAGCCTTAGTTTACTCTGAAGTGAATGAACACACCCAATCAAGTACCAGGCTTCTTCCCACCTGACAGGTCACACATTTTGCCCCCAGTAGAAAATACAGAATGTTTGGAGAGGATCCTAAAGAATCCAGAAAGCATACTCAGTCCTACCTTGCTAAAAAAAGTAAAATACATTTCAGCTGAACTTGGATTGACAAGTCACTGGCCTAGACTTTCTTAAGATTCAGCAGAATCTTAAGACTTTCTTAAGATTCTGTAGAATAGACTATTCTGGTATCATATCCCTCACTGTAATATTGGTGTTTACAATATCTCAGATGAATTGTGCATTGTAAGACCATCATGTCTTTCCACTGAGTATAAACATGCCCTTGCCTCCAGCCTAGACATCTAATATCAGACAAAGTGAATCTCCTTCATAGCCAAGGAAGCAAAAAACCCCCCAGTATTTCATGGCTAGCCAGAGCAACCCATTCACTAAGGGATCCAAACTAAAATACAAAACAGGGAGGTCTAAAGGATTAATTTGAATCAACACCACTCCACTTCTATGCCAAGACTAATGTACTGTTGATTAGGAAGTAAATGCAAAATCTCTTCTAGTTACAAGTTGAGACAGTGAACACTACTATCAGGGTGAAGGAGGGTCCCCCCAGCACCCATCCACATGACATCAGTGTGAGAGAAGATCCATTTTCCCCAGCTTTTTCCTTTAGCACCCTCCTTGTCCTGACTTGTCATTTTCAGAAGCATAAACAGAAGAAAGACATTCTGGCTAGACAGGCTCACACTGTGAGCATGTACAGACTGGCCAGGATTCTCTGGTGTTGCAGAAATGTGCTCTGACCTCTCTTCCTTTGCTTCTGAAAGATGTGCTCTATCAGGAAAATTTTTTGTTTGTTTGTTTGGAGTAGAAACTGCTGCCAATAGCTTGTGAATAGGGAAAACTCGATTCTCCTGGGTCTTCACAGATAAGGATGTTATCTAATAATTTTCTCCCTCACCTCCCTAAGTGCACAGCTGACAAGATCCAGCAGGCTGTTTTTCCCCAAGACAGAATATTCTGCAGTTCAGGTTGTGGCACAGTAACCCACAGCAATATTCTAAGGCTCAGCACGCTATTTGATTTACACAGAGTGTGCACAAATGGGCTGTAGGGCTGTACTCCCAGTTCTGTATGCACAGCAAATCTTTAAGCACTGGAATAAACATGACTCAATTTCAATAGCACAACGTGACAGAAGACACTGAAGGAAAAAAACACAGCAAGTACAAAGGGCAGAAAAACAAGCAGCTCCAAATCAATAGCTTAATAAAAGATGTCTTTGAACTGAAGCCACAGAACTACTTTTGTTGGTTGTTTTGCTGCTCTTATTCTCAGGCCTCTCTCTTGCCTAATTAAGAAAGAAACCAAAAATAATAAAGTTAGAGGTAGCTACTGACTGTAATCCAATGTCCTCACTAAGAGGATAGTTTCTAATGCCACAAGTCATACCTTTTCTGAAGGAAGCTCCTTCTTTCCATGTCTTTGTCTTGCTGCTTAAAAAACAAAAATCACATATGTCTGGCAGGTAACTGCTTAAAAAGAGTGATAAGTTATGTACTTTTAAGTTCTAAATATCCAAACACAACTTATGTAAGGAAAAATGAATGACACACTTGTCAGTATAATTCATTGTGTTGTAGCTTAATTTTCTCTTTTTTTTTTTGCTTACTACAATGTACCCTGTTTGCCAAGGTAAACTGGTATGACTTAATAAGATCTATTCAAAAGGTAGTGAATAAAAGGTAGCAATCAAAATTAAATTATGTCCTATATTTCTGCTAGAAGAAATCCAAAAATTGCCATAATAAAGGTTCAGGTTGTGCTGTCTCAGTAAATTGTCTCTTTTCCCCTTTCTATACTTCATTTTCTCTTTCTTTGACAATCATTAATTGTTGATATCTGAAATATGTGAAAGAAATGGACTTTGTTTGCCAAACTTGCCACTATGTGCTTATAACTCAGGATTTTTAGTTTTGTTTGGATTTGGGGAGGATGGGAAGAGTGGGTTAGGTAAGGTTTTATTTGAAAAGTCTATCAAGTCAGAGCTGAAACAACCAGAGAGCCAATCTACTGAAGAGAAATTGCCTGATAATTTTTTAGTAGGAAACTTATAAAATCAGTGAGTAGCAAAGAATAGGATGGAATTTTGATTGTTACTTTTATATAAAGAATAAATATTCATTCATTCCTTTTTCCTCTGTTATTTTTTTTTTCTTGAAGGAATAACCTAATTATTTTTGAAATATGAGGAACATGGGAAATTCCAGATAATTAGAAAAGAGGAAATAGATTATTATGATTTCCAAGGGAAAAAAAGTGATTCTGTCAATCTCTGTACAATATATA